>CM048753.1:12731599-13226599 GCA_026315105.1 Locusta migratoria | reverse complement strand
CAAGAAAGTTCAAGATATCGCAAACACTGTAACAAAGGGTGAAATCCATGTGTACCAATCACGAGAACTACTTATGGCGGCTTATAATGGCATTTTTCGGAACTTCCTGAAGCTTTTCCTCCGTATCTTAATCCGCAGGCATATTTTTAGATCACAAAAACTGGTAAAAAAGTGCGTCATGCATTAAAGTAAATACCATAACTTGGGGGTCATCTTAAAGGCCAAATATATGCTTTAACTATAAAACAAATATAAAAAATAGAAACGGATGACTTACCCAAAGGACAGGCTCATCGACAGACACAAATAAAATCACACACAAACACACATACAAGCTTTCACCACCACTGGTAGCTTCTTCAGGAAAAGAGGAAGAAAGGAGACGAGAAAGGGAATAATATGGGTTTTAAGGAAGTGGAAAAGGAGTCATTCCAATCCCAAATGTCTCTCTAGGTGTGTTTGCGTTTGGATATGTGTGAGGGTGTGTGTATTTGTTTACCTTCCTTTTTTCCCCTAAGGTAAGTCCTTCCACTCCTGGGATTGGAATGACTCCTTTTTCACTTCCTTAAAACCCATATCCTTCCCTTTCTCCACTTCTTTCTTCCTCTTTTCCTGAAGAAGCGACCAATGGTTGCGAAAGCTTGTATGTATGTGTGTGTGTGTGTGTGTGTGTGTGTGTGTGTGTGTGTGTGTGTGTGATTTTATTTGTGTCTGTCGACGAGCCTGTCCTTTGGGTAAGTCATCCGTTTTCTATTTTTTATATTTGTTTATCCCACTAGGAAAGTTTCCTTCTAAATTTTCGTTTCATCAATTTGAATCTTAAACTATAAAATTTTGATGAAAATTTGTACCTCGTCTTATATGAAGGTCATCTTATCTGCGGAAATATATGGTATACAAACATGATCTCCCCCCCCCCCCCCACATGAAAGTTCCAGTTTCCCAGCATTATTCCCCCTCCACTCTCCTCCTTGCTCACTGTCAAAATGTTTGTAGTGCTGGATTGGCCGGAGATGGTAGTTTTATGTATATAGTTACCCAATGATTGTGGGAATGAATGTGTTTCCTTATCTGACAAGGGCATGGCCGAAAATTTGTGAATGTGTTCGCCTTTTTTTTCATGCCTGGCAGCAGCTCAGCGAATGTCTTTATGGTGAGTTGTTATCTAGTCTCCGCTGCTGACATTACAATCAGAGTTTCCATTGTTAAAAATTAGAATAGTTTTATAATGTGGAAATTTTAGGTACTATCAGCTGTAAATTGAAACTAAATATGAACATAAACTACTGAAGGGGCTTGCCGATTTTTCGTAACAACCCTTCTTTTAACCAAAGTATGAACAAGCCTTTTGAATATGTCATTAAAATTATGTTACTGTCAAATGTCATAAACAGAATATGTCATAACCGATAAATGCATTGCTGTAATCTGAGCTACAGACAGCTGGATTGGAGAACTACTTACATACTTTAACATTATGTATTTTATTTGTTACTAATATTGTACCTTCTGGTGTAGATAATGTGTAGAAAATTAAAGTAACTGTTCAAAACTAGACATAATTAAAAATTATAAACAACTGTAAAGAAAACTAAATAATAACATCTGCACAACATAGGTAACAGTGGACTCAGAAATGTGTGTACAATCTCTGACAATAATATCTACATGGCATACACAGAAAATCACAACCCCATCTGAAGTCACCCAATTCTGTCTGACTACTCAGTCTGCTCTAAGTCATGTCAGTGATTGTGCTGTATTTTGCTCATATTTGTATAATCCTGCATACACACAGAGCACATTAGTCTGACCATATAGTGTGCATTCACAAAATCACAATCTGTTAGAGTGTTACAAAGAGATAATTTTTTTAAGAACAACATAAATGCATTAATGCTTCACAAAAGAAACTTTGACAAGCTGCTTTGCTTGAAGTTTTGGGAATGTTTTATGCCTGAGCCTCAGCAAATATAATACCGAAATGCGCATAGAAAAGTTAGGTACGAACTGTGTTTAAAATGAAGTGTTACAGTGTAATAAACTGTCTTTTACAGACAGTCTGCACACACAAACTGAAAACGAAAAATACGTTCCCACTATTGTAATGTAAGAAGTATTGTTATTATCTGCCAGCAAAGAAGCAATAACTGCAGAGTGCTTAGACACCACATAGTCATAAATACAAGTTCTCTTAGTTTAGCAAAGGGAGCTTACCTCGACGTTTTTTTGTCTCTGAACATGGTCGTGTAAATCACCTTGACATCTGAAATTTTGGAAAGAAAAGTTAGGAGTAGAGGATTACATATTGCTCTAATGCTACAAACTACAAGTTGCATTAATTTCACATAACAGAAAATTATGCTACCATCCGATTAGGGCAAATTTCCGCAGTTTCATGTCAGAACCACTTATCTACAACACATTAACGATTAAGGATGTTTAGTACTTTTGTGTCTCGTAGCTGCCGGTTGTCCTAGGTGACGGTGGCCGAGTAGAGAGATGCCGGTTGTCCTAGGTGTCGGTGGCCGAGTAGAGAGAGACCGACACAGGAAAGTAGGATGCACGTGTGTGCGGGTACAGAGTCGGAGGTGACCAGCCAGTGGGACAGCAGAAACTAGAGACACCAAGCCAGATTATAATAAGATATATATTTCATAGAGATAGTACAATACTCAACTTTGTTAACTGAAGACTAGTGGAATGCAGATACATAGTTTCACTAGATAGAGGTCTGCCTACTGATGAGAGTGTTCTTGTGCCTGTCCTATTGCCAAGTGGCCGATCCAGTTCAGTGGTGGCCACAAGCATTGTTGCAGCAGAGGGCGCTCGTGGCTGACGTCGTAAGAACGCCGCGCCGTGCTTGCATGACGGCGCGCGACGAAAGTACGTGGCACGCACTTCAGACTTGTGCAACACCACAAGTACCCTCGTGGATCAATACAAATATCCTTCCAACCTACATTCATGTCAGAGATCACACAGACATTTAAAATGTGTGTGCGGGTACAGAGTCGGAGGTGACCAGCCAGTGGGACAGCAGAAACTAGAGACACCAAGCCAGATTATAATAAGATATATATTTCATAGAGATAGTACAATACTCAACTTTGTTAACTGAAGACTAGTGGAATGCAGATACATAGTTTCACTAGATAGAGGTCTGCCTACTGATGAGAGTGTTCTTGTGCCTGTCCTATTGCCAAGTGGCCGATCCAGTTCAGTGGTGGCCACAAGCATTGTTGCAGCAGAGGGCGCTCGTGGCTGACGTCGTAAGAACGCCGCGCCGTGCTTGCATGACGGCGCGCGACGAAAGTACGTGGCACGCACTTCAGACTTGTGCAACACCACAAGTACCCTCGTGGATCAATACAAATATCCTTCCAACCTACATTCATGTCAGAGATCACACAGACATTTAAAATGCCAGTCACAGTGGGAAAGCAGACAGGCACGATTATCAAGAAGTTGTCACCCGGGAACGAAAAGGAATACTCCAACAGTGCACTTAAAAGGATTTTCAATTCTGAAGGTATCATCTACAACCAAAAGTCCTGCATGAGGATCCATGACTGCATGTTTCACATGGTGCACTGAAATTACTGGCATACAAGACTGGAGATACAGAAGATCCCACAACAGCTGACAGTACTGAAAACCAAAAGAAAGAGGGTCACACTTAACACAGAATCCTGCACCATCCCATTTTATCTGATATGGGTGCAGACGTTCCAACATCTGAATACAGCAAATAGTAATGCAACGTAATTTATGTATCAGCGGAAAGGGATGGGGGTAAGAAGGAGTCCAAGGGGAATAAGTGAATAAGAAATCACCAAAATTGTGAAAACAGTTTCTGTAAAGTTGCAGATGAGATAGAGGCAGCATATTACTGCTTCATCCTGATGAGTATGTGTGGGTGGGGGGAAGGGGGAGGCTGGGAGCAAAATTTAATAACTAATTTTTTTTTCTCGATACATAAGTTCTAAGTTATTATTATTTTATTTCCAGATCAATATTTATTTATTTCGCTGAAATCCCCAAACAAGGATACCCTTACAATATTTTTGCTCCATAAGTGTTTTTCACAATGAGTTATAAGCATCACTCTCACGAGGATTAGATTTTTACGACAAACGATGGAACGAGATAACATTTATAGGCGATTTTCTCGTAGAAATCTATTTTACAAATAATATACATTCATCACACACTTTGGAACAGCACATCACACACACGAAATTGCTGTATTAGTAGATGTGATGCAATAAAAAACAAAACCAACACACCTTCAACTTCTGAAAACAGAATAGCAATGGAGGATATATGATGAACTATCTTTTATTATTACCCACATCCTTCACGATTTTTCCTGTAGGGGCGCAGCTACAAGTCAAGTGATGTTCGGCATTTCCAATGGCTGCTGCTAGATTCTACAATAACGCGCCTTTGTGGATTTATCCCGTATTAAGCAGTTTTTGAGTTCGTAGAAGTCGATGTCAACAATGGTGATTTCCAAAAGAACGTGCTAGAAGGTGTTGCTCAAAACCAGTTAATTTTTTTGAGGTTTGATTCCATTTCCTGGATGGTGCTCAACGACCACACAATGATGAACACACCAGATGTATTGCACAGCATTGGCCGTTAATGTTTTATTTTAAAAAAACCACAGATCGATTTCAATCACATAGTGACCATCTTCAGTGTCCTTCAAACAAACATTATGAATGCCCTGAATGTAACTGACACTGCAATTTTATGTTTGCCATTGCAGTTACATTCAGGGCATTCATAATGCTTGTTTGAAGGACACTGAAGATGGTCACTATGTGATTGAAATCGATCTGTGGTTTTTTTAAATAAAACATTAACGACCAATGCTGCGCAATACATCTGGTGTGTTCAGTTCATTTTTGTCGAATTCAAAAGGAACAGTTTTGCCGTCGTAACAAATGAGACGAATTTGTTATTTTAAACAATTTTCGTAACAATTATGATTAAGTTGTAATGGGTGTACCACGTGAATCACCTACTCCAACCTGAAAAGTATGGCGCAACAAGTAGTTCTCGATAAAACTTAGGAGCAGGCTCCGGAGACCCCATTAATGTTAAGATAGACACGATTTGGTGATGCCACACAGTGTACAACAGCCCACTAGCCTCTGACAGAGGCAAAAGGCTCCGAGACTCGGGACGGCGACACAGCTGTCCACTCTTTATATGGTCAAGCAAATTACAGAGAACACCAGTGGGGCTAACTGGGCAATAGCTGTCCACCTCTAGGGGGTGATTACTAGATGTCATTAATGGGATGATTAGAATTTCTAGCCAATGAACTGGGAAGATACCCATACCTTGAGATTGATGTCTCTTTTAATAGAGGTTTGTACCCTCCTCACACACTGGCCGATTAAGTCATGATCCCTGGGCTCTGATATGTACAATGTTCCACTGTCATGCTGTACGGTGGCCGCTGCAGCAAGCACAGAGCGTACGGTGTGCCAGACCATTGGTGCGACACAGTCCACATCTCAGGACCCCAGGTTCGTCTAGTCCGTACTCGGCAAATTAATGCTGGGCACCTGATGCAATCTCCACCCACATCAAACCTACCAACCATCAGCAATACCTCCATTTCAACAGCTGCCATCCATTCCAAACGAAAAAGTCTTCCATACAGCCTAACCACCCGTGGTCGTTGCATCTCCAATGCCGAGCAATCCCTCTCAAATATGCCTAACACCTTACCGAGACCTCTGACCACAATTACCCACCAAACCTTATCCAGAAAAAAGATCTCACGGCCCCAGTCTGTCCAGTCACCCGCCACCTCACCACACCCACCGTCTGGCCACAACGGAGCATCTCTTGCGTCACCACTACCACCTAGGACTGTAGCAGTTAAACCACACTCTCCATCAGGGTTTCGATTATCTTTCATCCTGCCCTGAAATAAGAAATACCCTCCCCACCCTGCCAACAGTGGTATTTCACCATTCACCAAACCTATGTAATATCTTTGTCCATCCCTGCTCATAACCCCTTACCCCAAGGCTCATAATCCCTGCAATAGACCTATCCACCATCCCACCACCACCACCTACTCCAGTTCTGTCACAGGCATTTCCTATCCCATAAAAGGCAGGGCAAACTGTGATAGCAGTCATGCTGTAGACAAACTAAGTTGCAAACACTGTGCAGCTCTCGACGTGGGCACGACCACCTGTCCGTCCAGATTAATGGTCATCGTCATACTGTGGCAAGGAGACAGCGGGACCATTCTGTTGCAGAGTATGCAGCACTTGATGATGTGGCCCACTTCACAGACTGCTACACAGACTGTGCTATATGGATCCTCCCCACAAACACAACTTGTCTGAAGTGTCCCTACAATATATCATACACTCCTGCAATCCCCCAGGCCTAAACCTTCACTCCCACCATTCTCCTCTCCCCTTCCTTCCCCTACCCACACTCCAGCTTATGTAAGTTTTCCTTTCCGCCACATACTCCAATCCCTATCCGTCAGACAGCACTGACGTATTGCTCCATCCGCACTGACATCCCCTCCCTACCTTTCTTCCTGCCTCTCCATGTTGCTTCCACACCCCCATCACTGGTTGCTCTCGTCTCGGTTGTGCTAAGTGTCGCAGTCTGGCCACAACAGCCGGAGATGGCGGATGGGTTTGTGTGAGTGTGTTTAAGCACAGGTGACTCCTGTTTATAAGAAAGGAAAGAGAACTGACTCACACAATTACAGGCCAATATCGTTGACATCACTTTCATGTAGAATTTTTAGAGCATATTTTCAATTCGAATACAGTAAATGTCCTTGAAACGGAAAACCTTCTTTCTATGAATCGGCACGAGTTTAGAAAACATCGTTCATGTGAAACTCAGCTTGCCATTTTCTCACATGACATCTTGCGAGCCATGGATGAAGGGCAACAGGCAGTTTGTGTTTTTCTCGACTTCAAAAAGGCGTTCGACGCGGTGCCACACTGGAGACTGCTAACGAAGATACGAGCTTACGGAATAGGTTCACAGATTTGTGACTGGCTGGAAGACTTCCTAAGTAATAGAACGCAGCACATTGTTCTTGAAGGCGAGTGCTCATCAGAGACGAGTGTATCGTCAGGCGTGTCTCAGGGGAGTGTGATAGGACCGCTATTATTTTCTATCTATATAAATGATCTGATGGACAGAGTATGTTGTCATTTGCGGCTGTTTGCTGATGATTCTGTGGTGTATGGGGTGGTGTCGTCTTTAACTGACTGTAATAGCATACAGGATGACTTGGACAAAATTTATAGTTGGTGCGAAGAATGGCAACTAGCTCTCAATGTAGAAAAATGTAAGGTGATGCACATGAGTACGAAAAACAATCCCATAATGTTCGAATACAGCATTAGTAGTGAGCTTCTTGATGCTGTCGCAGCGTTCAAATATCTAGGCGTAACATTGCAGAGCGATATGAAATGGAATGAGCATGTAAGGACACTTGTTAGTAAGGTGGACAGCCGACTTCAGTTTATTGGGAGAATTTTGGGAAGATATACTTCACCTGTAAAGGAGACCACGTATAAAACGCTTGTACGACCATGTCTTGAGTATTGCTCAAGTGTTTGGGACCCGCAGCAGATCAGTTTAAAGGAAGACATAGAAGCAGTTCAGAGGCGAGCAGCTAGATTTGTTACTGGTAGGTTCGACCAATGCGCGAGTGTCACGGAAATGCTCCGGCAACTCAATTGGGAATCGCTGGAGGAAAGACGACGTTCTTTTTGTGAATTTCTGTTGAGTAAATTTAAAGGGCTGGAATTTGAAGCTGAGTGTAGTACGATCTTGCTGCCGCCTACTTACATTTCGTGTAAAGATCTCAAAGACAAGATAAGAGAAATTAGGGCGGAGTATGTATGTAGATGTGCTAGTGACAGAGGCTAGTGGCAGACGAAGGCACAACAGCTGAAGCTTTATTTTTGTTTAACCAAATATTTATTACTCAGACACAATATCGAGGCAGTCGGCCATGAATGTAAATAAATGAGGAAAAAACAGATACTCTTCTCTCTATGTAAGAAGACAAATCATTTCACATACTGTAAGACTTTCTCCACAGAATCAAAAACTCTGGTGAAAGCAGTTCTACCACTTGTAAAATGTTACGTTATTAGTCCACATATTTGTTTGTACTCATGTCCAACTGCCATGATATAGTGTCCAAGTATTACATGGACAACGCAGTCAAGGAACTAGAAGTTGTTGAGAGTTTCAGAGGCAGCATTAGGCAAGGAATGACCAAAATGGTAGAAAGTAATACAATAGAAGAATTGGTAGATCTTAGACACAATAGTGAAGGCCGCAAAGAATCATATAGAAAGAAGGTAGAAGTCTCAATCAGCGGCATGGCCTAATGTATTTACGTGATGTGAAGCAGCAGTGTTGGCAACAGTAGCTCTGTATGCTGGGATGAATGGAGGAACACAATGTTTAAAAGATGTGAAAATGAATGTGTTAACATATCTTTTAAATGATTTTATTTTCGAAACAACGTTTGAATGTAGAAGATCGCACACTATGTTTCGCCACATGCACACATGTAACACTTTGTTGTTATGTAAATCGAAATGTGTGCGCCTGTCTCTCAAATGATATCAACGTTCATAATTTGGTAAAACGCTTGCAACAATTTAATCTGTACTCTTCGGTTCCTGCCTAACCACTTCCTTTAATATCACAACATGTTCGTAAAAATCATTCGCTCGCAACAATTTAAGCTGTATTGTTAGGTTCCTGCCTAACCACAACCCTCAAAATCATGACATATTTGTAAAAATTTTGGACACACCGCGATGCTACCAATGCCGCTGATTGAGACGTTAGCCTAGAAAGAATGACAAGGCTTGGTTAACACAGGAGACAATGAACTTGTTTGATGGGGACAAAGAAAAAACATAATTAAAATAATAATAATAATTTGCAGCAAGTAAGGCAGGCAAAAGGAAGTACAGCCTGCTGAAAAATGAGGGGCAAATGACGTTTCCACCAAGTTTGCTTTGATCCACAACATCAGCATGTCAGAAAACCTGTATTTTAATTGTAGCCAACTGCAAATATTCTATGTTTCAATTGATTAGTGTTCTTAATTAAATCACAGGGCTTATTAAAATGTTACAGGTAATTTGGAAGAAGTGTTGCATATTGCAGATGTGGCCTACTATCAGTACATTTTGAACAAATTTTGTTCACTTGTACCAATTTAAGCTAGCCTATATTCTCTTAGGTACCTGCCTAACCACATCCTGGAAATTTTATCAACCAGAATAGACATCTTTAGCCTGTCAAAAATACTTCGCTTACAACACACTAATGCCACAGGTCAAATACAACAGGTACAATCATGTCCTTTAAATTATCCAAATGGTAGGAAGTACAGCCTGGCTAAGCAGGAATGGCTAGAGGACAAATACAAGTCCATAGAAGAATTTGTAACTAGGGGAAGGTAGAAACTGCCTTAAGAGAGAGAGAGAGAGAGAGAGAGAGAGAGAGAGAGAGAGAGAGAGAGAGAGAGAGAAATAGATATTTATAGACGAAAAACAGAAGCTCAGATGGAAAACCAGTACTAAGCAAAGAAGGGTAAGCTGAAAGGTGGAAACAATATATCAATGGCCTCCACAACTGAAGTGAACTTGAAGGCAGTTTTATAGAAAGGAAAGAGGAAGTAAATGAAGATGAGATACAACAATGTGAGAAGAATTTGATAGAGTACTGAAAAATTTGTGTTGAACAAGGCTCCTCAAATAGATGGTATTCCATCTTAACTGACGACATCATTGCTAGAGCCAGTCATGAAGAAACTGTTCAACCTTGTGTGCAAAATATATGAGGCAGGGAAAAAAATTTCAAGAAGAATATAATAAATACAATTCCAAAGAAAGCAAGTGAGGTTGAGTGAAACTTACAGAACTGTCAGTTTATACGTCATGGTTGCAAAATACCAACACAAATTATTTACAGATGAATGGAAAAACATGGAATCTGACTGTGGGGAAGATAAGTTTGAATGTAAATGAAACGCAAGAACAGGTGCATAATACATTACAACTTATCTTAGATGATAGGTTAAGGAGAGGCAAACCTCTGTTTTTAGTTTTTGTAGATCTGGAGAATACTTTTGACAATGTTGACAGGAATACACACTTTCAAAAGCTCAAGGTAGCATGGCTAAGATATTGGAAATGGAAGAGTTATATATACAACTTTCACAAACACCAGACAGCAACTATTAGTCAATGAACATGAAAGGGATGCAGTGTTTGAGAAGGGAGTAAGACAGGATTGAAGCCTTTCCCCAAATGTTGTTCAATCTGTACATTGAGCAAGCTGTGAAGAAATGCAAGGAGAAATGTGGAGAGGAAATAAAACTGTGGTTTGCTATTGATACTGTAAACAAAGAACTTTGAAGAGCAACCGAACGTAATGACACTGTCTTGAAAGGAGGTTATAAGAACAACATTGACAAGAGCAAAACAAGAATAATGAAAGGCAGTGTAACAGAATCAGGCAATTACATGAGGTACTGAGAGAATAAAAATAGATGAGTTGTTATTTGTACAGCAAACTAAGTTCTGATGACCAAAGTAAAGAAAATATAAAATACAAAACGGTGAAACGAAAAAGTATTTCCGAAAAAGATACCGTACATTTTTTGACGTTCAAAATTAATTTAAATGTTGGGATGTCCTGTAAGAAAGCAGTTTCTTGGAATGTACTGTAACATGGTACAGGAGTGAAACATGGGCAATAGGGAGTTCAGGCAGAAAGACAACCGAGCATTTGAAATTTTGAAATCTAGTGCTACATATGAATACTGAAGATTAGGTGGGTTGATCACGTTAAAAATAATAAGAAGTGGGGAGGAAGAATTTTCTCGCATAACTTGACTAAAAGAAGGGAGAGATTGGTGGGACAATGCGGGACATGATGAAATTGTCAGTTTGGCATAGAAGGGAAGTGTGCAGGGTAAAAATTGAGGAGGGAGATTGAGAGACGAATACAGGTTGTAGGTTGCCATTCTTATTCAGGGATGAAGAGGCTTGCACAGGGCAAGTTACTGGACTGAAGACCATCTCAAACGATGCTTGTTGTGTACGAAACAAAAGTGTAAGATACGTTTTCATTGGCTCTCTCTACACTACCACCTTCCGCTACCAATATATGGACATCAAAGTGACTCCTAAACTAGGATTTGACGTAATGACTGCGATACAACCCGTCGGCTTTGAACAATGACGTCATGGCTTACAAGATACGCAACGTATATATACCAACTATCAACAAATACAAACATACGGAATAATGTTATAATACTTATGTATAATAGATAAATAATCTGTGATTATCCTTGTAAATTACTGATTACAACAGAACGTACCATCGACCAAAGGGCTCAATTCAAAAATTAGCACCTTCGTCACACAAAGTAATTATTCAAAAAATACATGCGCAAACTTAATTGCGTTTAGTGCATCGGAAACACAATACACAATGGCTTTCATCCTTTATTCGTTTTATCGTTGTGCCCTTACATACACACTAGCTTGCCGTCTCGACTATGCTTAAACCTTTCCTTAATTAGTTAAATATTAGACAAAACAAATATGAACATTTCACCAAAAACTAACGAAATTACGCCCACATTATTAAATGAGAAACAATTTGGTGTCAGAAAAATTTATTTTTCAAATTACAAAACTAACTTTCTTTCAAGACACAATAGTCTTAACTGTAGCATTTTTATGTTAACTTTTACCTCATTCATCCATTCCAAAACACCATTTTTTTCGCCACTAAAAAGTAACGTTGTTAACACAGTCTAATAAGTCTCCATGCACATCATACACGCTTGCTGTTTTCAAAAAGTTTAAAAATGTGTTCTTCTGATGAAAACAATAAGATGATCTTTGGTTAGCTACCGAATAAACGGTATCGATAGTTCACAGTTCAAGTTCAACACACCAAAAACTCATAAAAAACGGGCAGGAATCGTTGGCGCACTTTGAAGTGCGCACGACAAGATGCTCGTGTGAACCCCCAAAATTTCAATTGGCGCAAGCAGAAATGAAAGTTGAGGTCGGGTCTACTTACTTGCGCAATTTGCCTTCCTCCACTACTTTCTCGTCGCCTCCGCAAGATGGCTGTTGCTGTCGAAAAGCTAAGGACTCGGCCCTAAAAACCGAAAAGTGCCGCCGGAAGTAACCAGAGGGTGAATTTAAGTCGATAGCGGCTGCTATCGAACCTCGCAGTCGATTAATGTCACTTTACGCCATGTTTGCATTAGTTTTATGTTGTGTTGTTACGAGATGGAGTGTACAATTGGGCATTAACTATAGTTGAAGTTTTATCATAAAAGTCGTCAAATCTCTAATTTCTTATAAGTCAATGTGGTAAAACTGCGGTCTCTGTTGCCCGTGTTTTTAGTATGTTGACAACTGTAAATAGATCGTTTCTGGACCGGAGATACGGGCGCTACACCCCCTCACATAATAAAAAAAAAACCTTGTTTAACCTATACCTAACCTAAGTTTCACTTAAAATGATCACTGTTTAGTACAGATCACAAAATAAATAAAACATATACCTGCTCTATGGTTGACTGCTGTGGTGTTGCCAACATTTGCAGAGCTTGGGCAACTGACTGCAGTTTAGCCGTTAATATTGACGCATGTGTTTGTAATACATTGTGGATTTCCTTAAAATTTTCTGCAATTTGTGCAAAAATCATTGACGAGGTGTGTTTGCCACAGCCGATAATAAAATCATATCCACAGTAATAGAAATTTTAACTGTTTGTGATGCTAGCTGAGCACGACATAATACTAAGTGTGGCCGCAAACTTATAATTGCATCTTACTATCGACTCACCAGGAAACTTCAGACTTTCCAAAGTTAATTAGTTCGTACGTTCCCCAATCGTATTCTCATAATTGGAGGTGATTTTCAAGATACAAATTTAAATTGGGTAAACTACAGATATGCAAGTGATTGGAGTGACGGGACTTATTGCAAATCATTAGGCCTATTCACTTCACCACCCCCCCCCCAACAGCTACCCAGAACATATTGATTGGAATCCCACTTATGATGGAAATATGCTGCTGTCATAATAAAAGGTCAGAAGACGTTTGGTGCTTTCCTCCACATCAGTTTCTCCTATGCAAACATCTTCATTTCAAAAGTACTCTGGGAGCCCACTTCCAATGTAAGCTATTTACAGTATTCCTTCCTCTTTTCTCTCCCCCCCCCCCCCTCTTTACTCCCCCACCACACTTCTCACCAAATCCAGAACTGGGAAATATTTGATGACACAGTATGTGCCCCTCCAATATATATTTTAACAGAGGTGAGGATAAATTTCTTCTCTAAGTGATTTCAATAGTTGCTCATTAATTATGTGAACTACCCATCCATTTTCAGTAACATTTCTAAAGCTTCTACACTCATGTTTGAAATGTTAATCATCCATGTTTCACTTAACATACAATACTGCACTCCGATAAATTGCTCCGGAAAAGGCTTCCTAATGTCAACAAATAGACTAGACCTCTTTAGTGACTACAAAAGTAGAAAGAGAAATTGGAGCAAGTGGATAGATTTATATCTTCATCAAATTAGATAAAGAGGGAGTGGTGTCATATATAAATTTATTAGAGTAGAGCATATTGATGTGTTATGGCACTTGTTTACAAAAATATTGGACCATATGCCTGATAGGCGTGTTCCTAGAAGAATAGTTAATGGAGTGAGGGACCCTCCATTGTGTACAGCCACTGTAATGAAACTTCTGAGGAAGCAGATACTACTACATGACAGATGTAAAACAAAGCCTGACAGTACAGCTATTGGTGGTGGTATGCTAAATGAAACGTACTCCAGTGACTGCCATAGCAGAATATTTATGTAAGGATCCCTCTTAAAACACAAAGAAGCTTTATCATATGTAACTGTTGTTAGTGGGACCAAAGTTAGCACCCAGACACACTTGGCCGAGTGAGATACTGAAATTGAGGATTGCAAAGCAGATCTACTGAACTCAGTTATACGCCTAAGATGTTACTTTCAATTGAAAATCAAGGACCATTAAGTTACCTAAATGTAGTTCTGGTTCCAATGCAAGACGAGTGATGGAGATATTAATTTCATGGGCCTGAAGCAATACCCATCACATTGTTTACTACATTTGTGGTGAGATAGTTCATGACTGTTTTAATTCTTTAACTCATTATCCTGAGACAGGCTAACTCGCGCTCCCAAATTTTTTGCAACAATATCCCGATTAAAATTGGTGTTCCTTCTGCTGCTGCCCCTTAGTAGGCGTTACCTAAGTGTCTTGTGTTGTATTTGTATGCTTTTTGCTGTAGTACTGTGTCCTATAGTATAATTTTGGTGTTGCTGCACTTTGTATACTTCCTATATGCAACCAATTATTTCCTTATTTGTAATAAATAATGTTTCAGTGAATATTTACATACAGTTTTTGCTAAACCTGAGCTTATATTGTGGAACTACCTTTTATCCTTTCCTACCTTAAATAACTCCATAGATTTTCAAGGAGTAAAAATTATTAGCAAAAGAAATATATATTTCAGAAAGCACAAACTTACATTGAAAAATTTGAAGTTTTGAGCTTTTGTGTAAGAAATTGGTATATTAGGAGCTTTTTTTCCTGTACAAATTGGAAGTACATTCCATTTTTCAAACATATTTTAGGAACTTTTAAAGAAACAATTAGTGGGATTGTTCAGGAGTAGGGAGACTACAGCCAATAAAGTCATCAGAATATTACAAGTATTTCAAGCTTATTAAGAACACTCAGAATAAACCAAACATTACTTACTTTCAATATATATAGCAAAGTGTACACAATTAAAAATTTAGGGAATATAAGTAACAGTAAAATAGGGTAGTGTATTTATGTCATTAATTAACAACACATTAAATGAAATAGTGCATAAACTATATACATATACAGATTTGCTGGGTGAAATAACTGAAATTCATTTTCATAGTATACCGTACATCATGCATTCCATTAGAGAGTGAAAATTGAAAATCTCAAAGTCAGAGTTATGAGTTGTTTCAATAAAATCCTAAGCCACTGAAGTTACAGCTACAACAAAGCAGTCTGCCTAATACACCTCTAGAACATCTGAAAACTGGTAAGCATTTCTAACTTATTTTGCATTAGTTTTGTTTATAAGCTTAACATTTTGGCTAGTGAAGAAATACTTTAATTTTGTTGAGCAAGCACAAGAGCCATTGAAATAATAATATTTAATTCAGTATTTTTATTTATAAAAAACCACTGTGACATGCTGCTTGTGATAGATGGGATAACTTATATGAAATAAACTGAGAAGGTAATGTTTGAAAAAAATGACAGAGAAAGAAAGGATATCATTAGGAAAAGAGTAAACAAAGAAGAACTATTGATTTAAAAAGAAATCAGAAATGTCCTATGGAAACAGTAATTTCCCCACTTAAAAAAATAAACAAAGAAACTAATTCTGATAAAAGTGGGGGAGGCCAGTGTACTTAGAGCCACATATGTAATTTGGAAACTAATTCAGGTATATTTAGTTTCTTGGTTCTCAGTTGGTTACTGTCTGTACCAAAAATGGGCCAGTTAACAGTTGGAGAGAATAGGCAAGCAGAGGTGGATGTATCTTCATGTTTTAATGGTGCTGAAGTAAAAATTCTTGGTTAAAACAATGACAAATTATTGTAGGCATGTGTACCTAGGGGCATGGGCCTAGGTGTGAGGCCAAGGGAAGTTAAATGAGGAAGTGTATAATTGCACAGTAAGGAGCTTTAAATTCACAACAAATTACTAACCAAAAAGTCTGACCCCCCCCTTTTAAATTTTTTTTTACTGATGATGGCACAAGCACTGATTCTGACACAACAGATGACTGTGACCTGGTACCTGTTATTGAACCAACAGTGGAGGAAGATAAGAAATTAATGTTGAACTACTTTACTTTTTCGCCATTTTGTGTTTTCCTGCTTTGGTTGTGTTCGTGTGGTTCTGTACATTTACGTTTTTGCTGTGAACAGAAAATGGATATGAAGAACTTTCAGTGCTACGTATGTGATAGAACTTTTCGTAGAAAGTCGGAGTTAAATCGACATCAGCGAAGAGTTCAAATGAGGTGTTTTATGTGACATTCCCCGTCATGCCCGTAACTATCTCAGACTACTTCCACATCTCATTCCAGATACCACTACCAACACTCCACAGCTAAGGTCAAATAAAATCACATAATAATAATAATGTCCCCATTAAATTTATACATGTACTATTCTGCCACTATTCCAATCCGCTTACATCAAAACTAAATGCACCGAAACATAATTTATCATAAAACATAGAGAAAGAACTACATTCATGAGGTATTGCATTAAAGAGACCGGCATGATGACAGCAATTGCCGTAGGTACCAAACATTAGGCCTACTTTTCAGGGTCCATTTAAGAACTGTTTTCGATCTAAACACAAAACAAACTGTAGATTTCTATTATTACAGACCACTGAAGATGTTTTGCATTCAATAAAACGAAACGCGTCTGGTGTGGAAAAATCACATTTTTATTGTAGTTGCAAAGACGGAAAATCACTGCTATTCATAATTATAAAAGCAACTACGGACATTATGGCCACACGAACGAAGATAACATTTTTTTTTCCAATTCTGAAACAGTCCTAAAATATCAACTGAATAAAATTTACAGTAATTATTGACTAACACTTTATTATGCTTGAATAAACTAGCTTTTTGTATCAAAGGTGACTATAATAGTGAAATTAGCACAGTTTCCAGAACATTAATAATTACCCTTTCAGTATCATTTCAAGCTGCTTTTAAATTACTTTTAGAATTTCATTGTGTTATGTCCAGCAATGACACATTTAATCAAATTTTGTGTATGCCTTACCTTGTCCTCAACATGTAAGTGTGATTAATGTAAATGGATACCCTGTGTGTGCAAAGCATGGATTACAGAATATCTCAATTAGTCCAGAGGCCAAAATTATTCTTTTTGGGGTATTTCATTCATTGTTTGGTACAGAGAGTGCTCAATTACTTGTAAGCAATATAATTAATGAAGTTTGCCCTTTAAACAAGTTTACATGGGTATGTGCTTATTGTTAAATAAAGGCATTTTTAGTTCACTGGATGACAAATATGCACTTTCTCCGGATATTTTTTACTACAAGCTGTGATCTGTTTAGTGAGCTACAGCAACTTCATTACTTTGTTCCACCTTTTGTCACTTAACTGTGTACACCACATTACTGTTTTAGAGAATTACTCATAGTGGAAATGGAATTCGGAAGTGTGCTATACCTATTTTTGTTGATTTAGTTTCATTACACATTCTCAACATAACTTGTTAAAATGTAAGAATTTTGTAGCAAAATTTATAGTATGCTTTTAGCAGATGAGTCATTTGAACTTGGACCAGAAGAAAATGTAATGAGCAATTTTGTGAGAAGTTTTGCATAGTAGTAGACAGGCAGAAGGGAGATAGAGTTGCTGTTTATGTAAGTGAAGATGTAAGATTATTTCAGATAGAGCTGAGCATTGGTCTTAGACTATACAAAAGGGATTAATGTTGAGTCTAAAGATTTGAAAGCAGCTGGTTAAGATATTTTCTCAATGAAAAGGACATACTACTTGAAAAGACTACAAATTATAAATGTAAAAAAGAAAACCCCACCCTAAGGCTTCACAATCAAAAGGCTTGTGTGACCTAATGAGGACACAAAGTTCATAAGTAAATCAAGCAGTAGGATACTGTGGCATCACACCAACCCTTATAGATCATATCACAAATGTTCATTAGTCTAGTTTTGTATTAAACATTGTGACTTGGCAATTGTTCTGTTGGCAGAAATACAATGAAAAACCTAATGAAGTTTGCAGACGTAGGACAAATTTAAGAATAAATTATCCCAAAAAATGTAATATGTACAAAGCAAAGTCTGCAGGTAAATGTTTGGAAACTTCATATTCAACTCAGTATTGGCTAAATAGGGCCTGCTATAAGAAAAGCAAAACTATTTTTGATTGCAGTGCAGCTTTTTCAGGTCTAAATCTGGCTGCTTCTTAATATTTAAGCTGGGATTTGCAAGTATGGCTTTTCTCCTTAAACCATAGGAAAAGATTAAAATGCATGTTGAGGGAAATGTCAGTCCTTTCTGGAATTTCCATTGTTTGAACCAATATTTAACACACACTAATATCCCAGTCAAATATGTTAAGAGTTAAATGGCAAAGCAAAGGTAACTGAACTGGTATGTGTTCCAAGATGTCAATGAAATATCAATTTCACAACAGTATAGGAAGATGGGGGGTCAGTCCTAGTATCCAATACCACCTGTCAGCTTTGAACAAAGATGTCGAGTGTTACATTGTACCTATTGATGATTATATTTGTGGTTATTGCAAGTCACAGAAAAATATTGTTACAGTAGTCCCGAAAACTTGGTAACCCGGCAGTCCGGATAACTCAGTCACACCCCCTGAAATTATTCCGTGCTTGCAGGATAGAAATGAAATTGTAGTAGTTACAGGCTATGTTGTGTATGGGTCCAGACATCTTTTTTTGTGCCACCTACACTCCACTTAAGAATCCATTGACTCATTAATGCAGTATATATATGCGTCTTCATACTAAAAACAGTTATGATCAAAAGTATGGGAGTTCAACTTTTCAGTGTCGTTTACAGTCAGCTTAGACGTGATGGTCAAATAATGAACTTAGTTACAACAGACAACAATGACAGACATGTAGCACGACCATGCGCACTCTGCCGCTCACCTGCCTAGAGCCTTTGTCTTTTCTTAACCATGTTTTGTAAAGTACATGTGAGTGTAAGAAACGAATATCATTTGCAAGATATTGTCTTACATTTATGTAGTGTTACTGTATTCCACCATTTGTATTGTATTCTAAAGTAACAATAGTTAGTACTTTATAATGAAACAACCTCAGCTATTCATTTTCTAGCACCATTCCCAATGAAGACAGTGATACCAATTCAACATCCCCCCCCCCCCAAAAAAAGCCACTAATAAGAAAGAAATAGTATCTAATACTTACGCCAAATCGAATGTTCTATTCTAATATATCTTCACTACAACCCCTCTTGTATTTTCAAGTTTGTTGCCTTTGCCTACTCCCAACCAAACTTGCCTCCCAACCTAACCTAGACCTCGGGATATGCTACAGATCACTGTCATTACAGTCGTTTGCTCTTCACATTCTTTGGCTTTGACAACTCACAACTACAATGTCGTGTCGAAGCCTAACCTAAACCTTGGGCTACACTACAGATTAGCCTGTCAGATAAACAAGATTTTCGCATCTCACATTCGTTGCCCTCACCAACTCACAACCAAACTGTTGGCTCCCTACCTACATAAACCTAGGCTGCGCTACAGATGAACCTATCACCGAAACTAGATTTTCACCTTTCATATTCATTGGCTTTGCCTATAGTGGTAATTATACATTTTGGTTAGCCTTATAGATAGTGGTGTAATAATGAACAGCATGTGAAATGCAAGTAGTAATATAACCTAATTATTGAAAGATGTTTTATTTTTCACATTTAGTTGTAAGATTTTGGGCTTTGATAATTACATTTTCAAACCTCTGGCCTGTGCTTAAGCAACATATTCTAATATTTGCTAGCGTGAATGCAAGTACTGGACACATCAGCCTAGATTTTAAGATTAAAATATCAGTTGGCATATTAGTATGTGTTGGTTAATGCATGAGTCAGATGTTTGAAAACAGTCTTATTGTAGACTGAAATAAGTAAAACATGTGACAACTAAATGTAAAACTATGACTGAAAAGTAGAATAAAACAGATGCCATAACAGCCAGACGGCAGTGATGTCTGTCTGTGTGTGTGTGTGTGTGTCTTTCTAACCCACGGACGCCTTTACGGCCAAAAGTTATCAAGTTGTATTCTTTTATTTATGACTTTCTGCAGCTCATTGGACATCTGTGGTAAGCAACCTATCTCTCACAAAGATACTGCTGAATCCTTCCTGGAATTTCCATTGTTTGATATTGTGAAGCATGTATGTGGTTTTTGGTATAGAAATCTGATAAACATGATCGTGACAGACAATATGTGCCCAGGTTATATGATTCAGTTCTGCAGTAGGGTGTTGAGCAACTTGACTCTTCTGTATTCCAAATAACACTGGCAGGAGCAAAAATGCATGACATACCACCGTGAATGTAGCTTTCTTCTAGTGTTATTTGGAAGATTCACATTGCTCCATTTCTAAATGCATCATTTATCTGGTGCACCTATTGTTGGTTTCATTAAGCGTTTAACAGATTTCTATACCAAGACCCACATACAGCTAAATGGAATAAGTAAATACAGGCTAATCTGTAGTGTAGCCCGAGGTTTTGGTTAGGCTTGGACGATACTATGTAGTTGTGAATTAGCAAAGCCAAAGGCTGTGAAGAGCAAAGAACTGGTTGTAATGACAGAGATCTGTAGTGTATCCCGAGGTCCATGTTAGGTTGTGAGGCTAATTTGGTTGAGAGTAGGCAAAGCCAACAAATGTGAAAATACAAGAGGGGTTGTGGTAAAGATACGTTAGAAGGGAACATTTGATATGACTTGAGTATTTGATACTATTTCTTTGTTATTTGTTGATTTTTTTGGGGGAGGATGTTGAATTGGTATCGCTGTCTTTATTTGAGGTGTATTATAGGTCAATTATCTGCTCCCATAGCTCAGTTGACAGTGTCGCTGACTACCACTCAGAGAGACCAGGTTTGATTCCCGGCAGGGGACTGGGTGTTGGGTTGTCGTCGTCTTTTTCATAACCATCGACACACAAGTCGCCGAAGTACCATCAAGTAAAATGACTTGCACTAGACGGCTGAACAATCGCAGATGGTATCTCCCAGCCAAAAATGCCTTACGGTTAAATTGAATGATTCACTACCATGTAATTTCTTGGTTGTTTCTGTTTTTCATTTTTTGTGTGTTTATCAGTTTGGTTTCTTCTTGTTTTTCCCCAGTTTAGAATGTCCTCGCCCAAAACCGCAACATTCCGGCTCAAGTGAAGCACACTAAGCCACCTGTCACCTTTGACCCCTGAGGTCAGTATGATGTGTTGTACAACTCGAAATACTGATCATTTGCAATAGGGATATTCTTTTGTTGCGAATGTGTCCTTACTTTCTACAATACAAACAGATCAATTTACCTTCACCATCCAGCACGAGTTTGTTTCTTTACATTTAGTATGTCCCTGCCCATTATGTCATAGTAGAAGGGTTGCATGGGTACTGCTGGTGTTGGCAATATGGAAATTCTACACAAAAAGGGTGCAAAGCTCATTCAGTTAGACTACTGCCCATTGGCTTTGACTTGTGGCATCGATGTTTTGTCGTGTGTGTGTTTGTAGGTGGCGTGAATAATTATGTGATGGCCGAGTTAAAGATGACAGTTTGTTTACCAGCAGAACATAGATTAAGATTTTGTATTTATAAAATGACCTGCAGCTCCACTATGATAGGGAGGTATAGGTTAACAGCGCACAAGTGAGTGCCGAGGGTGGGGTGATATCAGTGATTGATGGTACATTCTGTTGTTGGAATCTGTAATTTATGAGGATGATCCCATATTATTTATTATCTACAATACACAAGTATTAAGATAGTATCCCATCTATGGATTGCCCAACATGTTGATGACATCATGGATCAAAGCTAATGGGTAGTATCCCAGTCTTTAGTTATGCCAATTAAAATGAACAGTAAAAAATAATGAGGAAGGAAAGAAGGAAATGGAATCTTATTAAAAAATAAAGAGAGGAACTGAAATATCATATGATAAGTAGCAAAAAAGTAAAAAATCAAACTACTGGAAAAGAGAGATTACTAAAAGAAATGAAGTCCTTGTACTTCAAAAAAGAAGTTGAAAGTTCACATATATGGCAGAGACAGTATGCATATTCATTAGCACTCTCAGGAAGGCAGTCAAAAACAATGAAGAGCAGGGTAGAGAATTGTTGGACACACATGATAGCTCTTACATTTCCTGTATGAATACTACATAACTATATAAACAAAATCCCACAAACTGGTACACAATAAGAAATAATGAAATTTTTTATTCCTATTTCCTCAAAAATAATATGCAAATAGCAAACAAAAGGTCTGCATGACATATCTATAAGTTCAGTTACTTATTGTTCAGTTTCCAATAGTTACTGGTATTCATATTTTTAGTAGGTCTATGGAAGAATCTCTAAACAGAGTAACGCTATCCCTAAACACAAATAAGGCACACACTAGGTGTACTGGCCCAATTGAATTCTTTTTCTAGCAAGTTGTTGTTGGTCTTTGAGGGGACTAAACAGCTAGGTCATCAGTCCCTTTCAAGCAAGTGTTATAATGTATGCTGATGGTACTATTAACATATAAAATTCAAACCATTATGTCAGTAACGACGGTATGACCGTTAGTTGTACACAAAAAAATGACATGAAGGTTCAAGCCACCGGCACATTTCCACATTCAAAATAGCGTATTAGCTAGTTCTGTAAAGTAAAACCCTGCTTTCCTTGGTTGTATTAGGCTACCATGTCTGATATGTAGAGTGGTCTATTCTACAGCAAATAAAACATTCATGCTTTATTCACCGTAAGTAGTGCATTTAGATGCAACCCGATATGGCAAATTACAACGAAACAACATAGTTCCATCTGTTGCACAATTTGTACCAGAAGATATTCGGAATACGGTATCATACGTAAAGTTATATGAGGCCTTTCGTATTAAACAACAATATATACCAAATTTCGAAACTACATGTAAGTGCACCTAAGTAAATAACACTGTGAAATAGTTCTCCTTTCTTAAGAGACACACTCAATCAGAAATTGTAATACTGCCAGAAACATTACTGCGTTTCTGAAATCCGGTGGTAAGTATTAAAAGGCATTGAAGATCACAGCAACAGAATCTGAAATGGGCTACTTGCATTCATTTTTCATAAATCTTATTACGCCTATATACTGAAATCACAATTTCTTTCACTATAAAACAACAATCTGCACTTTAAACAACTGATTTGCGCCAGGGTTTGTAATGCGGTTGGTCATTGGAAAGCCATATTTCTCATAATACGTAGTCATAAATACGAAAAACGACTACAGCAACAGCATTCAAAAAACCAATATACATTGTGCAGGTGGCTTGTTTCCATGCGTGAAGCGACTCGAGAGTCGAGACCCGCCGGTCGCTTAGTCGCGTAGGTCGAGTCGCGCTCCTGATTGGCTAACGTATATGACGTCATGAACTAACATTTATCCAATCACCAGATGTAATTAGCAGCATTGGCCGTTAATGTTTTATTTTAAAAAACCACAGATCGATTTCGATCACATAATGATCATCTTCAGTGTCCTTCCAACTATAGAACAATATCAAAGATCAGTATGGAATACACACAAATACAAATTGAACTGGAATACCACATTAAATATAATATACAGACACCATACATATCGAGCATATGCATGCCCTGAACGCAACTGCAACGGTAATTTTCAGTGTCAAAGTTTGAAATAAGGGCGCTGCTTACAAACGTCATGCAGCGGCGCTGTAGGGATGGGCGTTATTAACGCCCTCTATTACTTAGATGTTCCACTAATTTTTTATGCAGACCAAATAAAATTAAAATGTGTTTTTATACATAAGATATATAGGCTGAATAATCAATAAAAATGAAAAACAGCATACAGAAATAAATAAAATATCAGGTAACAAACAAGAGTATGATGTTAAGCGTCTTATGCTAATTATAGATACTACTAGCGTAGTAAGTTATTGAAACAGGAAAATATAAAAACATTTTAAAATTTTTTTAAATGAGCAGTACCATGAAAGACAGTACTCTTTATACATTGATTGTAACTACGCTGCAAATTCTTGAAAAGGACGAAGAAGAGTAAGGGGATATATTTTTTAATGTTTTATGACAAAGTAACGAAGGTTAATTGCAGCGCCATCTCGTTTTGCGTGCTTGAAGCACGTTACATAGCTTTAAGAAAGTTACAGTACAGTATAAATATTACATCAGTCAGAAGCAAAGTATAAATAAAACATATAGAGTACCTAACGTAAAGGCTTAAGTTGTACAGAGTAGTATGATTTAGTGTTAAAACATATAAAATAAACAATCGCCTAAAAGAACGTAGATATCATTCATTATAGATGACGTCAAGGGAATGCACTCGTTTCGTGCTGAAGCACGTTACATGTAATTCACAAAATTGTAGTATAACAATACATCAGTTAGCAAAGCAAGCAAAATGCACAACAAAAGTACAAAGCAGCACATTATGGCGCGATCCAACGCCAAAAAAACGCAACGAAATGTCACAACGAAAGAGATCACTTAACACGGATGTCACACGGGAAAACACCCATCACCCGCGCCTGAAGCACGTTACATAAATTCGTAACCAGCAATACATTAGTATACACAAAGCAGTATAAAACATAATATCTAAGGTTAGAGTCGCAACAGGTGGTGCGATTTAATGTTAAAAATTTGTAAACTAAAATAGCATGACAAAAGAAAGCTGATATCACTCAATGTAGATGAAGTGTGGGGAATGTGCTCGTCTTGTAAGCATATGGCGTGTGCATATAAAAGGACCAGACATTGTGTATGTTATGAGTCGACACTCTACCACTGTCCAACCGACGCACAGGTCACCGTGCCCACGGGTGCGGTTCCTGTAGGGGGATGCTTGTCCACTGTTGGTCGAGCTGATCTCTACGAGATTACGAGAGTAACTCGGGCGTCCGATCTTTGATTGTCGTGAGTGCATTAGTGTTCTCTCGGTAATCCATTTTTAGTCCGGGGCAAGTCCTGGAGACAAATTAAATTGGTCCCAATCCCCCGGTTCCGACCAAGGTTTTCGGGAGGTTTTCCTTGGTTGTAAGGCGTATGCCGGAACTGGTAAGCCCCTCCCACTTATTCCCAATTGGGATTCCCCCTTTGCCCCACTATCAGCTTGTCTGATAATTGGCTGAATAGAACCGCGACTCTTTATGGGCCGGATCTCAAACAGCCCGCTCCACTCCTCGCTCCACTCCTCGGAGTGGAGAATGAAAAGAATAAGTTTTTTTTTTTGTATGTTATGTCGAACAGAATAAACGGCATCATTTTATTTGGCGTTCAGCCAGGATGCAAAGAATTCCCAAAAGTGCGCACTTTTTGTCAGGGTCTGTTCATTGAGCATAATGCTGCCGTGCACCTTTTGGTGGGCAATTATTTCCATCTCTTCCAGGATATCAAGAAATCGGCCTTTTGACCCCCGATGTAAGAGTTTTAGTTGTGAAGTTAAATCAGGGGGTGCGTGTCCTGTTGTCACCAGATGTGCGGCGAAATTTGACTTATCTGCAATGTCTTTCCTGTCCAGCGCCACATGCTCGCGAAACCTAGTTTTCAATCGTCTACCTGTTTGTCCGACATAAAAAGCATTGCATTCAGCACATAAAATTTTATATACCCCTGATTCATGTAGGAAATTTGTTTTGTGAATATTATTAATCAAAAGCCGTCCTAAACTATTTTCTGTGGTAAAAGAAACAACTGAATTTTGCTTTCTAAAAATGGCAGCAATTCTGGAACTGATGGTTCCATAATAAGGTAAAACAACATATTTCTTGGGGGAAACAGACTGCACTATTTGGTGATGGGTGTTGTTTTCTTCATATTTTTTAGCAATCTTTTTGTAAATATTAGTGACATAGTCTGACGGATAATTGTTATTCTTGGCAATGTACCGTATAGTGCTGAGCTCAGCGTCATGATCTGCTTTGGACAAACATAAATTAAACAATCTATTAAAGGCAAATTGAAAGTACGCTCTTTTATGCGAGTCCGGATGAATGGAATTGTAATTAATAATTGAGTCGGTACACGTTGGTTTCCTAAAAATGTTGAATGCATGTTTACCTTTGTCATTCTTTATGGTAAGATCTAGAAAATTGATACTGCCATCCACATTTTTTTCAATAGTGAACGTGATTTTTTGATGTAGGTTATTGAATTTGTTCACTATTTCGTCTATGTCATTGTCATTACCTTTGATGAGCAGCAATGTATCGTCAACATATCTGTGATAGTAAACTATCTTTTTGGCTAAATTTGGATAGAGGTTAAAAAATTTGTTTTCTAAATGATTAATAAAGATGTCAGCTATAAAACCTGAAATCGCACTCCCCATACTAACCCCGTCCTTTTGGACATAAGTTTTCCCGTCAAAGGTAAAATAATTATAATTCAAAGAGAAACTAAGCAAGTCTATAAATTCTAAGATTTCCATAGGGGACATATTGCTGTAGCTTTTAAGATTGTCTGCAATAATCTCCACTGTCTGTTGAATAGGAATATTTGTGTATAGATTTACAATGTCAAGCGAAATAAAAGTCATATCCTCTGTAATGGGTACATTTTTTATAGTGTTGACCAATTGCGTACTGTTTTTTATAGAATATTGTTGTTCAAATTTGTAATGTTTTTTTAAGACTTTTAAGCACTTTCTAGTTATTTTACATAACGGTCCTTGTCTACCATCGACCACAGGCCTAATAGGTTTCAGTTGTTTGTGCACTTTAATCTGTGCTCTTAACTTAGGTGTTTTAGGATTCATTACTTTAAGAGACTGTATCTCACGTGGGGAGACAATACTGGTATATGACTTTAGTTTTTCGGTTAACATTTTTTGAATTTCGTTGGTTGGATCCCTAACGGTTAATGTGATATCATTTTCTTCGAAAAAAGTAATAGTTTTTCCAACGTACATTTCCTTAGTTATAATTACCACTGTGTTGCCCTTATCAGCTTTAGTGATTATAGCGTCATTTTCACGTAATTTTTTATTCAAACTATCTACTATTGCTTTCTCATGTTTGTTAATTGCAACAGTTTTCTTTTTCCCTTCCTTCTCAATAATTTTATCTATACCCACAGCTATTTTATTTTGCTCTATTTTCGGAATTTTATTACTGTCCATAGCAAATTTGACATGAGCCAGTGTGTTTTTTATAGCTTTACTGTCAAGACCCCTGCAAATGTTATATTTGAGACCTTTGTGCAAAAGAGTTTCTTCGTGTTGATTAAAAACAATGTCAGTTAAGTTTAAAACCCTAGGGTAAAAGGTAAAATCAGAATCATGAATCACGTCACTAGAAGTCGACTGTTCAACTAGTTTTGCAATTTTTTTGTCATGTGTGTGCCTCATAGTGTTACTCATCTTGTTTACAGTTTCTATTACCCTATTAGAAAGTAAGTCGAACATTAAAGGAGATACAAGCCTAGTCAAATCACTATGTGCATCAAATAATTTTGCACTGATAATTTCTTTTTTCACAAATAATTTCCTGATTTCACTCCTAATTATTGTGACCTGACATTTCCTCATAGCTGTTGTCATAGTATTTACTTTTTTGTTGAAATATCCTAACACATACCTTGGGACCAGTTTTTTCACCAAACACTGTTTATTGAAATTTATATGTTGGATGGTGGTAGCCAGCTTGATCTTGAGAGTCTTGTAGTTGAAGAATGAAGTAATGGAATCAAACCTCAAAAAAATTTATCCAATCAGCATCTCGACCAGCGGATCCCGAGACGAGTGACCATAGATATGGTAGGAAGTGTAGGTGACTTCCGGTAGTCCACTTCCGGCGGCACTTTTCGGTTTTTAGCGTCCACTAGCTAAGGCCAATTCGCTGTCTGTCACGTCAACATCACGTCACGTCAAGTTGTATTCAACTGTCCGTCACGTCAATTCGCCCATCTCAATTCACGATGTTGAAAGTGAGGTTATGAGTGGCGATCTGTTATGTAGAAAGTCATAGTTTAATACTAGAATTGAGGGAACAACAACGCTAAATGTTAATGACGGCCACGAAAAACTTTACAATGTATGTTTTTGGCCAATTTAAGGCCAATTCACACTGTCCGTCACGTCACGTCACGTCACCGTCCGTCAGAACATTCCGCAATGTATTTCTAATGGCGGCATTCACACTGTCCGTCACCGGACCGTCACGTCACGTCAACGTCCGTCAAGCTTTCTCGAGAAGAATGTTTTGACAGAACGGTCGTCTGCTAACATCGGAAGTTAACCTAATTTCATCACGCGAATTACATGTTGCAGTCGACGATTGCACTGTTTATATGCAAATGTGTCTTATTCATCTTTGTGCTGTTGTTGTACCTCGTTTTAGGGGTAAATCTCAAATGTTTCATGACGACTTAAATATTTTTGTCAATTGAGTGTCCCCCTATAATCGAGGTAGGATATCTGAAACCAAAAAATGGTTTATGTTACGTAACAATGTAACAGAAACGACTGAAGCAAACTGTTTATTTGAATAAGATTGTAATTTTAATACGCATTTTTCATTAAATAACACTTTAAATGAAAATGTCAGTTATAATGAAAGACAAAAATTCAGTTGTTTACGACGTATTAACAATGTCAGCATGCAAATCGTAATGGTTAAAGTATACAGGCGATATTTATGCTCTTACAAGTATGGTTTGATGTCTTTATATGTTTATTTTTTCGCTTGAAAATAGATGTCGATGTTTTGAAATGTTGTTTCAGTTCCCAGTAAGTTGGCCAAAAACATACACTGTAAAGTTTTCTTTGGCCGTTAATAACATTTAGCGTTGTTGTTCCCACTTTCTAGTATTAAACTACGACTTTCTACATAACAGATCACCACTCATAAACTCAATTTCAACATCGCGTATTGAGATGGACGAATTGACGTGACGGACACGGACGGACAGTGTGAATACAATTTGACGTGACGGTTCCGTGACGTGACGGACAGTGTGAATTGGCCTTTACTGGGAACTGAAACGACATTTCAAAACATCAACATCTATTTTCAAGGGAAGAAATAAACATATGAAAACATCAAACAATACTTATAAGAGCATAAATAGCGCCTGTTTACTTTATTCGTTACGATTTACCCACTGACGTTGTTAATACCGTCGATAACAAGTGAATTATTGTCTTTCATTAGAACTAACTCTTTCATTTAAAATGTTATTTAATGAAAAATGCGTAATCAAATTACAATCTTATTGTAATAAACAGTTTGCTTCAGTCTTCTCTTACAATGTTACGTAACATAAACAATTTTTTGGTTTCAGATATCCGACCTCGATTTTAGAGGGACACTCAACTGACTAAAATATTTAAGTCGTGATGAAACATTTGTGATTTACCCCTAAAACGAAGTATAACAACAAAATAAAAATGCATATAAACAGAGCAATCGTCGACTGCAACATGTACTTTGCGTGACGAAAATAGGTTACCATCCTATGTTAGCAGACGGCCCTTCCGTCAAAACATTCTTCTCGAGAAAGCTTAACATGACGTGACGGACCGGTGATGGCCAGTGTGAATGCCGCCATTAGAAATACATTGCGGAATGTTCTGACAGACGGTGACGTGACCTGACGTGACGAACAGTGTGAATTGGCTTTTATAGTGTTTTTATACGTTCGCGTACTCGAGTATAATATTTTGTTTCTGAGTTACGAACGATGGCAGTTGCTAAAAATTGGACAGTTTCTAAAGAGCATCCATGTCTGTCGAACAAATATCTGCCCATTTATAAGTGTAATATAACAGTCTTCAAAATACTGATTAAAACGGACAGAAAACTACCATCAGTTGCACTTCTAATGCCTTGTATATTGCATCTAACACTTCAGACATGAACTTGGATATGGTGGACTTGGGAACATGACACATATATTGCAGTGAGGCAAATGAATCACCGGAAAAAAGATACCTCAGAGCGACTTGTATCATTAAATGCGCAGGAATAGCATCCCGCATTAGAGAGTTCTTTCTTTGAATAGGAGGCCTTACTAGACTTAATAAATGTTCAAAATAGATTACGTTCATCCAAAAATAATTTTCGAAGGACGCTTCGTCTTCATTTTGCAGTTCCCTGATCATCATCGTCGACGCCCCCAACTCATTCCTCCTCACAATCCACTTGCGTGTCCAACGTCTGCTTCTCTTCTTTGTATCTAAACATTCTGTGATTTTCTGGATGACAAGTAAAGCCACTACTCAGAGTCCTGCACATAGCACATCAGTTAGCGCAATGTTAAAAAGCTACATTGTACTGCTTGGACTCAAAATTTCCGCGCTCGTTTTTAACGGTCACTTGCGCTAGTAAAAGTCAATTGGCGTATGTAAACATGATTGTGACAACTCTCCTTTTTAACACCATCGTAAGTTGGTCAACCCTAATTTTTAAATCAAAATTACGCGATCTAAAAGTTTCTTGATATTTTCATACGGAAAAAAAGAAGTTTTTGGTTGCTCCACAGTGACTTGTTATGTTTTATTTTTATTTATGTTTATCACGTTCAGTTGGTTCAAATTGAAGAGAACGTCTCCATGGTCACGAAACGAGTCAGCATATCAAACTGTAACAAAAGGAGTAGTAATGGATACAGTGAAACCCATAGCAAACTTTCTGTGCCAAAGTCAGATCATCCTTTTCCCCTAATGTTGTAGCTATGCACACTGCTGTTTCTTTAGAATTGGGTTGTGTTAACTTTTACCGTTTAATAATTACATATTTCATGAGACAATATGTGTATTGTGTAGCTACTGCGAAGATCCGTAGAATAAGTGTCTGCAATATGACCTTCGGTGGGCTCCAGATATTATTCTAATTAAGGCCTACATACTTTTGTGCAACAAGTGCTTTTTTTCTCAATTATGAATTATCCCAAAATAAGATGTCATATGAAATCAGTGAACGAAAATAGGCGTAGTGAGCTAATTTACTGAGATGTTTGTCACCAAACGTTGCAATAACCCTTATGGCATAAGTTGCTGAACTCAAACGTTTCAGTAGATCGTCAATGTGTTGCTTCCAATTCAATTTCTCATCATTGCAGATACCTAAAAACGTTCAATATTCTCAATTAGCTACAGAATTCTGTTCACAAACATTTTCCATATTCAAGAAGATCTCAACATGAATCTATGGAATGAATAACTAATCTTTTAGTCAAGTATGCCAGATATTACTTTTCTCGCCTCAATTCTGTTCAGTACCTCCTCATTAGTTATGCAATCCACCCACCTAATCTTCAACATTCTTCTATAGCACCACATTTCAAAAGCCTCTATCCTATTTATAAATGGTGTCATGCAATTTACTGTGTAGAACTGTATGTATTGTGTTTTCTCAAAGTTTAATAAGAATACGCTTGCAAATAACTACTTAGTAATTTTCTGAAAGACATAATTTACAATTTTATCAGTTAAATCTTGTTTGTCAGGAGTGATTACTATACTTGTGTCGTCAGCAAAATTAGGAAGCTTTGCATCATCATGAATAAAGAATGGCAAATCATTATTATACATACAGAATAGCAAAGGACCCAAGACTGAAGGGACCCCATTCTTTGTTGTTGTTGTGGTCTTCAGTCTCTCCAATGCTAAATTCATGTTTCCTTGATGTCTAAGAATGTGCCCTACCAATCGATCCCTTATTTTAGTCAAGTATGCCATATATTCCTTTTCTCCTCCCCCCCCCCCAAATTCTATTCAGTACCTCCTTATTAGTTATATGATACACCCACCTAATCTTCAGCATTCTTCTATAGCACCATATTTCAAAAGCCTCTATCCTCATCCTGTGCGAACTGTTTATCGTCCATGAGTCACTCTTGAACAAGGCAACACTCTACACAAATGCCTTTAGAAAAATGCCTTACACTTAAATCAATATTAGATGTTATCCCTCCAATTTGAAGAATCAGCTGTGTTTTGCAGTTTACCTGAACCACTTACTTAATGCACTCTTCCAGTTAAGTATGAGTAAACCATTTGTGCACTGCCCCACTACCAAAAAAATGTTCAAATGTTTGTTAATCTTATGGGACTTAACTACGGGGTCATCAGTCCCTAAACTTACAAACTACTTATGAACTACTTAAGAACTAGGACGGCACAAATATCCATGCCCGAGGGGGGATTCGAACCCCCGACCGTAGTGGCCGTGCAGACCATGACTGGAGCGCCTCAGTCTCCTCGGCCAGCCCCACTACCACCTCAGTGCTAAAGCTTAACGAAAAGAATTCAATAATTTACACAATAGCCTTTAAAAATTGTGTGTCCATTCTGTGTAATTGAAATGTCAGTTTTTGTTGAATAGTGTGTTGGGAACTATAAAAACGGAGTCCTACAGTGATTTAGCATCAATGTATTTTCTACAATCCATGAACGTAATTCTTCAGTGGCAGTATTTAATGCAGAATCAATATTACCAAAGCAGAAAGCACAAAGCTAGTGTCACCAGCAAACACGGTGTCTTACAATTTTCTGTTATTATAGAAGGCATGTAATTTATATATATGAGAAAGAACAGTGGTTCCAGAACAAAACCATGGGGCACCCCCCCCCCCCCCACTTAACTTTATCCCATTGTGACTGCATAACACAGCCATTCGAACACTGCAGATAATCACCACCTGTTGTCAGTTATTAAAGTAAGAAGTGAATAATTTGTGAGCTATTCCTATTACTTTATAGTGTTCCAAGTTCTGCAATAAAATTTTGTGATCAACACAATAAAATGCTTTTGGTAAATCAAAGAAGTCGCCTAACGTTTACAGTTTATTTTATGTAATCGATCCAGTGCCTCACAGAGTAAGATAATATAGCATTTTCGGTTCTTTAACCAGTTCTGAAACGAAACTGTACATTTGACAGCAAATGATGGAAACTAAAATTTTCAAGTAACCTTAAATAAACAGCATTTTCAAGAACTTTCGCAAAACTGATGGTTTAGAAATAGGTCTAAATTTGTCTCCATTCTTCCTTCTTCTCTTATTATGCAGTGGTTTCACTACTGAGTACTTCAGTCTGTCAGGAAACCTCTCATCCCGAAAAGAAGAACTGCAAATATAGGTAAGTACTAGGCTAACAGAGGCAGAACAATATTTAAGAATTCAGCTAGATGCTTCATTTTGTCCATAAGAGTCCTTAGTATTTAACGATTTAATCATCGACTCAACCTCCCCCTTGTCAATACATCTGAGGACTACCTCTCAGAATTCTATTTTCTAAGAGAGTTATATGATTACCTGCAGCACCTATGGTTCTGTTTAATTCACCAGCTGTATTCAGAAAGTACTTATTAAATACTGTGCATATATCTGACATATCAGTGACAGTAAATGTCCATTATGCACTGGCTTCATATCCTGAAATCTGTGATACCTTCTTTGTGACTGCTGTTTGCATACCACATACTTTTTGTCTTATTAATGACATTTTAAAAACCTTGCAATACTGTTTGTAATTGGCTACTGCAGCTTGATTCTGACTGCGTTTAACATTCTAATAATAATTCGCACTTTGTTCTGCACAATATTCTTATTTCTTTTGTAAGCCATCCAGGGTGCCTGTTAGTGGTAGTATTCTAACAGAAAGCAGCATTCAAAGATCACGAAATATGTATTAAGTAAAGCATTATATTTGTTGTATATATTATAAGCATAATACCACCCTGCCAATTTGTTCCTTAATTAGGTTTGAAAAGACTTCTACTGAACCTGGATTAGCTTTTTTTTAAATACCTTATAATTACATTTAACAGATGTTCGAGAAAAAAACCGTTGTAAATTGAAAATTTGTGCATCATGGTCTGAAAGGCCATTCACTATTCTGCTAACAGAATGCCCCTCAAACTGCAAACAATGAACAAAAATGTTCTCTATGGTTGTACTGATGTCCCCCTTGCACTCCCCTTGGAAAGAATCCACTTTGCTGCAGATGATAAGAATGAAAGCGATCTAAAAGCATCATTTTCATTGCCCAGGTACTTACACAATTAATGTTGAAATCACCATATACAACTAATTTATTTATACTTCAGCATTCTTCTGTAGCACCAAATTTCAAATGCCTCATCCTCTTCCTGTCTAAACTACTTTTTGTCCAAGTTTGACTCCCATTCAAGGTAACAGTCCATACTAATGCCTTCAGAAAAGACTTTCGTACACCTAAATTAATATTCGATGTAAGCAAATTTCTCTTTTTTGAAAACGGTTTTCTTTCCATTGCCATTCTGCATTTTATACCCTCTGTACTGCAACCATCATTTGTTATTTTACTGCCCAAGTAACAGCGCTCATCTTACGGTGTCACACCACAGAGAGCACATTGTAAGCTTTGTTTACCATTTATACTGTCTTCTTAACACAAAATAAGCCCATGTACCATTATACCCGTTTTGTAATTCCGCCTTGTAATTTTGTGTAAATTCTGTCACGCAGGTAATCTGAAGTGCTCTGCTAAAGGGCGAAACGCGTCATTAACTAATAAAACAATTTGCAATCAAGACGGTTTTTTACTGAAAGAAAATAGACTGTGTAGTTTGAAGATCTTCAGGGCGCGATCTTTTTTCTACATCTACATCGACATAAATACTCCGCAAGTCAAATTGAATGGCATGATGGAGGGTTTATCGAACCACTTTTATATTTCTATACAGTTCCATTCTCTAATAGCTCGCGGGAAGAAGGAACACCTAAATCTTTGTTTTCAGTCCGAGTTCTCTTATTATGATGGTCATGTCTCCCTATGTAGGTGGGTGCTAACGAAATCTGTTCTTATTCGGAAGAGAAAGTTGGTGAAAAAAAAATCGCACGCAGATTTCGTTGCAACGAGTAATGCCTCTTTTTTAATGATCTCCACCCAACTCGTGCATCATTTCCACTCTTCCCTATACCGCGATATGCGATATTACAAAACGAGCTGCCCTTCTCTGAACTTTCCCTAAATCGTCCGTCAGTCCCACTAGGTGTGGATCCCACAATGCGCAGCAATACTGCAAAATAGGGGGCACAAGTGTGGTATAGGCAGTTTCTTTAGTAGAACTGTTGGATCTTCTAAGTGTTCTGCCAACGAAACGTAGTCTTTGGTTCGCTTTCCCTACAATATTTTCTACGTGTTCTTTTCAATATCTTTGTGATTGTTACTACTAGGTAATTTTTTTTGTTAGTTTGTGGTGAACATGATGCCAAAGGTCGCTTTGCTGTAATTTTTTATTGTTACACAACTAATTGTAGCAGTGTAGCCACCACATTCAGATGTCTTTACAAAAATATAAAGAATGATGTAACATCTGCATACCATATTTGCCTAACGGAAGCACACGTAGGCCTGCACCACATTTGCAGGTCACTTCATACAACACTCATCACCTTGCTAAAGAACGCCAGAACCAGTAAGAATAATTTGTGAACAGCTAAAACCCGATTATCACAGTGTAAAACAGCGTAAGGGAGCCACTACAGTAACATTAACACTTTCGCATGGCTGATGCTACCACAGAATAGGGAGCATACAGAAGGGAAAGCTGGGGGCGGCGCCTTTGATCTGTATGTTACCAAGCGTTGCGTTCGACGCCATATTGAAAAGCAGTAAACGCGGAACTATAGCCACTTAGTACTTTGGCTGGAAATGAACTTTTTACGAACTGCAGCTAATCTTACCGACTTTTACGAAAGGAAACGACTTTTCATTGTGCTCTCATCTATTTTGCGCCCTCTTCTTGCACCTAATTGTAATCCAACGAAAAAAAATAGGCCTAAATTTTAATACTACTACGAAAATGTACAATGGAATCCATGATTGTTTTATTTGGTACTTATATCTAGAAAAATCCCAAATAATGCGGTGTTATGTGTGGGAAATTAGTTATAAACAAGAAAGTGACTGTACAACTGCCAGGTTTTATTTGCACGAATAAATTTGCATAAAATATTGAGTCAGATTTAGCAGTACAACGTGATTACACAGAACTAATGACGTCTGGGTATATATAAAAGTTGTATTTGCTATAGGAGTATCATTAATTTAGTGATCGGAGAAGGGCATATAGAGGAATCTGTCAACCACAGAGCAGGAACAGCATAAAATAATTATTCCCCTTAATCTATTTGTTTGAGTATCGGAAGAGCATTCGTTGCCAACATTAGCACAATACGCCTCCAATGCCGTAAGTAAAATTTTACCTGCCTACTTACGCACTATTCTTTGTCATTCATTTTATATTATTCCCTGCAAAGTTAAACTTATAAAATGTAAATGTACTTCAACATTTAGATGCTGTTGAACTGCTGCAGCAACAGAGAGAGTTATCGTCAAGAGAAGAAGCGAGGCTACTTTTAATAATTACACACACATTTACTCTCATTCGAGACTGATAACATTTAACTTTCACTACACATATAACGATGTTCAATTACTACTCGGCATCTTTTGGGAAGGTGAAGAAACTTATATCCTTATTTGTATTCGAATTATTGCGGCAATTAGGTGCTGAACACCATCGGCCGCCTTTTATTGCTGCTCATAATAAAAAACGGAACAGCTCTAACTACTAACACACAGTTCTTTCTTTTCACTGCACTGCACTGTACCAAATACTTGTTTACTTTTATGCGATTCAGACTGTCCAAATACACAATTAACAATCAAAGACGGAGCATTACCACGCCACAGAGTAGGGAGTGATCACACGTTTACTGCTTTTCAAGATGGCCGATTCCGCGCATGCGCACTAAATTTTGGACGACAGACTGCAGCGGGAGTTTCCTTTCTGTATACTCCTTATTCTGTGACGCTATCCTACATTGTAGCATTACATTTAATATTTTTCTAAAATTATATCTGTGACGCTTGTCGCTAGCAACCGTTCTCTCTGCCAGTAAATCTCCGATTATTTTGTTCCGTAAGAAACGTTCAATTTTTTTGAACGAGCTGGGGAGAAAACGGAATCGTCGTCTTTCGTCTTCTTGCTGTCGAATAGATCGGATGTCTCTCTCTTGGTCTCCCCACATTGACTATGTGTGAGCATTTCATTTGTTAATTGTAATAAATACCACAGTTCAATTGAAATGGATATTTAGTATAAAATTCCCCCCCCCCATTTTTAATTTTTTTAAATCTTTGTTTCCAGCATAATTCGTAAAATGATGCTTGGCCATTGTTATAAATTGCTTTGCGATTGCGGAAGAACATTCCAGACGAGAATTTCACTTACGCATATTTCGTGTTGAATTTTGTTTCAATACCCGCAGTAATTCTTCTTTTCTTTGAACGAAGTCCGATAATTTTGAAATTTTAAATACCAATCGTAATTGTAATAAAACACGGTCATGGAACTTTAGTATTCGAAGCTTATGGAACCAAGCATCAGTTTACAGTAAAGAAGAATTTTATTATTCCGTACAGGTTCGACTCCAGTGTGATGACTCCAATCCAATCTGTATTGGTTGGTTGGTTGGTTGGGTGTTTAAAGGGGACTAAACTACCGGGTCATCAGTCCCCTCAATCTGTATTCTTCTTCCAGGTAAAAAACGGATTCCCCCACTTTCTTTTGTAATGATGCGTTCTGGTGTTGTCTTTATTCTAACTACTATTGCCTCTAAATACTGATGGCGGAATCTCTCATGTTTTTCAAAATTAATATTCATTGCAATATTTCAAAGTTTGCTAAATTTCAGTAAAATATCATTACAGCCTGCACCACATTTGCAGGTCACTTCACAGAACAGAAGCAATACCTTGTTAAAGAACGTCAGAATGTCAGAATACGTTGTGGACAGCTAATACCCGATTATCACAGTGCAAATCAATGTAGAGAGCCACTATAATAACATTAAGATACGCCACAATCCCGAATTGAACACAGTTTTTAAGTCAGTCTCAGTTGCAATTTTTTTTTCTTATTACTGACGCGCTTCGTAATTTTTAAGGCATCATCAGATTATATAAATATGTGGTGAGCTATTTGTCATCGTAAAAACCATCTAGGAAGAAAACCAACTGCAGAACGATCTGAATAAGATATCATTATGGTGTAAAAATTGACAATTGACTCTAAATAATAAGTGTGAAGTTGTCCACATGAGTACGAAAAGAAATCCGTTAAACTTTATTTACAAGATAAATCAATCAAAAGTGAAGGCCGTAAACTCCACGAAATACCTAGGAATTACTATTATTTCAGACTTAAATTGGAAAGAACACGTAGATAATGTCGTGAGAAAGGCGAACCAGAGACTGCATTTTATTGGCAGAACACTTAAAACATGCAACAGAACTACTAAAGAAACTGCATACACTACGCTTGTCCGTTCATTTTTGGAGTATTGCTGCCCAGTGTGGGATCCTTATCAGGTGGGTTTGACGGAGGACGTCGAAAGAGTCCAAAGAAGGGCAGCTCGTTTGGTATTGTCACGATACAGGGGAGACACCGTTACGAAAATGATACAGGATCTGGGATGGAAATTCAAATGTTTGTTAAGCTTATGGGACTTAACTACGGTGTCATCAGTCCCTAAACTTACAAACTACTTATCAACTACCTTATACTAAGGACGGCACAAATATCCATGCCCGAGGGGAGATTCGAACCCCCGACCGTAGTGGCCGTGCAGACCGTGACTGGAGCGCCTCAGTCCCCTCGGCCACCATGGCCGGCGGATCTCGGATGGAAATCATAACAACAACGGCGCTTATCGCTGCGGCGTGGTGTACTCACGAAACTCTAATCGCCAACATTCCCCTTCGAATGTGAAAATATATTGTTGACTCCGACTTACATAGGTAGGAAGGACCATCAGAATAAAATACGAGAAATCATAGCTCGAACGGAGAGATTCAGGTGTTCTTTCTTCCCGCGCGCTATTCGAAAATGGAATGGGAGATAAAATAGTATAACGGTGGTTCGATGGACCCTCTGCCAGGCACTTAAATGTGATTTGCAAAATGTTCAAATGTTTGTTAAGCTTATCCATGCCCGAGGGAGGATTCGAACCGCCGACCGTCGTGGCCATGCAGACCGTGACTGGAGCGCCTCAGTCTCCTCGGCCACCGCGGCTGGCTGTGATTTGCAGAGTATCCCATTTGGATGTAGATGTAGACCTATCGTGATGGTTGTTTAAAATTATTTTAAAATGTTGCTCTGAAATGGGAGGATGTGGGCAAATGTAAAGTGCTATACCAAGCTGCTAAACGCGAATTTGCGACATTGTGACGAAAATAGAGTGAATTACGTTAGGTGACACCAAACACAAGTTGTGCACAGGACTCAGCGGCTAGGTACAATGCGGTTGGCGGTGGCTGCCGACCTCGTTGCGGCCCAAAACAGATATGAAGCCGTATCAGAGTCTAACATAAGAGCCACGAAATTCCCAGTGAATTTCTGCAACTTCGTGACTGCAGCGCCGCCAAACGGCTGGGTCGTATAAACACGACGCGAAACGATTGAGTAATGAATGTGTATTGCGAGTGAAGCAGCATATTCAAAATACCTTCGTAGTTGGGAGCTTTTGTGGCGCTATAAATTGTAGCGACTACTTAGTTTGGAAATCTCTCATTTGCAAAGGACTCTCAGAAGTAAGAGAATAATGTTACAAATAACAAGTGTTTATTTACGATGGTTAGTTATATTTTCAGGCATAGAGCAGGGGTGATTGTGGTGCTTTATTAAAATCCCTGAATTTTTGACTATCATATATATATATATATATATATATATATATATATAAGATAACGTAAAATTTCAACTGGGCCTACTAGTTTTCAAACTCAATTATACACTACAATTACAAGCAAGCTAAAATGTCTAAAAATTTCAATTTAGCTAATAAAATATTGATAAAAATATCCACGGGTGTACTGCCGGTTTATAGTGTCCAATGGGCAGTATACCCGAAGATATTTTGATTATCAAATACGCCGGGAGAAACTGAAGAATCACAATAAAATATTTATAAAATATCAGTAGTTTGATTAGTTGGGATACTTGCAGTGTTGTTTCGACAATGAAGCACGGTGAAAGTTGTAAAAAAAATTACTTTTTCTGAAAAAAGTTTACAATTTTCATTTGTTTTCCTTTTATTTCTGAAAATTCAATATTTTTTTCGTTTCCCATCATTTTCTACGTTTGTTTAAGGCTGTGGGTCAATGAAAGTAGCTCGCACAGAGGATGAAGAAGAAATTGTAGATGGCACTACTTCACGTGTAGAGTTTAATTTAGTTTTGCCGGCAGAGCAATATATTTTAGAACTGAACGGTTTATCCTGCAACTCATGAGTAGAACTTTCTGCATTAGAACTAGATCTCGATGAATCTGATGACTTGGCTTTGTGTAGTGTCGACTGATAAAACTACCAACTTTTAATTAAATTCTGTACAAACTGACTGTCCAGTGGTTCTTTTGATGCAACATCGCTCGTTATCGCATCTGGCGCGTAGCTCTATAGACTCATAGCAGTACGTGCGGATGTGATTTGTTGCTTGTAGCTTTTCCTCTCTTTTGTCGCCCACGTATGTTAAGCCGAGCGGCGGATGAATACATTATAGATCGCACGCTGTTGTGGCTATACATAGAGCAAAAACACTAAAAACATTTGTTTCGTGTATTGAAAATTACTGATTTCCCTGGAAATTTTTTACACACCTAAGCGTCTACACGGAAACACGGAACTATCCAGGTACATAATTCAAAAATACCGGATTTTCGGGATAGACCCGGAAAACAATCACCCATGATAGAGATAATTATTAACAATTCAGTCATGTCCAAACTTCTGCTCTTAATCGGAATCTCAAATACTAGACCACTATTTCATAATATTACTGCTGCATAAAAATAATGTCTGAATACTTCCATAGGCAGTTAAACAACTGCTTCAGAAGAGCCTACTTAGTTTCGTACCACAGTTTCACAAAAAATTGTTGGCCTGTAAACAGCTATTTCAGCGGATACCTACTAGTTTGATAAAGTGCATTTGTACCTACAAATAAATAATATATAAACTGTTAATACTAGCACTTCAAGTTCTTGGAGATATTCAGTTTGATACCTGCCATGTAGCTATAAAAATAAATATGGTAGGTACAGGAAGCCGGCCGCGGTGGCCGAGGGGACTGAGGCGCTCCAGTCACGGTCTGCCCCCTTGGGCATGGATTTGTGTGCCGTCCAAGTTCGTAAGTACTTCATAAGTAGTTTGTAAGTGTAGGGACTGATGACCCCGTAGTTAAGTCCCATAAGCTATACAAACATTTGACCTTTTATTTTTTTATTTTATTTTATTTTATTTTAATTTATTTTTTGGTACATGAAAGGCACAGAAGGAAGGACAAGGTGAAATGAGCGTTAATAAAGCGATGTAGAATCTAGTCAACTGTAATGTAAAAATCGTATGTAGTTTTGAAAATATTGTTGTTGTTATGGTCTTCAGTCCAGAGACTAGTTTGATGCAGCTCTCCACCCTACTCTATCCTGAGCAAGCCTTTTCATCTCCTCATAAGAACGGCTACCCACATCCATTTGAATCTGCTTACTATACGCGTCTCTTGGTCTCCCTCTGCGATTTTTACCCCACATACTTCCCTCCAATGCTAAATTTACGATTCCCCGATGTCTAAGAATGTGTGCTACCAAGCGATCCCTTCTTTTAGTCAGGGTATGGCAAAAATTCCTTTTTTCGCCAATTTTGTTCAGTACGTCTTCATTAGTTATGCGATCTACCCACCTAATCTTCAGCATTCTTCTGTAGCACCACATTTCAAAAGCCTCTATTCTCTTCCTGTCCGCACTGCTTATCGTCCATGTTTCACTCCCGTACAAGGCAACACTCCACACAAATGCCTTCAGAAAGGACTTCCTTACCCTTAAATTAATATTCGATGTTAGCAAATTTCTCTTTTTCAAAAATGCTTTTCTTCCCATTGCCATTCTGCATTTTATATCCTCTGTACTGCGACCATCGCATGTTATTTTACTACCCAAGTAACAAAACTCATATACCACCTTCATTGTTTCGTTACCTAATCTAATTCCTTCAGCAACGCCTGATTTTCTAAGACCGAATTCCATTATTTTTGTTTTGCTCTTGTTAATGTTCATTTTATACGCTCTCTTCAACACACTGTCCATTCCATTCAACTGCTCTTCCAGGTCCTTTGCTGTCTCTGACAGAATTACTATGTCATCAGCAAAACGCAATGTTTTTATTTCTTACCCCTGAACTTTAATCCCTATTCCAAATTTTTGCTTGCTTTCCTTCACCGCCTGCTCGATGTACAAATTGAATAGCTTCGGAGAAAGGCTACAACCCTGTCTTACTGCCTTCCCAACTGATGCTTCCCTTTCATGCCCTTCGAGTCTAATAACTGCAGTCTGGCTTTTGTACAAGTTGTAAATAACTCTCCTTTCCCTGTATTTTACCCCTGCTGACTTCAGAATTTGAAAGAGTGTATTCCAGTCAATATTGTCAAATGCTTTCTCCAAATCTACAAAAGCTAAAAATGTAGGTTTGCCTTTCCTCAATCTATCTTCTAAGATAAGACGAAAATATTACAATGTCCGAAATTCGCTATAAAAAAAAAAAAAAAAAACTCGTGCAATCTGACAGTACTAGCTGAGCACGTCAACATAATCATGATCAGTCGTTTTATACTTGAGCACATTTGGTTGCAATTCATTTCTGCTTTCAAAAAAGTTTTTGGACGATATGCTTACAGCTCATCTATATATTGTGAACTGTATCAATTACACTGCACTGAGAATTTCTTTTTTTTATAGACTTCCATTTACAGAAGCAGTGATATTACTTTAATGATGTTTACATATTTGTATTAGGAAGTTGTAATAATGTAATAATTTGACATGATACGTAAAATTTAACCCCCAGCGACCGTTGTAAACACAATTGGTCGAATTTCGACCACAGGCAATACTAGTCTCGTATTATAATTATACAGTTTATGTCTCAAGGAATTGGGATATTGTTTCGATTTGCCCGAGCACTGACAACAGCTACGTGACGACAGGAATATCCGCGGAAGATGAATGCAGATGACGACAGAGTCCGGGAATGCGCGTCCCATGATGTCCAAACATGGCTGCCCTGCTTTTTGCAGTCGCGTCTTCGCGATTCCTCCCAGATAAGAGAACGACACCACGGAAAAACGGACAGTTACTCTGCATGCCGATTTGGAAGCGTCACAGCTAAAAATCTGCTAATGACGGAGACTCATCTAGTTTCATTTTCATTTTATCTAACACTAGCTGGTACCCGGCGCGTTGCTGCCGTGTAAGAAATAATTGTGCAAATAACGTCTGAAATGTAATATTTTCATTGCGTCTGTAATTCGATCGGTTTCGTGATTTTCTGTTTTCAAATGATTAAAGAAAGCTGAAATATTTTTTTCGGAATTTCTTGTATGTTCTTTGTAGAGTATTAAAACAAAAAATTAAATACGTACCACACATTTATATAGGACGAACGTCTGATGAGCTGAACGCATTACTAAAAAATACTACAGTCAGATTTGCCTACAGAACTACACATAACATAAAAACCTTAATCCATTCCACTAAGACAAAAATACCAGTATACCAATTACCAGGCATATATAAAATTAACTGTAAGGATTGTCAGAAATTTTATATAGGACAAACTGGCAGAACTTTCGAAATTCGATACAAAGAACATACAAGAAATTCCGAAAAAAATATTTCAGCTTTCTTTAATCATTTGAAAACAGAAAATCACGAAAACGTTTGAAATGTTAAAGTGTTAGCTTGTTTAATTACGTTGTTTTTCGCAGTAAGGTAAACGTTGTGGCAGCATATAAAATACGAGCAAACGAACAAGTATATATATGAAACGTCCTGGCAGATTAAAATCGTGTGCCGGAATCTGCCAGGAAGTTTCATATCAGCGCACACTCCGCTGCAGAGTGAAAGTTTCATTCTGGAAACATCCCTTAGGCTGTGGCTAAGCCATGTCTCCACCATATCCTTTCTTCTAGGAGTGCTAGTCTTGTGTTTGCAGGAGAGCTTCTGTGAAGTTTGGAAAGTAGGAGACGAGGTACTGGCGGAAGTAATTGTGAGGCGGCATCGTGAGTCGTGTCGGGATAGAACAGTAGGTAGTGCGCTTGCCCGCGAAAGGCAAAGGTCCCAGGTTCGAGTCCCGGTTCCGGCACACAATTTTAATCTTCCAGAAAGTTTCATATCAGCGCACACTCCGCTGCAGAGTGAAACTTTCATTCAAATATATATATCATATGATTTTGTATGTGTCAGGAGCCTCAGTCACATAAGATTTTTTAAAAGGCTGACCGCCATTTGACTGAATGTTTTTGTTTATTGACACGACATAGTTTTGGCCTTAGTCTGTGGTATTATATATATATAGAGTGTCACATCTATGTTGTCCACCCAAAATATCTCTGGAACAATAACAGCTATTGGAAAACGACTTTCACCGGTATCAATGTACGGCTAGGGCCCATGAATGTACATATTTGGAAACATTCTAAAACGAAAGCAAATGTGTTTTTTAAAACAAACTTATGTTTTTTTAATGGACACCCTATATTTTTTCTTCAGCAATCGATAGCATGACAAATCAGATAAACAATGGCGTTGATTGCATCGCATTATTCCAATTACATCCCGAGATATTGCGACGCGACGCGAAGTTGACGCTTGAAAAACCCGAAATGCGCTGCTAGCGCACGTCCTGAGGCTCAGGCGTGAACCCCATGGCAGCAGACCGTATTATTCGTTTCGGACCTCTTGGTAACTATGGAAGTGCGATTACGCATGTCAATCACATCGCGATTACGGGCAGCATGGGGTTCACGCCTGAGCTTCAGGACGTGCGCTAGCAGCGCATTTCGGGTTTTTCAAGCGTCAACTTCGCGTCGCAATTTCTCGGGATGTAATTCCAATATTGCGATGCAATCAACGCCATTGTTTATGTGATTTTTCATGCTATGGATTGCTGAAGAAAAAAAAATAGGGTGTCCATTAAAAAGAAAGTTTGTGTTAAAAAAACATATTTGCTTCCGTTTTAGAATGTTTCCAACTATGTACATTCATGGGCCCCAGCCGTACATTGATACCGGTGAAAGTCGTTTTCCAATAGCTGTTATTGTTCCAGAGATATTTTGGGTGGACAAGATAGCTGGGATATATATATATATATATATATATATATATATATAGAAATTATTAGAATTAACATAAAGTAATATGAAATATAAATATAATGCACATTACAATGGTATAAGTTAGTTACTTACTTAAACGTTTTCAGTCAGGTTTCCTTTTGTCATGGTCATAATAATAAAAACTATAAAAATGTTCGGAGTTGATTCCATGTCGGAAGTATATAATGGGTGACTCATTTGTCCCCGCATCTCAATTTAAAATAATAAAATAGGTATGTGTTCACCATAAAATCACAAATGCAACTGGTTGACGAGGACAAAGGATACATCAAAGACTATCACAAAGACAACTGCAAAGATATGCCATCACATTCTCATTAGCAGTGGTATCTGTGGGAATATATTGCTGGATAGATGGATTATCATCCCCACATTCCCTCAGTCAGTCTGTACAAGTCGGCGGAGCAGCACACCACGCCCGCCCACCGCCCGTGAGCGCAATTGTAAACGTGGGCTTATCTTGTGTCATTAAAGACCAGCGCTTCTATTAACGTTATCTTAAAAATCGGTTTTATGTTTCTCACATCTTTACCGAGTATGTTCCAACTGTAATTCGTTGTTATACGATCATTTGTAGGGCTACAAGGAAATCCACAATTCCAAAAACATAGAAACACCGCAAAACAACTTACGGTGTCACACCATGGAGAGTGCATTGTAAGCTTTGTTTACCATTTATACTGTCTTCTTAACACAAAATAAGCCCATGTACCATCTACATCTACAAACACCTGTACACCATGGATTGGAAATCATTTAGAGTGAAAAATATGGAACAGATCTGAGATCCGTTGTCGATAGCACTCATACCATCATGTGAGTCAAGAGCTAGCTGTGTGTCACAGAACGATACTTTCTGAATCCGTGTTGACTATCGGTCAATAGATCGTTCTTATCGAGGTAGCTGACGATGTTGCAAGCAAGTACGTGTTGCAGGATTCCACTGTCTTCGCCTAGTGGCACACCACGCGTGCGGTACTCGTGTACGGCGGGCTGCCAACTCTGCAGGCGGACATTGTGGTGGCAAACTTTCGCGAGAACTTTAAATGTTCGTACGACTCTTGTGAGTAGAATGTGTATTCATTCGACTTAAGTCGCGAAACCTACGTCTAATTGAAATATACAACTACAAAACAGCTTCAGACTCCTTGAATATAGAGCAACTATCGGTTATGTATAAGTTTATTACACAAAATCTGCAGAAATTAGCCAACAGAGTTTCCTCTTCCTTATGAAACCGAACTATAACATGTAGTTTTTTACCGTTGTAAGTGCAGCATATGAACGGAATTTATCGTCAGACAAAATTTTTTGCACTTTCTCAGAATATTCTACGATTGCGAAACTTTTGTACAGACATTAATTTCGGAAGAGTTTCACACTGTATTCTCCAATATTTAGATATCTCATAGCATCAAAAAATGAAACAGGGCTGTCTGAAACAGCTAATGTTAAAAATCGATTGTGAAAGTGAAATATGCCATCAGAAACATAACTGAAAAATAGCTTATTACCACTACCAAATTCTTTTAAGAACACGAAGCATACCATAATTTTTTCTTAACTAATGCATCTAACATTAGTATTGGGGTATCTAGCAAGAATATAAGCATTTTTAATGCTGTAAGCCAAATACCTTGCAGTAGCGTGAACTGCTCATAAATCAAGAACTATTCAATCAAATTGCGTGGTTATGGTATATCGCTCCAAATTTGCGATTGGATAGGGAATTTCTTGTCAGAGAGGATACAGTTCGTAGTAATCGATGGTAAGGCATCGACTAAAACAGAGGTGATATCGGGCGTTCCACAGGGTAGTGTTATTGGTCCTCTGCTGTTCCTTATTTACATAAACGATTTAGGGGGAAAACTAAGTAGCTCTCTTAGGTTGTTTGCAGATGACGCCGTCATTTAGCGTCTAGTAAAATCATCTGAAGATCAAAACCAACTGCAGAACGATATGAATAAGATATCACTATGGTGTAAAAATTGGCAATTGACTCTAAATAATGAGAAGTGTGAAGTCGTTCACATGAGTACGAAAAGAAATCCGTTAAACTTTGTTTACAGGATAAATCAATCAAAAGTAAACTCCACAAAATACCTAGGAATTACTATTACTTCAGACTTAAATTGGAAAGAACACGTAGATAATGTCGTGGGAAAGGCGAACCAGACACTGCGTTTTATTGGCAGAACCCTTAAAAGATGCAACAGAACTATAAAAGAAACTGCATACACAGTTGTCCATACAGATGTCTTATGTATGTCTGAACATCTAGACACATATGTTAGTAGTTGCTAAGATCATTACTATAATATTATAATACGACATACCATTGTTTTCATCTTAATGTTACCCATTTAAAACGCAGGTCACTTGACAATGGCAGTATTAGCCGAAAATGATCTGTAGTGGTAAACATAAAAAATACTTAATAACAGCGATTGGTTTAATTATAATAAGATAGAGATTTGCTATAAGGTCTAAAATATTTGTAACCGTGTGGGCTGTCGGTTTACCAGCAATAAATGCGTTGAAATAAATCGCAATTTGCGATCAGTTATGGCTTCACTGTACTAGGTTTAGATGGAATACCAAATTGAGGCGAATGAAAATTTGTGCCCGGCCGGGATTCGAACCCGGTATAACTTTGCCCTTGCTTCGTATGATGCCATAATTGTTAAAGTAGATTCCGCGATTATATTTTGGACAAGGAATTGATGGTACCGAATTTTTTTGAATTTTGAAATAAGTTAGTTAAAGTACAGCACAAAATGAACATTAAAGCAAATAAACCGCGGGTTGCATATTAAAGTCGGGCACCATACAAGCAACAGCACGTTACAAGACTTACGGAAAGAATCTAGCTGGATCCTGCGCTTCGTATTGTAAAAGCTGGAAATGATAACTTTTTTTTATTTAATATATGAACGTTGAAGATACTTTCCGAAGTAGATCAATGTTCAGATTGTTCACTACGCTTTTCATTGTTGTGTGACCGTGGGTGGAACATGAAGTTACTGGTAATGATAAAACAATAAAAAATGATCGGACTTCTTGAAATTACAAAAGAAATGACTGCAGGTTCTAAAATCAAGCAAAGTATTGTATAAGGATGATTGATTGATTGAAATTTTGCGCAAAGTATTGTATAAGGATGATTGATTGATTGAAATTTTGCAGACAATGCGGAGCGATTGTAATGGCATCTGAATATTAAACTATTACGGACGTCGAGGAGCTGAAAACATTAAGAAATGAAATATTTGACGTGGAGGAAGTTGATTTAAATGAAAAAAAAGGAGAGGGAATGCTTTTAAATTTAAATAATATATTTTCAGCAACAGCTTGTTTTATTCTTACTTACATGAGTGGATACAGGTACGAAAGACGTCTTGTCACATCAGATACAGACAAGACAGTGTGTAAAACTACTATCACGGTTCCGTCTTCTCGCTTGTTCGGAGGTAAAAAATGACGAACGAAATTAAATTAGTTGCGAGTCAGAGGGAACCGGAGGCGATAAGTATCGCTGATCAAAGATAAAGAATATATATATATATATATATATATATATATATATATATTGTTGTGGTCTTCAGTCCGGAGACTGGTTTGATGCAGCTCTCCACAATACCCTATCCTGAGCAAGCCTCTTCAACTCCACATAAGAACGGCAACATACATCTGTCTGAATCTGCTTACTGTATCCATCTCTTGGTCTTCCTCTGCGGTTTTTACCCCACACACTTCCCTCCAACGCTAAATTCACAATTCCTTGATGTCTAAGAATGTGTCCTACCAATCTATCCCTCCTTTTAGTCAAAGTATCCCAGAAATTCCTTTTCTCCCCAATTCTGTTCAGTACCTCCTCATTAGTTACGCGATCCATCCACCTAATCTTCAGAATTCTTCTGTATCACCACATTTCAAAAGCCTCTATCCTCTTCCTGTCCGCACTGTTTATCGTCCATGTTTCGCCGGCCGCGGTGGCCGAGGTGACTGAGGCGCTTCAGTCACGGTCAGCACGGCCACTACGGTCGGGGGTTCGAATCCCCCCTCGGGCATGGATATTTGTGCCGTCCTAGTTCGTAAGTAGTTCATAAGTAGTTTGTAAGTTTAGGGACTGATGACCCCGTAGTTAAGTCCCATAAGCTTAACAAACATTTGAACATTGAACGTCCATGTTTCACTCCCGTACAAGGCAATACTCCGTACAAATGTCTTCAGAAAGGACTTCCTTAGGCTTAAATCAATATTCGATGTTAACAAATTTCTCTTTTTCAAGAACGCCTTTCTACCCATTGCCATTCTGCATTTTATATCCTCTGTACTGCGAACATCATTTGTTATATTATTGCCCAAGTAACAAAACTCATCTACCTCCTTTATTGTTTCGTTACCTAATCTAATTCCTTCAGCATCACCCGATTTTCTTAGACTGCACTCCATTACCCTAGTTTTGCTCTTGTTAATGTTCATCATATATGCATCTTATATATATATATATATATATATATATATATATATATATATATATATATATATATATATGTGTGTGTGTGTGTGTGTGTGTGTGTGTGTGTGTGTGTGTGTGTGTTTCACTAAGTGTGTTTGCCTCTGTAACTTATAAAATAATAGGTGACGGGAAATTTTAATGTGGTAGGTCAACACAAGAAATGTTACACTTTCTGCGGAGTTATGAACATAGTTTATTGTACCATTTTCGGAAGAGTTACACCACAAAGATATAATTTTTAAATGGAACAATAGCGTTTTTTAAAACTATAATCCTATCACTGTTAGTTTGGAAGCTACAACCCTTCAAAGTTCCGGGGGCGGAGGCTGCGATATCGTAGCTGACTGGCCGAGTGGCTATCCCCTGGGGCACGGCCCACTGTCTCATGACCACCAGCCAGTCAGCTACGCTGTCGTAGCCTCCGCCCCCTAAACTTTGAAGGGTTGTAGCTCCCAAACTAACAGTGATAGGAATGTAGTTTAAATTGATGTGGACGCAGCTGGTTTCAACGAATCCAATGCACGATAGAAAAAACTATTGTTCCATTTAAGAAATTATATCTTTGTGGTGTAACTCTTAGGAAAATGCTACAATAAACTATGTTCATAGCTCCGCGGAAAGTGTAACATTTCTTGTGTTGACCTACCGCATTAAAATTTTCCCTCATCTATTATTTTATAAGTTACAGAGGCAAACACACTTAGTGAAACATCCTGTATATTGACGACGTTACATCTAAACCTAGTACAGTGAAGCCATAACTGATCGGAAATTGCGATTTGTTTCATTTAATTGAATACTGTAACGTCCTCAAAATATATGTAGTTGAATAAATGGCCGGCCGCGGTGGCCGAGGGGACTGAGGCTCTCCAGTCACGGTCTGCACGGCCACTACGGTCGGGGGTTCGAATCCCCCCTCGGACATGGATATTTGTGCCGTCCTTAGTCTTAGGTAGTTGATAAGTAGTTTGTAAGTTTAGGGACTGATGACCCCGTAGTTAAGTCCCATAAGCTATACAAACATTTGAACATTTGTACAGGGGGAATACGGGAAGTACAGTGTCACAGTTTGACATTATTATGTACCTGTTTTCGAATGCAATTTTTAGTTACGGAAAACGTATTTGGCGTACCATTTATAAACCAGAAAATTTGTAATGTATTTTAAATGTAAGTGGTAAATATTGAAAACGGAGACATATGCCTTAATTTGGAATGTAAGTGAATGGATAATATCTGTAAATATCCATCTAATCACTAACTTTAATTTGCTCTTCTCTTAGAGGCAAATGTAAGCGAATCTTTAATTCAGCGCAAAGTTCCTAGTGATTGGAAAAAAAGCGCAGGTGACTCCCGTGTATAAGAAAGGAAAGAGAACTGACCCATACAATTACAGGCCAATATCGTTGACATCGATTTCATGCAGAATTTTTGAGCATATTCTCAGTTCGAATATAGTAAATTTTCTTGAAACGGAAAAGCTTCTTTCCATGAATCAGCACGGGTTTAGGAAACATCGTTCATGTGAAACTCAGCTTGCCCTTTTCTCACATGACATCTTGCGAGCCATGGACGAAGGGCAACAGGCGGATTGTGTTTTTCTCGACTTCAAAAAGGCGTTCGACGCGGTGCCACACTGCAGACTGCTAACGAAGATACGAGCTTATGGAATAGGTTCACAGATTTGTGACTGGCTGGAAGACTTCCTAAGTAATAGAACGCAGTACGTTGTTCTCGACGGCGAGTGTTCATCAGAGACGAGTGTAACGTCAGGCGTGCCCCAGGGGAGTGTGATAGGACCGCAATTATTTTCTATCTATATAAATGACCTGATGGACAGAGTAAGTTGTATGGTGTATGGGAGGGTGTCGTCTGTAACTGACTGTAATAGCATACAGGTTGACTTAGACAAAATTTCTAGTTGGCGCGAAGAATGGCAGCCAGCTCTCAATGTAGAAAGACGAAGATTGGCAGCTAGCTCTCAATGTAGAAAAATGTAAGGTGATGCGCATGACTAGGAAAAACAATCCTATAATGTTCGAATACAGCATTAGTAGTGAGCTTCTTGATGCTGTTGCGTCGTTCAAATATCTAGGCGTAACATTGCAGAGCGATATGAAATGGAAGGAGCATGTAAGGACAGTTGTGAGTAAGGCGGACAGCCGACTTCGGTTTATTGGGAGAATTTTGGGAAGATGTACTTCACCTGTAAAGGAGACCGCGTATAAAACGCTTGTACGACCACGTCTTGAGTATTGCTCAAGTGTTTGGGACCCGCAGCAGATCAGTTTAAAGGAAGACATAGAGGCGGTTCAGAGGCGAGCAGCTAGGTTTGTTACCGGTAGGTTCAACCAATGCGCGAGTGTCACGGAAATGCTCCGGCAAATCAATTGGGGATCGCTGGAAGAAAGACGACGTTCTTTTCGTGAATTTCTGTTAAGTAAATTTAGAGGGCTGGAATTTGAAAATCAAATGTTCAAATGTTTGTTAAGCTTATGGGACTTAAATACGGGGTCATCAGTCCCTAAGCTTACAAACTACTTATGTACTAGCTAGGACTAAAGACGGCACAAATATCCATGCCCGAGGGGGGATTCGAACCCCCGACCGTAGTGGCCGTGCTGACCGTGACTGGAGCGCCTGAGTCCCCTCGGTCACCGCGGCCGGCCCGGAATTTGAAGCTGAGTGTAGTACGATCTTGCTGCCACCTACTTACATTTCGCGTAAATATCACAAAGACAAGATAAGAGAAATTAGGGCTCGTACGGAGGCATATAGGCATTCTTTCTTTCCTCGTTCAATTTGGGAGTGGAATAGGAAAGGAAATGCCTAGTAGTGGTACAGTGTACCCTCCGCCACGCACCTTACGGTGAATTGCGGAGTATGTATGTAGATGTAGATGTAGAAATAAATTTACTACGATATAATATTTTCTGCATTAGGAAAGAATATTTAATAGCCTTAAGAGCGTGTTAAAAAGCGTAAGTGTTCCGTAGTCATCAAATGGGTTTCAAAATGGCGGACTGTTCTGCTTGTACTGTACAGTGCTCTAGGTGAAAGCGGTATAGGAGACTAGAGTTTATCCGAGATTTGCTGTAAGGTGTAAAATATTTGCATAGCGCGTGGGCTGCCGGTTTAATAGCAATAAGTGCGTTGTTGACGCCGGGTGACGGCGTCCCTGCCCGGTAGTGATCGGCGCGGCCCGGCCTCCCTGCCTGCAGGTCGCGGGTCGATGCCAGGCGCGGCCACGCCCACCTGCGGAGACGCCCACGCGCCGCGACGCCCACGACGCACTCGCCCGGGCGACGCCGGGGCACACGGCGTCGCGAAAGCCACGCCTGGGCTGCGGTGGGAACCCTGGCGGCGACGCCTCAAAATAAGGAAAAAAAAAAATGTCGTACTGGATTCTAAAAGAACTGACTGACTGCAGAAAGGAAGGAGTTGTAGCTGTATTTTTTTTTTTTTTTTTTTTAGTTTTTTCTGTTCCATAGGACCCACTTGAGGAGTAAGACTCCATGGTCATGGAACAAGTCAATACATTGTTACACAAGAATGGCAATAGAAAAATTTTAAGTAGTCCTCCGCACACGACAATCTTAAGACAAAGTGAAATGAATCAATAAAGAAAAAAATGAATTAGCTTAATTGTTTAACTTTTCTAGGAGTTCCTCGACAGAATAAAAGGAGTGAGCCATGAGGTAACTCTTCAATTTAGATTTGAAAGCGTGTGGATTAGTGCTACGATTCTTTAGTTCCTGTGGCAGCTTATTGAAAATGGATGCCGCAGAATACTGTACCCCTTTCTGCACAAGTGTCAAGGTGGTGTGATGCAAATGTAGATTCGACTTCTGTCTAGTATTCACCGAGTGAAAGCTGCTAACTCGTGGGAATAAGCTGATATTATTAACAACAAACGACATTAAAGAAAAAACGTATTGTGACGCTAGAGTCAAAATTCCCAGACTACTGAAAAGGGGTCGACATGACGTTCGCGAACTTACACCAGATATTGCTCGAACCGCCCGTTTTTGAGCCAGAAATATCCTTTTTGCATCAGGCGAGTTACCCCAAAAAACAATGCCGTACGTCATAAGTGAGTGAAAGTAAGCGAAATAGACTACTTTTCGTGTTGGAAAATGACTTATCTCAGATATTGTTCTAATGGTAAATATAGCAGAATTTAGTTTTGGAACAAGATCCTGAACATGGGCTTTCCATGACAGCTTACTGTCTATATGAACACCTAGAAATTTGAACTGTTCGGTCTCACTTATCACATGCCCATTATGTATAATCATAATGTCAGCTTTCGTCAAATTATGTGTTAGAAATTGTAAAAACTGAGTTTTACTGTGATTTAACATCAACTTGTTTTCTACTAGCAATGAACTTATCTCTTGAACTGCATTATTTGATACTGTGTCAATATTACGAGCAACATCCTTCACTACCAAGCTGGTATCATCAGCAAACAAAAATATTTTACAGTCACCTGTTATACTCGAAGGCATATCATTTATATAAATAAGAAACAGCAATGGTCCCAAAACAGACCCCTGGAGCACCCCATACTTAATTGTGCCCCATTGGGATTGCACGTCATAGCCATTTTCTACACTGCGGAGAATTACTTCCTTCAAACCGTCTTGCCGGCCGCGGTGACCGAGGGGACTGAGGCGGTTCAGTCACGGTCTGCACGGCCACTACGGTCGGGGGTTCGAATTCCCCCTCGGGCATGGATATTTGTGCCGTCCTTAGTGTTAGCTAGTTCATAAGTAGTTTGTAAGTTTAGGGACTGATGACCCCGTAATTAAGTCCCATAAGCTGTACAAACATTTGAACATTTTTTTCAAACCGTCTTGATTGCAAATTTTTTTTATTAGTTAATGACGCGTTTCACCCTTTAGCAGGGCATCTTCAGATTATCTGCGTGACAGAATTTACACAAAATTACAAGGCGGAATTACAAACGGTTATAATGGTACATGGGCTTATTTTGTGTTTAGAAGAGAGTATAAATGGTAAACAAAGCTTACAATGCGCTCTCCGTGGTGTGACACCGTAAGTTGTTATTGCGGTGTTTGTATTTTTCTGAAATGTTTCTTGCATTTCCTTGTCGCCCTACAAATGTTCGGGTAACAACGAATTACAGTTGGAACATAATCGGTAAAGATGTGAGAAACATAAAACCGATTTTTAAGATTACCTTAATAGAAGCGATGGTCTCTGGTGATACAACATAAGCCCATGTTTACAATTGAGCTCACGGGCGTGGTGTGCTGCTCCGCCTACTTGTACAGACTAACTAAGGGAGTGTGGGTAGGGAGTGAGATAGGAAGCCGATGTATAAGACGGGACGGGTGAAATCTAGCTATCTGAATACAAATGTAACGAAAGGGAGGTTATTAAGCAGGGCAGAAGTTTACAGTTTATGTTGGTATTTGTAAATGAGAGGAATTTTATTTGAACAGAGACAACATAATAACTAGGAATGTTTGATCTTTGCATGCCAACTGATCGTTTAGAAGGTGTGGGTGTCCAAAGTAAGCGCGCTTCGCTATCTCAAACTCTTCCAGTAAATTTAGTTTACGCCCCTTCTGCGCTATATGTAAGATTTGCATGTTGTCAGTGGTAGGTTGTTGATGATCGGATGCTTTAGTGTGTTCCGCAGAAGGGGAATGTTTTTTGAGTAGGCCTGTTGTAAAATTTTTTACTTTTCTCTTTACGCTGACGCGTTTCGGGTCTAGCTCGTCATCGGAGCGTCTGGTGACAAAGTACAGGATACAGTATATATAGGTAAAAATAGTTACAAAGACCAACATTAAAAAAAAATCTCTGGCATATACAATAATAAGGTAGGGGAGGGTAGTACAAAGTGAAACTAAAATTACCCTTTTTATTGTTTTGTATAAAATACTACTCACAAAACAAATTTTCGTTATTTACTTGAAAGAACAATACTTTGTCAGTATTTTGGAACAAAAAATAATAATTTTACTACTAATTAGTACGTGAAATAACAATTTCAAACAATCTCCGCAAATGTTTCACTGTGTAGCGTGTGTAGCACACAGTGAAACAGCTGCCGTTTTTTTTTATATATTTCTTACTTGCTGAGTGACTTACAAAACATAAACATCTTTGTTAAATACAAGTACAAACATTAACATATGCTGAATTTTGTTCAGTGAATATTAAATCCACCAAAATTGATTGGAATACGAATATGCCGGTGGCTGCAGTGTCTCTTAGTACCCATAGGCAACACAGGTGGCAAAATCATTGCAATGTCCTTATGTGAAACACATACTATGTCTTCTGCAACTAGGAATACAATACCAGTAATTTGTTTTGCTTTTCCGAATGTGCGAAACTGCATACTCAGTACCACAAACTACTGACTTCATTGTTTTGGAATTTCACCAAAATGTAGTCGTCAAACATAACGTCCCGATTCAAGTTAAAAAGATCTAATATACACTTACCTCCGTTTCACTGGATGGCCTTCATCTTTGTCACTTTCTTCGTCACTTTCACTTGAAACTGTGTTACATATTTTTTTGATTGTTGACACTCTTCATACTTCTTTTCTCCTTTTCTTCCAGCTCTGTCCTTTTCCTCCAAGTCTTCTCTTCAATAGCTGCTCGCTCTGGTGTTAGGAGGAGTCATGCATCCATCTGAGGCCAATGGTCCTGTTTCACTGTGTACCACACACAAGTGTTTCCCTGTGTACCAAAGGTACTATAAACTAAAAAAGTCAGTTACAACTCTTAATCTACGTAGGTACCAAATTCAAAACTGGTCAATATATAGCTAAAGATGTGTACCTTATCACAAAACATAATATTTCTTTCAGCTGTATGTTATACAGAAAATATTAAACTTACAAAGAGACGTAAACTGTAACTTCTGACCACCGAAAACCAATAATAACGCATAGATACAAAAATAGTCAACCAAACTATTCACCTTTACAGTCAAAGATGTATGTTGCCATAATAAACATACCGGGATACCAACAAGTAGAAAGAAAATTACTAAAAAAAATTGAGATGGAATGTTTCACTGTGTACCGTCTTTCACTGTGGACTACTCTCCACTGCTTACCTCTCCTGAATGGAGAACGGAAAAAGATGCATGTAAAGACTCATAATACATTAACGGTCAACATCAGCTGTACTTGTGACATAAGTTGCTAGCTCGATGGACCGTATGCAAATACAACTGAATGGAAAGTATACTAAATATCAATTAATATGAATAAATAATCCCTGAGACAGATTTACGTCTCAAATATGTCAAAGACATTATTGATAGATGTGAAGCATTGAATTAAAATTTGTGGTGCGGCCGGGAATCGAACCCGGACCTCCATGCTTACTAGGCAGACGTCTTAACCGTTTTTTTTTTTTTTTTTTTTTTTTTTTTTTCTTGTTCTCTGGGTAGTTCTCTTCGTTGCGGACGCTGATCGTTTTTTTGTTCGAGGTTGTTCCTTGAATATTTGGCTCAGCTTTTTTATTACAGAGGGCGTGGAGCCCTCTGACCGGGCGCGCTGAGCCACGGCGCCCGGCAACCGTTAGACTACCACACCACTAACGATTAAGGCGCCTCGGAATAGTCTATGTACGATTTCCCTCCACAACACAAACTTTATCTTTGGAACAAAGAAGCTGAATTAAAGTTTGTGTTGTGGAGGGAAATCGTACATAGACTATTCCGAGGCGCCTTAATCGTTAGTGGTGTGGTAGTCTAACCAAGAACACTTCGAACATGAACGAACAAATATGATCAGCGTCCGCATTGAACAGAACTACCCATAGAGCAAAAAAAAAAAAAAAAAAAAAAAAAAAAAAAACGGTTAAGACGTCTGCCTAGTAAGCATGGAGGTCCGGGTTCGATTCCCGGCCGCACCACAAATTTTAATTCAATGCTTCACATCTATCAATAAGGAAAGTATACTATTGAGCAACTTAGGCGTGGCATAGGCGCCCACTATGTATGGCCGCAGAAGGTCCCCTAATGACATGACGTTGTTGGTATACGAGAATATACTAAAAAAAATAGAGGTATAGGTTCTAAATATGTTGTTTTATTGTTTGACAACTATTTTCCATTTTTGAAAATGATTTTATCCTTGTAAATTATGGTAACTTCTGCGGCCATACATAGAGGGCACCTATGCTACGTCTAAGTTTCCATCCAGTGGTATTTGCATGTGATCCATCGAGCTAGCAACTTATGTCACAAGTACAGCTGATGTTGACCGTTAATGTATTATGAGTTTTTACGTGCATCTTTTGCCGTTCTCCATTCAGGAGAGGTATGTACCTTATAATTGTAAATACCTGATTATATTTCTTTTATTTTTATTTATTTATTTATTTTTTTAAATTTTTGTCTTTGTAACTATTTTTACCTATATACACTGTATCCTGTACTTTGTCACCAGGCGCTCCGATGATGGGCTGGGCCCGAAACGCGTCAGCGAAAGAGAAAAATAAAGGATTTCACAACATCTAGAACTCCTTCATTACTGCAGCCAATCAGATTTTTTAGAATCCTTTGTGTTGTCATATTAATAATGGCTGCCTACCTCTACCAGGACTTTAAGTCCGATTTGCAATGAAAAAAGAACACCACGAATTTGTCGACCCAGCGGAGGGAAATTTTGTTCACACATCCTCGAGGATCTATATATGTTACAGATCAAGGCCGATTTTAGAATGAACTAGTTTCGCCTAGGCCAAACCAGTTCTCCCTAATATGCGATAGAACTAACCGCCTTAGCCTAGGCGAAACTAGTTCATTCCTTTTAACGATAGGAGATACCGGTTTACCCTAGGTCGAAACGGTTTATACTAGTTATAATTTACATGCTTTACGACAAACTGGTACGTCCTAAATTACTGTATGGTGACGATTTACAGTGCTGATATATTTTCACTTTGCGTCACTGTATAATAGTCTTGTGTAGTTCGCGAACGAACTAGTTCGTAAGAGCGTTCCCACAGGCGAACTACGCGACCTAGTTCGCAGATCCCTCGCCTCTAAGTTCGTCCGCTCCTTTTCCGAAGACTGGCGGGGAACAGCGAGAGGACGCGAGAGCGCGCAGAATCGCGTGATTCCCTTCTGCCAGTTGCCGTCATTTCGAGCTGAGATGAAGCTCAGCTGTAGTTTTAGTAGCGGTAGCAAAAGCCAAAAACGAACGGACGAACTAAAAAGAGCGATCTACTTCGCGGCCGAGCTGCGAACTAAAAGGAGAGCTACCGGTCGCGAACTAAAATATGCGCGATAGGTTGCGAACTACAATATGCGTGATAGGTCGCGAACTAAAATATGCGCGATAGATCGCGAACTAAAATATGCGTGATAGGTCGCGAACTAAAATATGCGTGATAGGTCGCGAACTAAAATATGCGCGATAGGTCGCGAACAGAATTAAAAATCACGTGTTTGCCTTCTGCTGATGAGAGCCATTTCGAGGTTAGCGTCTGCCTGCTAGATTACATAGTTCAGTACTACAAAATATCTGCTTTGAAGTATTCTGTAGTCTGCAATATCTGACTAATAAATTGCATAATGCCAAGATATAAAAATAAATCTAAACTTAAACGCGAGAAATTATCCACAAACTGTTTCTTTTGGTTTGCGTGATATCGTTAGCGGCTCAAGCAGCAAGCGCATGAAGCAGCTAGGTGGGGAACTTCTCCCTCCACCTGCACGCGCAGACCACGCCGCTCAGCCGTCACTGGGAGCGGACGAACTAAAGAACGAACTAGTTCACGGCAGAGCCGCGAACTAAAGTGAGCGCTCCCGATCACGAACTGTTATGCGTAAGTCTACTGTATAAGGTATAGATGCCCCGGTCCGGCAAACATTTTCATATGTCACCATTTGATAGAACATCTATACCTTATACAGTGAAGCAATGTGAAATTCGCTATTGCGAAAAAATATTGATAAATATATCAGCACTGTAATTCGTCACCATATAGTAATTTAACAGATGCCTAAGCGAGGCAATGACGATAACAGCGTAGGTTAATGCCTTGTTGTTTTCATTCTCCGTGGTGCGGGAATACAGATTATGCTGCTAAGTGCTAAGTGCAGTTGACTCATATGTGCAGTCAGTGTGGCATATGGAAGTTTGGGACGGTCCTGGAATCCAATATATAAATCAGTGTGTCCGTATATTTGTACGTGTTGCATACAAATCTACAGTTTTGTTGCAGTCTTTATGAAATTTTGCACACGTAAGCTTCAATCCATGAGGACGGTCGCCGTAAGTGTAAGAATCACATACGATATATAGTTCACGAGATATGACGTCATAAACAATGAGATGCGCGAAAAACTGCTGCATTTTGCGAAAATGCTGCTCGTTTTTCCTAAACCATTGGACCGATTTCAACCAAATTTGGTTCACACTTTCGTTACCGTGAGGTAACAATTGCTGCGTGGTTAAGAATCACATACGGCGCATGGTTCAAAAGATATTACGTCATAACCAATAAATATCGCAAAAATGCCATATAATGCGGCGTGTCTTTCGAAATACACTGTATGAGAATGACAGTACTTAGCGACTTGCAACAAACTTTAAACATAATTTCAAACCTTTATTAAACTTTTTCTCGCTGGCAACCATAGTAAAATGATGAAAGGAAAAAAGTTGCTCGCTTACTACTTTTCCACTGTTTATGGATAAAACTACGGCTCACGGTATGACGTTACAATTTGTAATTTGAACACTACAAATTGTAGCGACAGGAAATTTTACAGACGGTATACACGCATATAGTTGAGTGTACCTTCTAAATTGTATCACATTCCTACATGTAGTTCATGAGATATGACCACATAAAGAGCAACGTTCATGGAAAACCGCCCCATCACGTTCCACGTTTTAATCTATTACTTCTCTACTACTAACTTTATTCCCAAGAGACTTTACAGACATACTGCCCTTATACAAATGAATATATACCTGAAAAATGTCACGAAAAAATAAATAAATACCCGGGCAACGCCGGATTTTCAGCTAGTACCTTATACAGTGGTACGTCCTAGTCTAGGGTGACCAGATGTCCCATATTATACGGGATCGTCCCTTATTTAGCTTAAGTGTCCTCTTGTCCCGACAAAATAAATACGGGATGTAGATTGTCCCGTATTTTATTAACCGTCCCATATATTTTGAAATAACGTGTGTCAACAAGATGTTTCAGTATTTCCACATACCTTTCATGCATGTCGAAGAACCAAGAGATGCCGCGGTGGAGTAGCCGAGCGGTCTAAAGCGTCTCGCTGCGGAGCGCGCGGTTGCTCGCCGCGGAGGTTTGAGTTCTCCCTGGGGCATGGGTGTGTGTGTGTTGTCCTTAAGTTAGTTTACCTACGTTGAAGTAGTTTGTACGGTACGGACTGATGACCACGCAGTTTGGTCCGGTAGAATTACAAGCATTTGAACCAAGAGACTTTTCGGACTTTTCTGAAGTGGAATACTAACAGGTGCATGGTGGTATAAAAACCAAGTTGCCATTCTTTCGGAAAGGTAGTTGATAGAAATATCTGGTCACTCTATCCTAGTCTCAACTAATTTTACCTAGTCAGAACTAATGTCGCTGCGAAACGTAATTGGAGTAATACTTCAAAATACTGATGAGGGTCTTTACAAAGTTCGCACCAAACGTGGCATACTTGATGACGAACATTATTGCCATACTTTTCTGTAAAAAAATTAAAAATTTTGTTTTAACTTTTTTTTGTCTGATTTCGACGTCTGCATTCAGATGTTTTTAGATGTGGGAGATATTAACCAGGATATTGAAATATCTTTAAGGAGTGCAGCCAAAAACATTCTGCTCGATCAGGGCAAGGCTTCGTGAAATGCAGCTGCTTGAAAGACTGTACAACAAACAAGTGCATTTGTAAGAAAAGCAAAGTACTGTGCAATTCTAAGTGCCATCAGAGTAAATCTTGCAAAAATAAGTAAATAAGCAAATTTCAGATAAAGTGATATGTGTAGATGAATATACTGTAAGTTGATACAGATGTAAAATTACTGATTCGTTAATAAATAACATTTATAAATCACATTGACTATTCTATTTACATTCCTTTATTCAGTTTGCCTTGAAAAGCTTATAGAAGATACAAAGTAGGCGAAATTAGTTTAGACTAGGACGCACCTGTTTGTCATCAAGCATGTAAATTCTAACTAGGATAAACCGATTCGAACCTAGGCTTAACTGATTTCTCCTATCGTTAACGGGTTGAACTAGTTTGGCCTAGGCTACACTGGTTTGTCCTATCGGTAACAGAATGAACTAGTTTGGCCTATGCTAAAATGGTTTGTCCTATCGCATGTAGGGAGAACTGGTTTGGTCTAGGCGAAACTACTTCATCTTAAAATCGGGTTTGGCCTGTAACATATACATGTATTGTTCATGTGTGGGTGTACGTCATAGCTGATAATATTCAACAGAAGATTACACTGTCGGCGGTTGCAGGAGGCAATGTTTGTTTTTTAGAACTCTCCATGCGAAGAAGAAATATAAGTTGGATGTGACCTTGCTTGAGAGGAAGAGACGAAGAATGAGATGTGTACTGCATACAGAAAATGAAGTAACTCATACCAGAGGACCTTAATGAATTTCGATGTTTCTTTTTTTTACGAATATTAAGTGCTGAGTGTTTTACCAAGTTGCTCTCGTTCGTCCAAGGACAAAAATACGGCGATGAGAGAGAGAGAGAGATTAGCTAGATCTATAAATAGAAATATCTGGCCATCCTATCCTAGTATAATTTTGCCTAGTCGGAACGAATGTGGCTGCCTGTGCGAAAGAGAAATCCCCGCATCATCGCTGGCTCGCTGCCTGCAGATCGGGGAACCCCCTGATCATTTCCGGCTCCCAGCCTGCAAGAACGGGGAATTCCCGAATCCCCTCTCGCCTGCCCCTCGTGCCCTTTTTAACCTCTCTTCGCACGCCCTGTTCCCACATTCGACTGCGGGCCCTTGACCGAGAATCAGAGAAGGGCCATGCCACCGTCTTCTTTTTTTTTTTTTTTCTTTACGCTTGTGTGCAGTAGTTTGTAATCGCGAGTTCATATCTTAATCATGCTCTTTTTCAGAATGTACTTTAACTTAGTATAATGTATAAATTTGATACGATGATCTTCTTTTATAAAATTATTTTACTTAAAATTGAGACTCTACTTACAATAGCTGCAGCAGATCAGTAGTGGCAATTTGGTTTCGAGGGGGGGGGGGGGGGGGGAATCAGCCATTTTTAAGACATACATTCTAACTTGTGAAGTTGAACTAATTACTTCAGACTTGGACGTACTTGTTTCTCCTAAAGCATGTAAATTTTAACTAGGATAAATCGATTCGACCTAGGCTAAACTGATTTCTCCTATCATTACCAAGATGAACTAGTTTGGCCTAGGCCACAATGGTTTGTCCTATCGGTAACAGGATGAACTAGTTTGGCCAAGGCTAAACTGATTTGTTCAAATGTTTGTATAGCTTATGGGACTTAACTACGGGGTCATCAGTCCCTAAACTTACAAACTACTTATGAACTACTTACGAACTAGGAAGGCACAAATATCCATGCCCGAGGGGGGATTCGAACCCCCGACCGTAGTGGCCGTGCAGACCGTGACTGGAGCGCCTCAGTACCCTCGGCCTCCGCGGCCGGCAAAACTGATTTGTCCTATCGCATGTAGGGAGAACTGGTTTAGCCTAGGCGAAACTAGTTCATCCTAAAATCAGGTTTGGCCTGTAACATATACAATACACGATCACAGAGACAGCCATACACACGTGAGCACGCTGTTGCAGCTCACCCATGACCCAGGGAGCGCTCACTACATCTACATGGGATACTCTGCAAATCACATTTAAGTGCCTGGCAGAGGGTTCATCGAACCACCTTTACACTATTCATCTCCGATTCCATTCTCGAATAGCGCACGGGAAGAAAGAACACCGAATCCCTCCGTTCGAGCTCTGATTTCTCGTATTTTATTCTGATGGTCATTTCTACCTATGTAAGTGGGAGACAACAATATATTTTCGTATTCGGAGGAGAATGTTGGCCATTGGAGTTTCGTAAGTAGCCCACGCCGCAGCGATAAGCGCCGTTGTTGTAATGATTCCCATCCCAGATCCTGTATCATTTCCGTAACGCTGTCTCCCCTGTATAGTGACAATACGAAACGAGCTGCCCTTCTTTGAACTCTTCGATGTCCTCCGTCAAACCCACCTGATAAGGATCCCACACTGGGCAGCAATACTCCTAAAAAGGACGGACAAGCGTAGTGTATGCAGTTTCTTTAGTAGTTCTGTTGCATCTTTTAAGGGTTCTGCCAATAAAACGCAGTCTCTAGTTCGCCTTTCCCAAGACATTATCTTTTGGCCTGTTAGTTTTTGTCGTATTACTCATCACAATGTTAAAAATCTTCTTGATCAGTCTATTTTCATTCATCCTATAAATGTGGCCACAGAATTTTGCCCTTCTTTTTCTGATGTTGTCTGTAATTGTCTCTGTCTGTTTGTACAATTCTTTTGAAGGTCTCTTTATCCAGATCCCCTGTCTCTGAACTGGCCCACAGATCTTCCTTAGAATTTTCCTCTCTTGCTTTTCCTTTTCCTTGATTTTCGTTCTTCCCCTGATTACTGTCATTTCTGCGGCATACAAGGCTTCTGGTAAGACTACTGTTTTGTAATGTCTTAATTTGGCATTAACAGAGATACTTCTTTTAAATTAATGGTTCCATGTAAGTCAGTAAGCTTTTTGTAGCTTTGCAACGCTTTCTTCATTGGCTGTCGAATTTAGTCCTTTTTTCTGTATAATCTCTCCCAGGTATTTGAATCATTCTACTTGTGCTATCTCTCCATACTTTGTTACCAATGCCTTTCTGTCTGTGTATTTCGTGTCCATGTACTGTTTTTTTTTTTCTTTTTTTTTTTTTCTTTTTTTTTCATACGAAATATGTAGTCCTGTTCTGGCTGCGATATCATGTAGTGTCTCTGGGGCTTTTTTGGCTTCTCTTCAGTTATTCGTTATGATTGTTATATCATCGGTAAAAGCCAGACATTTTATGTTGAAGGTTCAATTTTTGTGTTTTCCCATCTTTACCCCTTTGTCCCATGTCGTGATTATTTTCTCTAAAACTGCATTAAATAAAATGGCTGACAGGCCATCTCCCTGTCTCAGTCCTGTTGTGATGTCGAATGGTTCTGAGATCTCCCCCATGAACTTCGCTTTGAATTTTGTATTTGTTTACGTTTACTGGATTAGTTTTCTGGCCTTGTTGTCGACCTTCATTTCTTCCAGTGTACTGAAAATTGTTTCTCTGCCTATGGAATCGCAGGCCTTCTTGAAATCAACAAATGTTGTTGTGGTGTTTCTGGACTTTCTCGTTGTTAACATTGTTCTCAGACACCAGATCTGCTCAATGCACGAACTTCCCTTCCTGAACCGGCTTGGTACTCTCCGATATGTGGATCTATCTGAGGTTCTAGGCGATTTAACAGAGCTTTGCATAGAATTTTGTATGTCACAAACAGTAACGAAGCAGCAAGTCAGCCCTAATACATCCCCTTCACAAGAAAGGAGACGAAGCAGACCTTAATAACTATAGATTCGTTTAATGTATTTAAATAACAAAATCACACTAATATTTATACTTCTACATCTACATCTACATGGGATACTCTGCAAATCACATTTAAGTGCCTGACAGAGGGTTCATCGAACCACAATTATACTATTTATCTCCCATTCCATTCTCGAATAGCGCGCGGGAAGAAAGAACACCTGAATCTCTCCGTTTTAGCTCTGATTTCTCGTATTTTATTCTGATGGTCATTTCTACCTATGTAAGTGGGAGTCAAGAATATATTTTCGCATTCAGAGCATAATGTTGGCGATTGGAGATTCGTAAGTAGCCCACGCCGCAGCGATAAGCTCCGTTGTTGTAATGATTCCCATCCCAGATCCTGTATCATTTCCGTGACGCTGTCTCCCCTGTATCGTGACAATACGAAACGAGCTGCCCTTCTCTGGGCTCTTTCGATGTCCTCCGACAAACCCACCTGATAAGGATCCCACACTGAGCTGCAATACTCCAAAAATGGACAGACAAGCGTAGTGTATGCAGTCTCTTTAGTAGTTCTGTTGCATCTTTTAAGGGTTCTGCCAATAAAACGCAGTCTCTGGTTCGCCTTTCCCACGATATTATCTACGTGTTCTTTCCAGTTTAAGTCTGAAGTAATAGTAATTCCTAAGCATTTTGTGGAGTTTACGGCCTTCACATTTGATTGATTTATGTTGTAAACAAAGTTTAACGGATTTATTTTCGTACTCATTTGGACGACTTCACACTTCTCATTATTTAGAGTCAATTCCCAATTTTTACACCATACTGATATCTTATTCAGATCGTTCTGCAGTTGGTTTTGATCTTGAGATGATTTTACTAGACGGTAAATGACGGCGTCATCTGCAAACAACGTAAGAGAGCTACTTAGATTTTCCCCTAAATCGTTTATGTAAATAAGGAATAGCAGAGGACCAATAATCAATTTATTTGATAGAGGAGGCCGTAACATAATTTTGTTGTTAAATTTAATCTGTAACAGTCACGTCACACATGCCCAGTGACACGTTCTGGTTCAAATACAGACGCGGTTTCATCGACCAACAGCGAGCACTCAAGTTTCACAGTGGGAGACGTTGCGATGTATCGCGGTTCGTACTTCTGACACACTTCCGAGAACGTACTTTTCTGGAAGGGTTAACCAGTATATCACTTCCTCCTGCACATGTTTTGTGAAACGTGCGCGAGGATAAGATTAGCGCCCAGTCGGAGCCATACTCGCAATCTCTTCCGGGAAGCAGAAGCGACTACATCTACACAAATACTGGGCAAGTCACATTGAACTAATTTCAGTATTAACACTTGGAAGTAGGGAGCAGTGGGAGAAAATAGTTCGACACCGTACGGGGGATATTGTCTGGTTCACTGACGGGTCAAAATCAGACCAAGGCGTTGGGGCCGGGGTATACGGGGTGCAGCCAAGACTGGAGGGCGTCATCTCTCTAGCGAAACTGGCCTCAGTATTCTAGGCCAAAATCACTGCCATCAGGGCGTGTGTGGAGGAGAATTTGCGTAGGTGCTACAAAGACCGTAGCATCTATATCTATTCAGACAGTTCAAGAGAAAAGTTCATGGCTTGTAGAAAACAAGTTGATGTTAAATCACAGTAAAACTCAGTTTCTACAATTTCTAACACATAATTTGACGAAAACCAACATTTTGATTACACATAATGGGCATGTGATATGTGAGACTGAACAGTTCAAATTTCTAGGTGTTCATATAGACAGTAAGCTGTCATCGAAAGCCCATGTTCAGGATCTTGTTCCAAAACTAAATTCTGCTATATTTACCATTAGAACAATATCTGAGATAAGTCATTTTCCAACACGAAAAGTAGTCTATTACGCTTACTTTCACTCACTTATGACGTACGGCATTCTTTTTTTGGAGTATCTCGCCTGATGCAAAAAGGATATTTCTGGCTCAAAAACGGGCGCTTCGAGCAATATCTGGTGTAAGTTCGCGAACGTCATGTCGACACCTTTTCAGTAGTCTGGGAATTTTGGTACTGGCGTCACAATACGTTTTTTTCTTTAATGTCGTTTGTTGTTAATAATATCAGCTTATTCCCACGAGTTAGTAGCTGTCACTCGGTGAATACTAGACAGAAGTCGAATCTGCATTTGCATCACACCACCTTAACACTTGTGCAGAAAGGGGTACAGTATTCTGCGGCATCCATTTTCAATAAACTGCCACAAGAACTAAAGAATCTTAGCAATAATCCACACGCTTTCAACTCTAAATTGAAGAGTTACCTCATGGCTCACTCCTTTTATTCTGTCGAGGAACTCCTAGAAAAGTTAAACAATTAAGCTAATTCATTTTCTCTTTATTGATTCTTTTCACTTTGTCTTAAGATTGTCGTGTGTAAAGGACTACTTAAAAATTTTCTATTACCATTCTTGTATAACAATTAATGTATTGACTTGTTCCATGACCATGGAGTCTCACTCCTCAATTGGGTCCTATGGAACAGAAAAAACCAATAAATACAATAAATAAAAAATAAAACAGCCAGGCTGCCCTGAGATCACTAGCAGCTCCTGCAACAAGGTCTAAAATTGTTGCAGAATGTCACAGGGTTCTGGTGGAGCTAGGGGAAAGCAATAGAGTAAACCTATTGTGGGTCCCTGGCCACTCGGGGATCAGTGGCAACGAACATGCCGACAGATTAGCCAGGATGGGGGCAGAGACTCCATTTATAGGACCGGAACCTGTCCTGACAATCACCGAGGCAATGATCAAATTGGAGCTACGTAACTGGCTCAGAAGACAGCACGTAGAATATTGGACCAAAAAAAACCATGGCAAGGTAATGATGCCAAAGCCATGTTTTAAAAGAAGCTCTGCAATCCTGGGCTTGAACTGGAGAGTGATTAGATTCACGGTTGGATTGCTGACAGGCCATGGGAATTTCAAAAAAGACCTACATAGAATGGGAATAACAGAAGAGGGCTCTAAATGTAGGATCTGTGATGACGGTGATGAAACAGCATCACATTTAATCTTCGAATACACTGCATTGGAGAGCAAAAGTCACAGAACAATTATGCAACAAGACTTGAAGAAATTGTGTCTAATAAAGAACTGGTAAAGAGACTCCTTGCACTGTTCAAGGGCATTGGTTGGCTTTACTAGATATACAGGGAGCGATACCGCACAATAAACTTAGTTTGACTTACCTGACAAAATCAATCAATCAACATTGAAGTGCATGGCAGAGGGTTCGTCGAACCGCTTTTATGGTGTTTCTCTAGGGTTCCATTCTCTAACAGCTCGCGGAAAAAGGAACACCTCATCTTTCCGTTTTCGATCTGATTTCCCTTATTTTCTTTTGATGATCATGTCTTCCTATGTAGGTGGATGCTAACAAAATATATTCGCATCCCGAAGACAAAGTTTTCGAAAGAAATTTAGCAAATAGATCTGGTCACAACAAATAACGCCTTTCTTCTAGTGATTTCCACCCGAATTCGTGCATTATTTCCGTGACACTCTCTCCCCTACATCGCGATAATAAAAAACGAGCTGCCCTTCTCTTTACTTTCTCTAAATCGTCCGTCAGTCCCACCTGTTGTGGATCCACATAGCGCAGCGATACACCAAAATAGGACGCACAAGTTTGGTGTAGCCATATTCTTTAGTAGAACTGTTGCATCTTCTAAGTGTTCTGCCAACGAAACATGGTCTTTGGTTAGCTTTCTCTACAATATTTTCTATGCAGCTCTCTTAAATTGTGTGCAAATGACGCCGTCATTTACAGTCTAGTAAAATCATCTGAAGATCAAAACCAACTGCAGAACGATCTGAATAAAATATCGCTACGGTGTCAAAATTGGCAATTTAAATAATTAGAAGCGTGAAGTCGTCCACATGAGTACGAAAAGAAGTCCGTAAACTTTGTTTACAATATAAATCAATCAAAATTGAAGGCCGTAAACTCCACAAAGTATCTAGGAATTACTATTACTTCAGACTTAAACTGGAAAGAACACGTAGATAATGTCGTGGGAAAGGCTAATCAGAGACTGCGTTTTATTGGCAGAACCCTTAAAAGATGCAACAGAACTACAAAAGAGGCTACATACACTACGCTTGTCCATCCTCATTTAGAGTATTGCAGCCCAGTGTGGGATCCTTATCAGGTGGGTTTGACGGAGGACATCGAAAGAGTCCAAAGAAGGGCAGCTCGTTTCGTATTGTCACGATACAGGGGAGACAGCGTTATGGAAATGATACAGGATCTGGGATGGGAATCATTACAACAACGGCGCTTATCGCTGCGGCGTGGGCTACTTACGAAACTCCAATCGCCAACATTCTCATCCGAATGCGAAAATATATTGTTGACTCCCACTTACATAAGTAGAAATGATGATCAGAATAAAATACGAGAAATCAGAGCTCGAACGGAAATATTCGGGTGTTCTTTCTTACCGCGCGCTATTCGAGAATAGAATGGGAGATAAATAGTGTAACGGTGGTTCGATGAACCCTCTGCCAGGCACTTAAATGTGATGTGCAGAGTATTCCATGTAGATGACCGTTACTTTCGCAAACCATGTTGATTACTGTAGAGGAGATTTCCGGTCCATAGAATTGTCACAGTACTCGAAGACTTAACGTATTCTAAAACTCTCCAACTGACTGACAGAAATATAGGCCTTTAATTTTACGCATCGGATCGACGACTCTTCTTGGGAATGTCCTGCATTTTTCTTTCCAACCTTAAAAACACTACGCGCCTGTAGAGACCTTTGGTACACTGCTACAAGAAAAGGGCAACTTGCTTTGTATACTCCGTGTAAAATCGAATTCGTCTTTCCACTGTAGTAGCTTGCCTGTTTATTATAGTTAAAGTCGAAAAATTACGAATACTGCAAAAGGGGAATAAGTTTGAAACGCGACAGACGGAAAACAAATCGGAATTAATTTTGACGAAGGAAACTGTCACGAAGGAATGGATTTACTATGAAAAAGGTGGAAAGTATTTCAACAGACAGCATATAAGAAAATAGCGAGTTGTTTGTTACCTTGACTTTCTCGTTGCGTTGTAGAGGACTTCTTGTGGCAGTATAAACTCTGCGAAAGTTTCGCTGTAGTGAATGATTTGGACGTATAATTAGTAATTTAAACGTGTGTAGCTAACTATGTGGAAAATGGTATAGAAGTTACAGTGATGGTAATGGAGATTTTTAAAACACTGAAATTCGGACTTCGCGGAATATTTAAAAGAGATTGCAGGTTCTATCGCGGAAAGAAAAGTAGCAAATGTTGAATGGAATTTAAATGTAAAGGGAATGGCTACACATTCTATACGATCTAAACACATTGGTATTCAAATAATTCATTATTGCGATTGGTCATTTGCTGAAAACAACTTATTAAAATATCCGACGAGGAGGGAGAAGTAAAGTACAATGATAACCAACATTTTAAGCTCTGAACTGAATGGGGGTTTATTGGATAAAAACAAAAATATCTTACACTTACATATTTTATTACATCCAGACGAGGTGCTACAGGCCTTGTTACAGTACGAAACCGAATACAGAAAGAATCTTTAGAGTTGAACAACGCTCTCCTTCTAGAAGTAAGGGTAATAAGAGAGGATCGAAATTCAGAAAAGGGGTACCCTTTTTAGAAGGAGACCGCTGCTAATCTGTGACAAGAGAAATTATCTTTGAATATTCCCTACGTAATATTATAAGGCGATATCCGGTCCATAGAAATGTCATAGTACTCGAAGACATAACGTGTTCTAAAACTCCGCAGTTGACTGACAGAAATATAGGCCTATAATTTTACGCATCGGATCGACGACCCTTCTTGGGAATGTCCTCCACTTTCTTTCTCCAACCGTAAAAACACTACCCACCTCTAGAGACCTTTGGTACACTGCTGCAAGAAGACGGCGACTTCCTTTGCATACTTCGTGTAAAATCGAATTCGTCTTTCCACTGCTGAGCGATTTTGTTTCTATCCCTCTGACATTCTTTTCAATATCTCACATTCTGTCGTTCGAGCGATGATTTAGAGAAGGAACTACAGTGCAGTCTTCCGTTGTGAAACAGCTTTAAGTTGTTTTATCGACTGGCAAGCCTATTTAGAAACACGGATGTCCGGCTAGCTTGTTCGTCGCAAAATACACTCCTGGCCATTAAAATTGCTACATCACGAAGATGACGTGCTACAGTTGCGAAATTGAACCGACAGGAAGAAGATGCTGTGATATGCAAATGATTAGCTTTTCAGAGCATTCACACAAGGTTGGCGCCGGTGGCGACGCCTACAACGTGCTGGCATGAGGAAAGTTTCCAACCGATTTCTCATACACAAACAGCAGTTGGCCGGCGTTGCCTGGTGAAACGTTGTTGTGATGCCTCGTGTAAGGAGGAGAAATGCGTACCATCACGTTTACGACTTTAATAAAGGTCGGATTGCAGCCAATCGCGATTGCGGTTTGTAGTATCGCAACATTGCTGCTCGCGTTGGTCGCGATCCAATGACTGTTAGCAGAATATGGAATCTGTGGGTTCAGGAGGGCAATACGGAACGCCGTGCTGGATCCCAACGGCCTCGTATCACTAGCAGTCGAGATGACAGGCAACTTATCCACATGGCTGTAACGGATCGTGCAGCCACGTCTTGATCCCTGAGTCAACAGATGGGGACGTTTGCAAGACAACAACCATCTGCACGAAATGTTCGATGACGTTTGCAGCAGCATGGACTATCAGCTCGGAGACCATGGCTGTGGTTACCCTTGACGCTGCATCACAGACAGGAGCGCCTGCGATGGTGTACGCAACGACGAACCTGGGTCCACGAATGGCAAAACGTCATTTTTCGGATTAATCCAGGTTCTGTGTACAGCATCATGACGGTCACATCTCTGTTTAGCGACATCGCGGTGAGCGCACATTGGAAGCGTGTATTCGTCATCGCCATACTGGCGTATCACCCGGCGTGATGGTATGGGGTGCCATTGGTTACATCTCTCGGTCACCTCTTATTGGCATCGACGGCACTTTGAACTGTGGCCGTTACATTTCAGATGTGTTACGACCCGTGGCTCTACCCTTCATTCGATCCCTGCGAAACCCTACATTGCAGCAGGATAATGCACGACCGCATTTTGCAGGTCCTGATCGGTCCTTTCTGGATACGGAAAATGTTCGACTGCTGCCCTGGCCAGCACATTCTCCAGATCTCTCACCAATTGAAAACGTTTGGTCGATGGTGGTCGATCAACTGGCTCGTCACAATACGCCAGTCACTACTCTTGATGAACTGTGGTATCGTGTTGAAGCTGCATGGGTATCTGTACCTGTACACGCCATCCAAGCTCTGTTTGACTCAATGCCCAGGCGTATCAAGGCCGTTATTACGGCCAGAGGTGGTTGTTCTGGGTACTGATTTCTCAGGATCTATGCACCCAGATTGCGAGAAAATGTAATCACATGTCAGTTCTAGTATAATATATTTGTCCAATGAATACCCATTTATCATCTGCATTTCTTCTTGATGTAGCAATTTTAATGGCCAGAATTGTATAATTCAAATTTCGCTGGTGCATATTGAGCAGCCTCCAAAATATCTATTATGCATCTTCAGGTGTTTACAGAGTACAATGTAAGGAAGGAAGCTTAGGGTTTAACGTCCCGTCGACAGCCTGGTCATTAGAGACGGAGCTAACGCTCGAATTTTTCGTAAGGATGGGGATGGAAATCGGCCGTTCCCTTTGAAAGGAACCATCCTTGCATTCGCCTGGAGTGACTCAGGGAAATCACGGAAAACCTAAATCTGGATGGCCGGAGGTGGATTTGAACCACCGTCCTCAAGTATGCGAGGCCAGTGCGTTACCACTGCGCCATATCGCCGGTTAAAAACAGTATTAACATATAGATTAAAACAATATTAAATAATTTTAAAGGAGCATACTGTTTTCACCTATTATAAGGACTCATACGGCTATAACGTTGCCCTTGCTTCGTATGCTTGTGACTGGCTCGAAGACTTCCTAAGTAATAGAACGCAGTACGTTGTTCTCGACGGCGAGTGTTCATCAGAGACGAGTGTATCGTCAGGCGTGCCCCAGGGGAGTGTGATAGGACCGCTATTATTTTCTATCTATATAAATGATCTGATGGACAGAGTAAGTTGTAATTTGCGGCTGTTTGCTGATGATGCTGTGGTGTATGGGAGGGTGTCGTCTGTAACTGACTGTAGTAGCATACAGGTTGACTTAGACAAAATTTCTAGTTGGTGCGAAGAATGGCAGCTAGCTGTCAATGTAGAAAAATGTAAGGTGATGCGCATGAGTAGAAAAAACAATCCTATAATGTTCGAATACAGCATTAGTAGTGAGCTTCTTGATGCGGTCGCGTCGTTCAAATATCTAGGCGTAACATTGCAGAGCGATATGACATGGAACGAGCATGTAAGGACAGTTGTGAGTAAGGCAGACAGCCGACTTCGGTTTATTGGGAGAATTTTGGGAAGATGTACTTCACCTGTAAAGGAGACCGCGTATAAAACGCTTGTACGACCACGTCTTGAGTATTGCTCAAGTATTTGGGACCCGCAGCAGATCGGTTTGAAGGAAGACATAGAGGCGGTTCAGAGGCGAGCAGCTAGATTTGTTACCGGTAGGTTCGACCAATGCGCGAGTGTCATGGAAATGCTCCGGCAACTCAATTGGGGATCGCTGGAAGAAAGACGACGTTCTTTCGTGAATTTCTGTTAAGTAAATTTAGAGGTCCGGAATTTGAAGCTGAGTGTAGTACGATCTTGCTGCCGCCTACTTACATTTCGCGTAAAGATCACAAAGACAAGGTAAGAGAAATTAGGGCTCGTGTGGAGGCATATAGGCATTCTTTTTTTCCTCGTTCAATTTGGGAGTGGAATAGGAAAGGAAATGCCTAGTAGTGGTACAGTGTACCCTCCGCCACGCACCTTACGGTGAATTGCGGAGTATGTATGTAGATGTAGATGATGCCATAATTGTTCAAGTAGATTCCGCGATTATATTTTTTGGACAAGGAATTGATGGTACCGAATTTTTTTTTTTTTAATTTTGAAATAAGTTAGTTAAAGTACAGCACAAAATGAACATTAAAGCAAATAAACCGCGGGTTGCATATTAAAGTCGGGAACCATACAAGCAACAGCACGTTATAAGACTTACGGAAAGCATCTAGCTGGATCCTGCGCTTCGTATTGTAGAAGCTAGAAATAATAACTTTTTTTTTAAATTTAATATATGAACGTTGAAGATACTTTCCGTAGTAGATCAATGTTCAGACTGTTCACTTCGCTTTTCAGTGTTGTGTGACCGTGGGTGGAACATGAAGTTACTGGTAATGATAAAAAAAAAATTATATAAAAAAAAGATCGGACTTCGTGAAATTACAAAAGAAATGACTGCAGGTTCTAAAACCAAGCAAAGTATAGTATAAGGATGATTGATTGATTGAAATTTTGCAGACAATGCGAAGCGATTGTAATGGCGTCTGAACATTAAACTATTACAGAGGCGAAGGAGCTGAAAACAATAGAAAATAAGTATTTGACGTGGATTGATTCATTTAAATAGAAGCCAAAGAGAGGGGATGATTTTAAATTTAAGTAATATATTTTACAACAGTTTGCATCACAATACCTGACACTGAATAGATACATGAATGGAAGACGTCCGTACAGAACGAACATAGACAAGAGAGTGAGTAAAACTACTATCACGGTTCCGTCTTCTCGCTTGTTTGGGAGTAAAAAATGACGAACGAAATTAAATTAGTTGCATTGCGAGTCAGAGGGAACCGGAGGCGATAAGTATCGCTGATCAAAGATAAACAAAAAAATAAATAAAAATTTCAGTATATCGTTACACGGCCCCTACTTGTAAATCATGTTTGGAACTATTGCGATGTTAAAATGCACGAACTTTAAAAGAAGGCCACTTGTACGTAATAAAAGCTTAATTCTGGTAGGAGGTACCCAGATAAAAGTTTACTGTTATAAGAAAGCTTAAATTTAGCAGTAAGATTAGCAGAAGGTTCGTGTGAACTACCGGCTACTCCCTGCTGCAAAAAACCTCGTTCCCTGTCCCAAATTGAGAACTGACTTGTTTCAAATTACTCTAGTAACAGGAAGTCAACGGTACAGAGGCCAATATACGTAGCATCTCACACGATGTTACACACACACATTAATAAACAAGCCACTACAATTAAAGTTATTTCATAAAGGTGGCTAAGAAAAAACATTTATGGCGCAACGGAACTTAAACATTAAAAAAAAATTGGATCTGAGCTTGTTCTCAGCACTGGTGAAAAAGAATAATAAATAAAAAAGGGGGAAGGTGCTCGAAAACTACTATTTATGGGCAAGTCAAAATTATATTGAACTTAACTTGTTTATTCAGGACGAACGCAAACAAAATGGAGAACCAATTTTGTTAATAGGGTAAGCAATTTCGATCATTTCGGACAAAGTTATTATAACTGGAAATAAATTGAGAAAAGGGATAATTTTAACTGTGGCACTTGTTTTTGGATGTTTAATGAATAAGTAACACAAATATTATACAGTTGCAAATGTTGGTATAAACACAAAAAAAGATTACGGAATTGAGAAAAATCGATCGAAAATGTACCACACTAGGTACAATTGTGATCACTTCGTCGTACAATTTTGATTACGGGCATCTTCCACATAAAAAGCACTTTTTCTGTCACGCACCAACGCATACTTCGTAGTACCAAACATTGAATTTTTAGCAGCGAATCCAGTCACCCTTAACTAGATGATTTATAAGAGCGCATTAGACTGAGTAGCTTCACTTACCTCTTTAAAGGGAAAAAATTTATATCTCCTTACCGCAAAGCGGTGTATTCTTGGAAAATACAGGAGGAGCTGTAGAAACCTGCTACTCTACAACGCGACACAACGAGACACTACGAGACAGAAAAATGGCGCGAAAACTTACGTTGATCGGAATTGTACCTATATCGAATTTGTACCACCTTACACTACAATAAAAAGCTTCCCATTTACATTATCTAATACTGACGATGGCCAGCATTGAAATTAACATAAATTATACAGAACGTAACGCTACTGGGGGGAGGATTTACAAACAACACTCACTCGCACACACACACACACACACACACACACACACACACACACACACAATGCAACAGCGAAAATCACCAAAATCGGCGTGCTGAAACGAGGCAGAAGCAGGCGCCGCTATCGTAGGCGAAATTCAACAAACCCGGACGTACCACACAACACAATATACAATAAAACTGCGAAGATGGCTCTGGTCTGTCGTGCCTGATTGGAGATGGTGCGTGAGTATAGCAAAGTTGAGTTGCATATCCTCTGCCAGGCACTTAAATGTGATTTCAGTAGATGTAGATGTAGATTAGATCGCGGGCACACACGCTAACGGCGACACACGGATACGTTACATGATCGCACTCCACTGAAGGTGCAGTGGTTAAAAATCGGATTCATTACACAAAATCACGGCGGAATGTTAAGTTGCAACCTGAGAGTAAACTATCTGGGCACTGGTTTTATGAGAAGTGGCGTGAATTCAGGTGACTAGCTGCAAACCCCTGAAGTCGGAGTTCGGACACACGTGGTTCCGAAAACCGATGTAAATGTATAAATTCAATTTCCGAAAAATAAAGAAAAATTAACTATGGCATGCAAGCCCTAGAACAGCGCAGAATTTCATAAAGAAGCTTCGTAATGCAGCCACATGCGATTGGGAGCGTTCACAGAGACGGAAGAGGTCCAGTTTCAAAACCCGGAAAAGTGAAATAATTACAAAGTCGGAAAAATAAAAATAAAAACTACGGCATGCATGCCATAGAAATGTTTAGAATTTAATAAGCTAGTTATTGAAGGAAGTTGTACAAGGCTCGGAGAGAATTACTGACAAAGACTGAGTGCATACTACAATTTTATCGAAAAATATATAGAAGACGACAGGCGGTAGTCTTTCAGTGTCTGACATCTGAAGGTTTGGATGTTAGTAGCAGAGTACATAATTTTATTGTCAACTCTGGAAAATCAGTCAAAGTATAGTCAATGTCTTTAAACTTTCGCAGCGTGATCGTGTAAAAGACTGCTTTGCTGAAGCTGACTTTCCTTGCCTGCAGCAAAACCCATTGTGCAGTCATCTCTATATATAAAAGGAAGTGTCCCGATTGACTGACTGATTGACTGACTGACTGACTCATCATCGCACAGCTCAAACCACTGAAGATAGAAACTTGAAATTTGTGCAGGGTGTTGATCTTACTCTGTAGGCGTCATTTAAGAAGCGATTTTTCGATATTACGTCCGTAAGGGGGTGAAATAGGGGATGAAACGTTTTTTGAAAATATGTAACTATTTAGGCAATTTTAAAGCTAGAACTACAAAATTTCGGATTTTAATTCAGGGTTCGAATTTAAAAGACACGTGTTTCGGCATTTTTTGAAATTCGACAAATAAGGGGGTAAAATATGTGACGCAAAAAATTGATTTTCAAAAATATGTTGCTGTTGACTCAAATTTTAAGCTACAACTACGAAATTTCGGATATGTAATCTTCGTCAGGATTAAAAATCCATGATTTTTAATATTTTTGGAAATTCAACAAGTAAGAGGGTTAAATAGAGGCTCAAAAATTATTTTTGAAAACACGTTGCTATTGATACAATTTTGAAGATAGAGCTGCAAAAATTGATATTTGTATAGTTGGTTAGACGTTAAAAAATAAGTGTTTCGGTATTTTTGGAAATTCAACCGTCAACGGGGTTAAATTGGAGAGGGGTGTTTTTCGAAAATATGTTGCTATTTAGGCAATTTTGAAGTTAGAACTACAAATTTTCGGGTTTGGATTCGGGGTTCGAATTTAAAAGACACGTGTTCCGGCATGTTTTTGAAATTCAACCAAGAAGGGGGTAAAATAGAGGACGAAAAAATTGATTAAAAAAAATGTTGCTGTTAACTCAAATTTCAAGCTATAACGTCGAAACTTAGGATGTGTACTCTTGATCATGATTAAAAAGACACGTGTTTCGGTATTTTTGGAAATTCAACAACTAAGGGGGTAAAAGAGGGGTCAAAAATTCTTTTCGAAAACACATTGTTGTCAAGACAATTTTGAAGCTATAGCTACAAAAATTGGTATTTGTATTGTTCGTTATGATTAAAAAAAATACGTGTTTCGGTATTTTTGGAAATTCAACCATCAAGGGGGTTAAATTGGAAAGTGGCTGTTTTTCGAAAATATATTCCTATTTAGGCAATTTTGAAGTTAAAATCACAAATTTTCGGATTTGTATTCGGGGTTCGAATTTAAAAGACACGTGTTTCGGTATTTTTGGAAATCAACAACTAAGGGCATAAAAGAGGGGATCAAAAATTCTTTTCGAAAACACATTGTTGTCAAGGCAATTTTGAAGCTATAGCTTCAAAAATTGGTATTTGTATTGTTCGTTAGAATTTAAAAATACGTGTTTCGGCATTTTTGGAAATTCAACCGTCAACGGGGTTAAATTGGAGAGGGGATGTATTTCGGAAATCTTTTGCAAATAAGGCAATTTTGAAGCTACAACCACAAAAATTGGTGTATGTTTTCTTGGTCAGACTTAAAAAGACATGTGTTTCAGTATTTTCAGAAAATTAATCAATTAGGGGGTGAAATAGGGATGAAACATTTTGAAACCACGTTGGTATTGAGACAGTTTTGAAGCTAGAGCTGCAAAAATTTATATTTCCATAGTTGGTTAGAATTTAAAAAATACGTGTTTCGGTATTTTTGGAAATTCAACCATCAAAGGGGTTAAATTGCAGAGGGGTGTTTTTTTGGAAATATGTTGCTATTTAGGTAATTTTGAAGTTAGAACTACAAATTTTCGGATTTGGATTCGGGGTTCAAATTTAAAAGACACGTGTTTCGGTATTCTTGTAAATTCGACCAATAATGGGGTGAAATAGGAGATGCAAAAAATGATTTTCAAAAATATGATGCTGTTAACTCAAATTTCAAGCTATAACTACGAAACTTAAGATATGGATTCTTCATCAGGATTAAAAAGAAACAACTGGTGCAGACCAACCAGCCTACGCATGCGAAGCAGAGGGGGTTCAGCTAGTAGTATTTTAAAGTGAGTGTAAGTAGTCCACCTTCTTAACCAGGCTAGTGCAAGAAGTTTATCTCCCTTGTACCATACCTCTACTGCTCGCTCCTGCTGAACAAATAGTTTAAACCCTCCGTGTACACTGGCCCAGGAGATAATTCCGGTACACACCAGGGAGCGAGTAAGTAAACAGCCTTGTCTTTGGCTAAACACGGCGAGAGAGGCTTGTAAGGACAAAGTGTGCCCACTGCGTTTATTCATGGTAGTGGTTTACACGACAGACGAATACTTACTGTGGTACTCGCAGTCTTAACGCAACTTGCCACCAACTGAAGAAAGAGCGACAGATTTTAGAGATGTCGCAGAATTGGTCTCGTATTACAACTGCGAATAATAATAAAAATATGTTAATACGTATAGTACCGAGTTACGTGAGGCATTACAAAACTAAATAATTTTTCCATATTCGTTTATTCAAGTTAATTTAACTATCCTTTTCAGTTCATCTAGGTGAAACATATATTTATCCATTAAATATTTGTATTACATGTAATCATTTGATCAACAAGCTTAAGAAAAATGTTCCACAATTGAATTTTTTTATACAACTTGACACCAACTGAAGAAAGAGCGACAGATTTTAAAACTGTAGTAGAACTGGTCTCGTATTACATGTGGGAATAATAATAACATGTTAATACGTATACTACCGAGTTACAAGAGGCATTACAAAACTAAATAATTTTCCATATTCTTATATTCAAGTTAATTTAACCATCATTTTCAGTTCAACTAGGTGAAAAACATATCTATCCATTACATATTCGTATTAAATCTAACCATTTGATCAACAAGCTTATGAAAAATTTTTCACAATTGTATTTTTTCAAAAACACTACTAAATGTCATTCATGGTATGGCAAAAAAATGGTAACAATTAATAACTTTAAATTAAACTCCGTTGCAGGTTGACTGCCGGCTGACCTATTACTCTGAATTTAGCTAAACTCGATTGTCATTACATTTTACTACACTACTGGCCATTAAAATTGCTACACAAAGAAGAAATGCAGAAGATAAACGGGTATTCATTGGACAAATATATTATACTAGAACTGGTATGTGATTGCATTTTCACGCATTTTGGGTGCATAGATCCTGAGAAATCAGTACCCAGAACAACCACCTTGGTCGTAATAACGGCCTTGATACGCCTGGGCATTGAGTCAGACAGAGCTTGGATGGCGTGTACAGGTACAGATGCCCATGCAGATTCAACACGATACCACAGTTCATCAAGAGTAGTGACTGGCGTATTGTGACGAGACAGTTGCTCGGCCACCATTGAACAGTATGGTGCAGCGTCAAGGATAACCTCAACCATGGTCTCCGAGCTGATAGTCCATGCTGCTGCAAACGTCGTCGAACTGTTCGTGCAGATGGTTGTTGTTTTGCTCAGGGATCGAGACGTGGCTGCACGATCCGTTACAGCCATGTGGATAAGATGCCTGTCATCTCGACTGCTAGTGATACGAGGCATTTGGGATCCAGCACGGCGTTCCGTATTGCCCTCCTGAACCCACCGATTCCATATTTTGCTAACAGTCATTGGAGCGCGACCAAGGCGAGCAGCAATTTCGCGAATTGCGTGAAAATGTAATCACATGTCAGTTCTAGTATATTTGTCCAATGAATACCCGTTTATGATCTGCATTTCTTATTGGTGTAGCAATTTTAATGACCTGTAGTGTAAAAAAAGCCATGTTCTGCGATATTCAGAGTTGGGCTTATGCAAGATACCTCACTCACTTGCCATGCGTGTACCAACGAATTGCAAACATGCACAGGCACGTAACCTCGGGAGATACTGTGATATATGTAAATATATTGTGAACAACGTGCTGATACTCGTATTTTCACAATATATAGACTAAGTACTAGATATCTGTGGCAACTGTTTCTTAATGATGGTGAAGTGGAGGCCTATGCATTGCAACAAATTGCCTTGGAATTTCCTGGCAGATTAAAATTGTGTGTCGGAACCGGGACTCGAACCTGGGACCTTTGCCTTTCCCAGCCAAGCGCTCTACCACTGAGCTACCCCAACACGACTCACGATCCGTTCTCACATCTCTACTTCAGTCAGTACCTCGACTCCTACTTTCCAAACTTCGCAGAAGTTGTCGTGTCCTACATAGGAAAGAGGGAAGAGGTAGCAGGGTCAGTTTGCATATCCCGAGCGGAAAGGAGTGATTGCAGAGAGACAATAGAGGCATCTACTAGAGATGCGGATTTCGGGACTCGAGAGGATACTTGTTTAGGAAACTTTATGGAACTCCTAGGTACCTTGCATTGAATTTATTGCATCCCATACTAAGTCTACTACACTGGGGTTAGTTATTTAAAAAAACAAGAAGTATAAATCATTTGCCACAACAGAAGCCAGTAATTACGTCCTTATCAGCATCCCCTAGACAGACGCACTCCCCGCGAGAAACAGACTGTCATGGAGCACCCCGAGGCCGACGGCGATAGTCACGGGCTGGCGCCCGACTCGTCTGACTGAGAACTCCCCTCTTGATCCAAAAACCGGGGGTTTTAACGGCCGGTGTGGGCGCACCTCTTTTCCCCACTTTCCGACAGTTAACAATTTCCTATTGGCCGCTGCTTGGTTCAACCAATCTAAATTGTGGCTTGCCCTCTCTCTGAGTCCTCTAGCGAACCAAGTTTCAGCCCTGTCCTTTCTGCCATTCCCCGGGTGGGGAGGTGGCTTGTTTGTGCACTAACAAAATCCATACTTGGTAGCAACATTGTTCAGCTGAAAGTAAAACGTCACGACGCTACCCAATATGGGCAACAACAACAATGTTTTCCGTCAGTTGGCCACACCTTAGGCTCCGCCTTAGGCCACGCCTCAGGGGAGCTCCTAACTTGCAGTTTTTCTTCTTTACCCTCTCACTCTAGCCTCGTGGAACCACTGACGTTGCTGTTCCCAAGTGACTGGTATCAACTTTGCTACGTACATTAAAACGTGCCTGTTGGCCACCAAGTACTAATGTAACGTCTTACAACAGCGTCTAGACGCTATATGAAGTTACGCCCATCTTCTCCGAAAGGTAACCTCCACCCTGGGACGGTGGCTGAGGGCATCAGCAGTTCGCTAGGAGATTTCTTCAGTGCCTACATCCCGTAAGATATACGTGTCTGTTTTAGCCTGTTAAGTACAATGGTCTCTATTTCTCAGCCTGGAGTGCGTCTCTGTGGCTCACACAGCCTCTCAACAATTCCAACAGTAAAATCAATATATGACAAAGTTATCCTGAGGAGAAACTTCCTGGCAGATTAAAATTGTGTGCCGGAACCGGGACTCGAACCCGGGACCTTTGCCTTTCGCGGGCAAGCGCTCTACCACTGAGCTACCCCAACACGACTCACGACACCGCCTCAAAACTTTACTTCCGCCAGTACCTCGCCTCCTACTTTCCAAACTTCTCAGAAGCTCTCCTGCGAAACTTGCAAGACTAGCACTCCTGGAAGAAAGGATATGGTAAAGACATGGCTTAGCTACAGCCTAAGGGATGTTCGCAGGAGAGCTTCTGTGAAGTTTGGAAAGTAGGGGGAGAGGTTCTGGTAGAAGTAAAGTTGTGAGCATGGACCGTGAGTAGTGTAGGGATAGCTCAGCGGTAGAGCGCTTGGCTGGGAAAGGAAAAGGTTCCAGGTTCCAGTCCCGGTTCCAGCACACAATTTGAATCTGCCAGAAAGTTTCATATCAGCGCACACTCCACTGAAAATTTAATTCTGGAAATTGCCTTGGGTTGTCACCCCCTGTAGTTTAGATATGATTTTGTTCATGTAGATCACGTAACTAATGAAGAGGTACTGAACAGAATTGAGGAGAAAAGGAATATGGCATACCTTGACTAAAAGAAGGGATCGATTGGAAGGACACATTCTTAGGGATCGTGAATTTAGGAAGGAAGTGTTTGGGGGAAAACTGCAGAGAGAGACCAAGAGATGGATTCAGTAAGCAGATTCAGACAGATGTAGGTTGCCGTTCTTATGAGGAACTGAAGAGGCTTGCCCGCACTGATCAGATATATTTGTAAAAAATGGCGGTGATTTGAGAGTGTCAAATGATTTTACATAGAAATTCGTCATTGCGACTTGCTGTTGTTAAAGAAAATTAAAGTAATTACAATGACAACAACATGTTAACGAAATTTGATCACTGTTTTCAAATAATGTTGATTGTATTTTAATGTTGACTTGCCAGGGATATTACTGGCGAGATGTTTTAATTTTAAAATGATCTACTGGAAGTGACGTGAGTATTCAGGTTCGATGATGGAGTTAAATCTGTTGAAACTAGTTACTGCAGTAATAAAAATGAATAATTAGCTATCTTAGGCATACTTTATTTTTGTAATACTTGATTTTACGTAAACCACTACAGCAAGCAAAATAAAATTGGAAAAAAAAGAGGACAGACTACCATGGCAAGAGAGAGGTCATAATACTGGGTGATCAAAAAGACAGTATAAATTTGAAAACTTAATAAATCACGGAATAATGTAGATAATGAGGTAAAAATTGACACACATACTTGGAATGACAAGGGGTTTTATTAGAACAAAGGGGGAAAAAAAGAAAAGAAACATAGTATTACCAGGCGAGTGAAAGATCTGTTGCGCGCGTCGTTTGGTGATGATCGTGTGCTCAGCCGCCACTTTCGCCATGCTTGGCCTCCCAGGTCCCCAGACCTCAGTCCGTGCGATTATCGCAAGTGTATCGTGATCGACCGACATCTCTAGGGATGCTGAGAGACAACATCCGACGCCAATGCCTCACCATAACTGCGGGCATGCTTTACAGTGCTGTTTACAACATTATTGCTCTACTACAGCTATTGTTGAGGAATGATGGTGAACGTATTGATCATTTCCTGTAAAGAACATCATCTTTGCTTTGTCTTAATTTGTTATCGTAATTATTGCATTTCTGATCAGATGAAGCGCCACTTATTAAGTTTTCAAATTTATCGTGACTTTTTGATCACTCGGTATTTTAAAGGAAAAAATTAAAATATGGGAAATATATTACAATGATTTTTAAAGAGATAAATGTTGAAAAAACAGTATTTTTGTCAAAGTTAAACTCAAATATCAAATTATTTTGTTAGATCTTGAAGTAATGCATGTAAACATTTTAACATTATATATTTAAGAAAAAATAAAATACTTTGCATGTAAGTTTATAAGTGATATGTATCTTTGTATTTGGAAAATTGCAAATTTCATAATGAGATGAAATTCTGAAAAAATGAAAATAAATAAATAAATAAATTCCGTTCTAACTCTCCGTCACTACGTTTACATGCAACACATCTTCCGGGAGACGAAAATCGATTTTCGTAAACCGTTTTTCCCTGTCATGTTTACAGGGCATAGCCTGAATCGGATTTCCTAGCCCACTTAACATGGCGGCCGCAAAACAACTGATTCAGTTCCTAAATTAGTCAGCACAATCGCTATTTTTTCTTTATTTAAATACATAGATTTATGTTCACTCTAATATTTATACTTTTATTTCACATTAGAAAATAGCACTGTTTGCATATGTGCCGAAAAATCAAATGTTCAAATGTTTGTATAGCTTATGGGACTTAACTACGGGGTTATCAGTCCCTAAACTTACAAACTACTTATGAACTAACTAATTCTAAGGACGGCACAAATATCCATGCCCGAGGGGGGATTCTAACCCCCGACCGTAGTGGCCGTGCAGACCGTGACTGAAGCGCCCAGTCCCCTCGGCCACCGCGGCCGGCCATATGTGCCGAAAAATTCTTGAGAAGAAAATGCTATCTGACAAGCCAAGAACGCTTCAAAAACGGTTTCGCTTACATGGGCACGAAAATCGATTGTGGAACTGGTAAACCGCTTTAGAGAAGCGGATGTCCAGAATCGATTTTGGAGTGTTTACATGACCAACCAAAAGCGGATTTGGGAAATCGGTTCACGTAATCCGGTTTTGGGAGCCCATGTTAACGGGGTGAATATGACCACTAGAAGAAAACCGTTAAACTTCATTTACACGATAAATCAGTTAAAACCGCAGGTCGTAAATTCAGCTCAATACCCAAGAGTAACAATTACAAATAACTTACATTTTTCAAAGAACACGTAGAAAATATTGTAGAGAAAGCGAATCAAAGACTACGTTTTTTTGGCAGAACACTTAGAAGATGCAACAGTTCTACTAAAGAAAATGGCTACACCAAACTAGTGCGTCCTATTTTGGAGTATTGCTGCGCATTGTGGGTTCCACATCAGGTGGGACTGACGGACGATTTAGAGAAAGTTTTATTTAAATACACAGATTTTTGTTCACTCTAATATTTGTACTTTTATTTCACACTAGCTTAAACCCGCGGCTCCGCCCGCTCTAGTCCTCACGTTGCCTACTGTCACGTTGTCATGGTGATTCATCGTTCGCCATTGCTGTCCTCTTGTCCCTCCTTCGTGAAAGTATTATCTCGCGCTGTTCTTCATTTTCGTTTGCTCTTGATGTTTTAATACCTTTTGCTCCAACAGTGTTTCTTGATAATGACGTTTTCTGAGGCATGTTGTCTGAATGTTATCTATTATAAGTAGATGCACTGTAGTAATATGTGTAAAGTAACGAACTGCACATTTATCTACGAAGTTTAAATAACAATTAAATTAATGTAATTAATTTCACTCATTTTTGAGGAAATGTCGCTGATAAAGAGGAATTGAAAAATATTCCTACCAGATTTCAGAAGTCTATGCACTTACCGTTTATCAGGAAAGTAAGTAGTGTAGATCAAATCACACATAAAAATGCACTCGTTTCGAAGAATCCAATTACGAAATTCATCAATAATGATTGTAATAATATCAATTTTCCATTGTTACAACCTCTCTATATACTACAGCATCATCCGCAAAAAGCCTCAGTGAACTTCCGATTTTATCCGCAAGGTCATTTATATACAGGGAGTTTCACTAAGTGTGTTTGCCTCTGTAAGTTATAAAATAATAAGTGACGGGAAATTTTAATGCGGTAGGTCAACACAAGAAATGTTGCACTTTCTGCGGAGCAAGAAAGAGGCAAACACACTTAGTGAAACACCTTGTATATATCGTGAACAGCAACGGACCCACGACACTCCCCTGTGGCACACCCGACATAACTCCTACTTCGGAAGACTTCTCTCCATTGAGAATGACCTACTGCTTTCTGGTATCTAGGAATTCCTCAATCCAATCACACAATTGGTTTGATAGACCATATGCTCTTACTTTGTGCAGTGGCTAATAACATCAAGAGACGTGCTAGTTTGGCATCAGTTAGAGAACGTACTTCCTTTGTTTTCGGACTACGTTTCCTTAGAATTCTCCCAATGAATCTGGCATCTGCTTTACCGACGATTGATTTTATATGGTCGTTCCATATTAAATCCCTCCTAATGACTACTCCCAGATAATTTATGGAATTAACTGCTTCCAGTTGCTGACCTGCTATAGTGTAACTAAATGATAAAGGATCTTTCTTTCTGTGTATTCGCAGCACATTACACTTGTTTACATTGAGATTTAATTGCCATTCCCTGCACCATGCATCTCAATACAATTTTCCATTGTTACAACCTATCTATATACTACAGCATCATCCGTAAAAAGCCTCAGTGAACTTCCGATGTTATCCGCAAGGTCATATATATATATATATATATATATATATATATATATATATATATATATATATATATCGTGAACAGCAACGGACCCCCTGTGGCACACCCGACATAACTCCTACTTCGGAAGACTTCTCTAAATTGAGAATGACCTGATGCTTTCTGTTATCTAGGAATTCCTCAATCCAATCACACAATTGGTCTGATAGACCATATGCTCTTACTCTGTGCAGTGGCTAATAACATCAAGAGACGTTCTAGTTTGGCATCAGTTAGAGAACGTATTCGTTTTACTAGAAGACAACTGGATGTCATATCCAAAGATTTATTTTATCTGCATTTGGAGATCTCGTCTTCATTGTCGGGAATATCTTGGGATTGGGTCGATTGTTCCACCTGGGCAATATCGGACTGAGCGTACAATAGCTCCGTCACGAAGCAATTGTCCAAGTTTCAACGTCTGTGTACTCAATCCACGACATCGGACGACACCTTCAAGCGTACCGTTATTAACCTCACGAGTAAAGATTTGCACGGCGTCACCGTGTCTGTGTTGAAGAAAGGCTTAAATTTTACTCCCACGCCGAAGACACTTCCCGTATCTGAATCTATCAGTTATGTGGAGCAAGCGGCGTCTGTCTTCCTGACGATAAAGCCGATGAAATCAGACAGGAAGTTTCAGCTGCACCATGCGTTAATCCTCGATCCAGACTCCACTCCAGTACTATCTTGGAACATCTGCTGTCTTCTCTTCTCGCGATGTGACCGACGCACTGCCATTTCAAGGAGCCTACGGCCTCTAAGATGTCCTTACTCGCTTTCAATATGGCGTCGAGCGAAACGCTGGGCGGCATACATGTGTGCTGACCCGGCTAGTAAGAGTGCAGGCTTGGTCTGCCGTCAGGTCGCTTCTCTATTAATAGCGAGCTGGTGGCGACACACTGGAGATGTGTGTTGCTGAAGCCACCCACTTGCGTCATCAAGTTGTGTCCCAACGCTGGCTCCTGCACAAGTGGCGGATGAGGGGATAGCCGGCCGCGGTGGCCGAGGGGACTGCGGCGCGCCAGTCACGGTCTGCACGGCCACTACGGCCGGGGGTTCGAATCCCCCCTCGGGCATGGATATTTGTGCCATCCTAGTTCGTAAGTACTTCATAAGTAGTTTGTAAGTTTAGGGACTGATGACCCCGTAGTTAAGTCCCATAGAGTTTACAAACATTTGAACATTTTTGAACGGTCTGCATGGCCACTACGGTCGGGGGTTCGAATCCCCCCTCGAATATGGATATTTGTGCCGTCCTTAGTGTTACCTAGTTCGTAAGTAGTTTGTAAGTTTAGTGACTGATGACCCCGTAGTTAAGTCCCATAAGCTATACAAACATTTGAAACATTTTTTTTTTTTTTTTTTTTTTTTTTTTTTTTATGAAGGGATAACGGCCCTACATCTCTATCCGTCTACCTCGTGTAAAGGGCACTATTCTTTTTCAATTAGCCACGCGGGAGTAGCCGAGCGGTATGCAGCGCCACGTTGAGGATCGCGCGGCCTCCCGCGTCGGTGGTTCGAATCCTCCCTAGGGCATGGATGTTTGTGTTGTCTTTAGTATAAGTTAGTTCATAAGTAGTTAGGAGAGGGAATTAAAGTTCAAGGAGAAGAATAAAAAACTTTGCGGTTTGCCGATGACTTAGTAATTTTGTCAGAGACTGCAAAAGATGTAAGGCGGACAGTCGACTTTGGTTTATTGGGAGAATTTTGGGAAGATGTACTTCACCTGTAATGGAGACCGCGTATAAAACGCTTGTACGACCACGTCTTGAGTATTGCTCAAGTATTTGGGACCCGCAGCAGATCGGTTTGAAGGAAGACATAGAGGCGGTTCAGAGGCGAGCAGCTAGATTTGTTACCGGTAGGTTCGACCAATGCGCGAGTGTCACGGAAATGCTCCGGCAACTCAATTGAGGATCGCTGGAAGAAAGACGACGTTCTTTTCGTGAATTTCTGTTAAGTAAATTTAGAGGGGGAATTTGAAGCTGAGTGTAGTACGATCTTGCTGCCGCCTACTTACATTTCGCGTAAAGATCACAAAGACAAGATAAGAGAAATTAGGGCGCGTACGGCGGCATATAGGCATTCTTTTTTCCTCGTTCAATTTGGGAGTGGAATAGGAAAGGAAATGCCTAGTAGTGGTACAGTGTACCCTCCGCCACGCACCTTACGGTGAATTGCGGAGTATGTAAGTAGAAGATCTGGAAGAGCAATTTAATGGAATGGACAGTGTCTTGAAAGGAAGATATAAGATGAACATTAACAAGAGTAAAACGACGGTAATGGAATGTAATGTCAGAAAATCAGGTGATGCTGAAGGAATTAGATTAGGTAATGAGTCGATAATAGTAGTAGATGAGTTTTGTTAGTTGGGTAGCAACATGACTTCTGATGGCCGAAGTAAAGATGATATAAAATGCAGAATGCTATGGGAAGAAAAGCGTTTCCGAAGATGCGAAATTTGTTAACTTCCAATATTAGTTTAAATGCTAGGAAGTTCTTTTTGAAAGCATCTATCTGGAGTGTAGCATTGTATGGGAGTGAAACGTGGACGATAAGGAGTTCAGACAAAAAGATGATAGAAGCTTTCGAAATGTGATGTTGCAGACGAATGTAGATGTGTAGATCACGTAACTAATGACAAGGTGCTTAACCGAATTGGGGAAAATAGTAGTTTCTGGCGTATCCTGACTAATAGAAATGTTGGTGGAATACATTCTGAGACATCAAGGAATCGTCAACTTAGCATTAGAAGGAAGTGTGTGGGGTAAAAATCGTAGAGGGAGACCGAGGGATGAGTACAGTAAACAGATTCAAAACGATGTTGGCTGGCGTTTGTATTCTTAGATGAAGAGGCTTGCACAGGGCAGGGTAGCGTAGAGAGCTGCATCAAACCAGTCTGCGGACTGAAGACAACAACAACAACAACAACAGCAACACGTAATTTGCAAGTTTAGGGACTTATGAGCCCACAGTTAAGTCCCATAAGCCTTACAAACATTTGAATGTTTTTTTCAATTTGAATAACAATTATAGGTCTGAAACTTTCTGGCAGATTAAAATGGTATGCCAGAACCGGGACTCGAATCTGGGACATTTGCCCTTCGCGGGCAAGCACTCTAGCAATGAGCTGTCCCGAGAAGACTCACAGTGCCGCCCCAGAACTTTAATTCTGCCAGTACCTCGCCTCCTAATTTGGTAGTGCGCTTGCCCGCGAAAGGCAAAGGTCCCAGGTTCGAGTCCCGGTTCCGGTCAGAGTCTAATATAAAGAGTTACGAAACTGCCGGTAGTTTTCTGCAACCTGGCGACTGCAGCACTGCCAAGCGGCCGGGTCGTAACAACCGTTGTGGATTACATATGGAGTCGTACGACACGTTTAATATGCGACTCCATTTCGGAGCTTATTGTGGCGCGATAAATTGGTTAGGGGAAAACTAAGAAAATGTACATTTTCTCAAATATGAAAAGCTCCTACAATGTAAGCTAAAACAAAGTTTGTTAAATTTTAAGGGTGTATCTATCTACTGATAGGTTTGTGGAAGTCAAAACAAATTTTTGCACAGTAGTCTACTATTGGTGATGCAGCAATGATAGTCGAAAGTGAACAGGGATTTGTTTGTACAGAATGTAAAATAAAACGTAACTAACTGTAGTTTAACGTGTACAGACAAACTGAGATTTCAGCAGGAAAAGATTCTTAAAGATTTACAATACCTTTAGATTCCTGGGAAGTAGGTACGATGAAAACATGACAGCAAGCCATCTGAGCAAGAATAAAGCGAAAAGGGCCTTCATAAGACGTAATTCTTAGTTTCTAAGAATGTAAAAGTCGTGTCTAGTACCAGTATGAAATGTATTAAGATGTTCAAAATCTGCAGAAAAAATACATGTGCAACGTGTAACTACGTACCAGTACATTATATAACTATAAACCAGTTGCTTTTTAACTTAAACACACCAGGTTACAATTCGCTTCTTGTCTTAAATCGTTTTTGGATGTTAGGATTACTACCGTGCTAGTGTGAGCCGTATGTACTACAATGCACTGGCATGTTATTATTACAAACTGACATCAACAGGAAACGGGATTTTCGTTTAATAATGTTTTCGTATTTGTGTCACGAAATACAGTACCGCGTTTAATGCCTAGGAAATATATAAACAACAGCAATAACAAATAATAAATTCTCCGTTTCGGTAGTGCCATTTTCCGCTACTGAGCTTGCTCCCCAGCCGCTTGGAGCGCTAGTATCGCTTCAGCTGTCAAGTGGTTGCATTTTTTTCCCTACTGAGTTTCGCGGCTGTCTGTTTTAGACTGTGGTTCCGGCACGCAATTTTAATCTGTCAGGAAGTTTCATATCAGTGCACACTCCGCTGCAGAGTGAAAGTTTCATTCTGGAAGATAAGAGAAATTAGGCATCGTACGGAGGCATATAGGCATTCTTTTTTTCTTCGTTCAATTTGGGAGTGGAATAGGAAAGGAAATGCCTAGTAGTGGTACAGTGTACCCTCCGCCACGCAGCTTACGGTGGACTGCGGAGTATGCATGTAGATGTAGTAGGGAGATTCAGATGGACGTGGGTTGCCGTCCTTATGAGGCGAAGAGGCTTGCTCAGGATACAGTAGGGCGGAGAGCTGCATCGAACCAGTCTGCGGACTGAAGACCACAACAGAAAGTCGGCCGATGCTGGAATTGTATTCACCCCGCTTACATGGGCTCTCAAAACCGGATTTCGTAAACTGATTTCCCAATTCTGCTTTTGGTTGGTCATGTAAACACTCCAAAATCGATTCTGGAAATCCGCTTCTCTAAAGCGGTTTTCCAGTTCCACAATCGATTTTCGTGCCCATGTAAACGCAACCGTTTTTGAAGCGTTCTTGGCTTGTCAGATTGAGGTTTTTTTTTTTTTTTTTTTTTTTTTTTTTTTTTGTTAAGAATTTTCGACAGATACGGACAGAGTGACATTTTCTAATGTGAAATAAATAAAAGTATAAATATTAGAGAGAATATAAATCTGTGTATTTAAATAAGGAAAAATAGCGATTGTGCGGACTAAATCAGGAACTGAATCATCTGTTTTTCAGCCGCCATGTTAAGTGGATTAGGAAATTCGATTCAGGCTGTGACATGTAAATACGACAGGGAAAAACAGTTTACGAAAATCGGTTTTCGTCTTCCGGAAGATGTGTAGCATGTAAACGTAGTGACGGAGAGTTAGAATGGAATTTGTTTTTCACACTTTCGGATTTTTACCTCATTATAAAATTTGCAATTTTCGAAATACAAGGATATATATACATCACTTGTAAACTTACGTGCAAAATATTTTATTTTATTGCTTAAAATTTTTATATACATTACTTCAAGATCTAATAAAATTATTTGATATTTGAGTTTAACTTTGACAAACATGCTTTTTTTTCCAACTTTTACCTCTTTAAAATATCATTGTAATTTAATCTCCCGTATTTTAATTTTTTCCGTTAAAATACCGGGTGATCAAAAAGTCAGTATAAATTTGAAAACTTAATAAATCACGGAATAATGTAGATAGAGAGGTCAAAATTGACACACATGCTTGGAATGACGTGGGGTTTTAATATAACAAAAAATAAAATTAAATTGAATTAAAAAAATAAAAAAAGTTTAAAAAATGTCCGATAGGTGGCGTTTCATCTGGTCAGAAAAGCAATATTTAGCATAACAAATTAAATAAAAAAATAAAGCAAAGATGATGTTCTTTACAGGAAATGCTCAATATGTTCACCATCATTCCACAACAATAGCTGTAGTCGAGGAATAATGTTGGGTACAGCACTGTAAAACATGTCCGGAGATATGGTGAGGCATTAGCGTCGGATGTTGTCTTTCAGCATCTCTAGAGATGTCGGTCGACCACGATACACTTGCGACTTCAGGTGACCCCAAAGCCAATAATCGAACGGACTGAGGTCTAGAGACCTGGGAGGCCAAGCATGACGAAAGTGACGGCTGAGCACACGATCATCACCAAACGACGCGCGCAAGAGATCTTTCACGCGTTTGGCAATACTTTGTTACTTTTTTTTCTTTTTTTGTTCGACTGTTTGTAGAACTTATGGGACTTAACTACGCCGGCCGCGGTGGCCGAGGGGTCTGTGGCGCTGCAGTCACGGTCTGCACGGCCACTGCGGTCGGGGGTTTGAATCACCCCTCGGGCATGGATGTTTGTGCCGTCCTTAGGATTAGTTAGTTCATGAGTAGATTGTAAGTTAGTTAAGTTTGTATAGCTTATGGGATTTAACTACGGGGTCATCAGTCCCTAAGCTTACAAACTACTTATGAACTAGCTAATACTAAGGGCGGCACAAATATCCATGCCCAAGGGGGGATTCGAACCCCCGACCGCAGCGGCCGTGCAGACCGTGACTGAAGCGCCTCAGTCTTCTCGGCCACCGCGGCCGGCTATAGTCGGGCCGCCGAAAGAACGACCCTGACAGTTCGCGCACGTGGGCCGCAGAGGGTGGGGGGGGGGGGGGGACACTGAACATCCAATCTGAGCTCTGGCATTGGTAAACGTTGCCGGGGTAACGGTGCCGCGTTGCCACCCCGCCACTCGAGGTCGCACAGGGTGGCGTGCTGCAGTCGCTGCAAAGCATCTGTCGCGTGCTCATCGTTTTGTCTCGTTGTGTTAGAAAAACACAAGCCGAAAAATCATTTATGAAATTGATACAATTGCTGAAGAAAGTAGTCATAGTGTTGCGCCTTCCACCATATCATTGCCATTTCAATGCAGTAGAACTCGCCTGGGCTCAGGTGAAATCGTATGTTGCAGAAATAATAACGTTTTTCATTAACAAAAGTAGAATTGTTAGTTCGTGAATCATTGGGCAGTATTACTCCCACAAAATGGAACAATGTTGTCACAGTACGTGGCACATCTTAGAAGAGGCATGGGAACGAGAAGGTACACTAGAAGAACGGGTAGAAGAATGAATAATAAGATTAGGGGACGATAGTAGCAGTAGCAGCGGTGCATTGCACATGATGCTGGCCGCGACTGATTTTTAATGTATAGTTTGTTTCGCAACCAAAGATCATTTAGTGAAAAATTACGTTATTTTATTTCTACTTCTGTGACCAATAGACTTGCTGTCGAAACTGATGTGATAATATTACTCAGACACTATACTATGGCAGTCAACAGCGACCATAAACGAATGAGACAAAAACTCTTTTTATGTAAGAAGACAAATCATTTCACTGGAAGAGGCGGTTTTACTACTTGTAAAGTGGTAGTCCTTACTTGTTTACCCTCTCGGTAGACTGCACAATACAGTGTCCGAGTAATAACAGTGAGTCTGTGGAAAATAATTATAGAAGATGAAATATATAAATAAATTCTTCAACTAGCGAACTTTGGCTAAAGACTAAATGATACATTATATTTAATGGACTACTGGAACATATGAAGCTTTAACTCGACATATATTTCTAAATCTTTTCTTTTTAACTGAAAAAGAGTGTTTTTCATTACTTCGTGATTGTTCTCGTTCGTTCACGCTTTAGTAGTTCATAGCAACGGTCCCAAAATTTTCGGATGTGATATTCGTATGCCGGCGACCGCCACAGCCGCGTAGCAGTATTGGCAACATAGCCGCTAGCTGGCAGAGTCGTTCTTTCCGCGGCTCCACTATAAACGTAGTGATTGTGGACCTGCTGCGCAGTGGAGGCCTGGGATCCTCGGTCCCCGGCCGCGGTGCTATCGACCAGTCAGCAGTTTCCACCCCCCCCCCTCCCCCCTCACCCCTAGGCACCAGCCAGCGCGCAGCCGCCGTCACGGCAGGGCAGGGCAGACACCCCACCCCACCCTGCCCGCTACAGCACAGCGTATTGATCTGCTACACAGCCTCTGACGCCAGAGTCCGCGAGATAACGTCAGGGCACTGCGTCTCCACCCCTAACTACAGGCGACCAGAAGTAGTAGGCACTTTACGACAAGCTAGTACTCGTTTGTCAAAACAGCCAAATTCCAATAGTACACTCATCATCATGTATTTTCACCTCCCTCCCGATCTCATACAGCTGTATCACAACAGCATACTGACGACCACCGTGGGCTACGGATCTCCGGTATGGGCCCACAGGCTCACGAGGGTGACGCCTGCCATGGCCATGAGAAGGGTGCAGCGCAACATCCTCCTGCGTTCAGTTGGAGCCTACAGGAGCACTCCCGGCAGGGCCCTCCTGGTGTTGATGGGGCTATGCCCCCTTGACATCAAGGTCAGGGAGCAGGGAGCTTGGTTCTGGGCCAAGAAAGAGAACGGAGGGAACATAGAAAAAATTATGGGGGAACCAATTCTAAGTAAAACAGAGATCAGACAGAAAGGGCTCCAACTTTGGCAGCAATCTTGGGACGGAGAGGAATCTGGGAGGAGAACTCACGCTCTCCTGCCAGATATCCAGGAAAGATTGGGTATGAAACATTTCAAACCATCTAGGGGGGTGCTGCACTTCCTCATCGGGCATGGACCCTATCCGACATATCTGTGCTTGTGCATGTGGTGCCGAGATAGGCACGCCAGAACACATCATCTATGAGTGTCCTACGTATGACGACGTGGCTGCGGATCTCAGAAGGGCTCTGCCTAGTAATAACACCTTTGAGCTCATAAGAACCCCAGACACGATCCGAGTACTCGACGAAATCGCCCATAATGTCTCGCGCAAAGTGCTTCGGGACTTTATCCTGAATCAGTAACTGGATCTGACCCAATACCCGACTGAGACAGCCACATCTGCCATGCCGCCGGGGGATGGAAGAATCCGCCATCCCCTGGATTCGGGGGTTAGATGTGGCAAACACCGAATTAGACCATAGACGTAAGTTAGATGTAGTTTTTTCTTAAATAGTAAAATAAGACACACAGGGGGAAAAATTTTTGCGAGGGGACCGTGGTGACAAAAGAAATTGGCCGCCCAGTGCCAGGGGCATGCTCACTGGGATTCGCTCGGTGAGCTGGCCACCACAAGCAGGTTTGTAATGCTGGCACACATGTAACACCACAGCAGTAGCATAAGACACAACATCGTAAACATCACCCAGTGTAAACATCAACAACCAGCAAGATGTCCAGTGGTTTCTGCAGAAACATGTAATGTAATGAAATGTAATGTCACCATTTAGCCATAAGAAATTTATGTATTATACTATTGCCCATTTTAGTCTTAGGTATTGGGTTGTATTGCCCATTTTAGTCTTAGGTATTGGGTTGTATTGTTTGATATTATAATAAATTATAGTAATTAATAAAAAAAATTCATACAGTACAGCTGCACGTCCTCGGGACAATTCTCCAAATTCATAGAAAAATCACAAGTTTGTTTTAGGGGGAGGGGGGGATTCTATGTTGCCATCCTGAGAGAAAATACAGTCTAGGTACTTGTTCTAACCTTGTTCCTCCTATTTGGCACTCTTTCCCATAGACATTGCTTTTGTTTTGGGGATGCTGATCTTCGTATCATACCTCTCATACCTGTCATGGAGCCCTGAAATATTGTATTGCAATCTTTCAGTCGAAACTGCCATCACAACTAAGTCATCCGCATATACGAGACTGCTTATTTTATTTTCACCTATTCTAATCCCGCCCTGCCAGTCTACTGTTCCATGAATAGTATGAACAACAGTGGTGACAGTTTACAGCCTTGTCTTACCCCTGAAACTACTCTGAACCATGAGCTTAATTTGCCGTCTATACTAACTGCTGCCTGAGAGTCTACGTAAAGACCTTTAATTGCCTGCAAAAGTTTGCCTCGTATACCATAATCTTGTAGAACTGACAGTAGCTTCCTCCTAGGAACGCGGTCATAAGCCTTTACTAGATTTATGAAACATAGATTCATTTCCTGTTCCACTCATAGCACTTTTCCATTACCTGTCGTAAGCTAAAGATCTGGTCCTGACAGCCTCTAAGAGGCCTAAACCCACACTGATTTTCACCCAACTTTTCTTCAACTAATAGTCGCACTCTCCTTTCAACAATACCTGAGAATATTTTCCCCACTAATTAAAGAGATACCTCGATAGTTGTTACAATCTTTTCTGTTTCTATGTTTGAAAATTGGCGTGATTACCGCTTTCGTTCAGTCAAACGAAACCTGTCCCGATTCCCACGCCTTTTCAATTATCCTGTGTAACCATCTGAGACCTGATATACCACTGTATTTGACGAGTTCCGGTTTAATTTCGGCCACCCCGACCGCTTTAATCCACTGCAATCCAATAGTATACCGATTTTAAAAATTCTAAGAGCAGTGATTATTTTCAAGGAGTTGGTCAACAGAAGTAACAGCAAATACAGATCAAAATCAAAGACAACCCTGTTTATCTAAATATATAAAAATTACACATGTCTGTAAAAATATTCTTTGAAAATTGTTTGAAATTTTATAGATTACTCTTGTGTACTTTTCAGCGCTGATTTCAAAAATGCAATCCATTTATTTCTATAACATCAGGTTTTCTAAAAAAAAAAAAAGAGAGTATTTTTGGGTATAATAACAAAATGTAAACAATTTTTCACATTTTTTCCAACGTTATAAAATTTTATTTTATTTATAAATCGTGTTCTGAACTACATTTCCAGTACACTTCCATTTCTCTTTAAGCTCATAAGTCCTTATAATAACTCTTTCGTTTTCTGTCGAAGTTTCTTTTACTGCTTTTCCGAGTGTGGACTCGTTGAGGATCATTCCTTTTTATCATCAAAATGTTCAAATGTTTGTAGAGTCTATGGGACTTAACTACGGGTTCATCAGTCCCTAAACTTACAAACTACTTATGAACTACTTACAACTAAGGATGGCACAAATATCCATGCCCGAGGGGGGATTCGAACCCCCGACCGTAGTGGCCTTGCAGGCCGTGACTGAAGCGCCTCAGTCCAGATAGCAGTAGACTGCTATCATGTTGAAGTTCCATCTTTCTTGATATCTTATTCCCATTTCTTTGATGTGTTGGTAGAATCTTTCTATCTGCTCTTCACTTACATCAGCAAGTGTTGCAGGAATGTAATCAAAATGTGAGTGGAGAAAATGGACTAATACCCATGTTACACCCCAGCTTCTTGAAGTTGTCGAGCATGTCTTCTACGATTGTTTTCTGGTGTAGATCTCATGTTTCCTAGGAAACCGGTAAAAACTTATGTTTCCATTTTCTCCACAAAGTTGGGATCTGTCATTAGTTTTCGAATGTCGAACCCACAAAGATGAACCAGGAACCGCCCACAAAGATATCTGAAACATTCCCCTTCTGTTGGCAATGACTTAACAAATTGTTTCATCAACCCCAACTTAATGTAAAGTGTTGAAAGTACACTTTTTTTTAGACCCACAAAACTTTTCCTCTCAACATTTTTAACACCTACCTGTAAGGTTTTCCTCAGAGACGAAGCTTTTTTTATGTATTGTTGCTTTCTGTCTCTACTGCAAGGGAATTTTGTATAGCCACTTTGTTGACCAAACAGCATTGAAATCACTTTTAAATCGTCTCATAGTGTCCATCTGTGGTCTGAATAGAGGAATTTGCTTAAAACCAGTTCAAGGTTTCGTAACATTCTTTTAAGTGAACCGAGTGTCCAACTGGTATGGAAGCAAACTTATTGCTATTGTGTAGAGTTACTGCTTTAACGCTTCTTTTTGAAGAATCAATAAAAAGTCTCCACTCATCAGGAGCATATTCTATTTTGAAACGTGCCATAAGTCCAGCAACATCACTGCAAAACACCACGTCACCTTCTTGAGAGAAGAAAGATACAAACTATTTATTTGACGTATATCTAGTATAAAAACGGCTAAATAACAGATAATGGAGTTCCTAAACACCAAAATTCAAACTCACTAAAGTTCTGAAATATGTATAAAAATATCGGAAAAATCTAAAACTAGACAAGCTGTTTGTGAAATACCGGTACGTGGTGGATTTTTTTCACTATTTTTTCCGAAATCAGCGTAAAAAAACCATTGTAAAAATCACTTATTAAATTTGAAACCATTTTTATTGTCTTTTTGCTCGTATTTTATGGACGGCCGTACCGTACATCAGATTGCGATAAAACTCTGCTTGCACTCGTACAAAGGTTATAGGCATACTAACATTAACTTCATATGGTGCATGACGGAGGGTGCTTTATAATTAGTCGATTCGTTGTTTCTCATGCGTTCCCGCCGAAATGTCTGGACGGATATGAATGAGATTTGGAACAGAGGTAGCTTATAACCTCATTAATACGTGGGCTACCTTTCGTAAGACACCGTATGTTGCGGGGCGGAGGGTACCGTACAATGGGTTAACACGTTTGTTACTCTTCACGCTGAAACGGCTGGACAGAATTGACTGAAATGTCGAATGAAGATAGTTTATACTCCGAATTAACCTGGACTACCTTTCGTAAGCCTCCGTAGGTACCTGGCGGAGGGTACATTACAACAAACAACCAAATTCAAATGTTTGTGAAGCTTATGGGACTTAGCTACGCCGGCCGCGGTGGCCGAGGGGACTGAGGCGCGTCAGTCAAGGTCTGCACGGCCACTACGGTCGGGGGTTCGAATCCCCCCTCGGTCATGGATATTTGTACCGTCCTTAGTGTTAGCTAGTTCATAAGTAGTTTGTAAGTTTAGGGACTGATGACCCCGTAGTTAAGTCCCATAGACTATACAAACATTTGAACATTTTTGAACTTAACTACGGGGTCATCAGTCCCTAAACTTACAAACTACTTATGAACTAACTTGTACTGAAGACAACACAAACATCCATACTTGGCCGAAATAAGCTTTCTTGAACTTACTGATGAAGTTCTGGATGGATTCAGTCACGAATAACGCTCTACCTCAGTTGGCAGTGAGCCGTTTAACTGCTAGGAGGCTCTGCTCCGACGTAAAAAACTGTGGATATTTTTTAGTTAAGCATAATATTACGCAGTCGTATCTATTAGTGATATTCTTATACTATGTTAGTAACAATTTAACTGACTCAGTATTGTTCGTACTGGAATAGGTTATCATATTGCTATGCTGTAAAGTTTTATTAATGAGTTTCATTGACAGCGAGGAGATTTTTAATAACCGTTGTGAGTTTAGGAAACATTGATCATGTGGTACATGCCATTTCCAGTTCAGTTTGCACAGTTTGCGTAAATTTATACTGACAGCAATCAGACTGTATTCGGAACTGTGACGTTATTTTTCGGAATATTTTCTGCAGCACTGATTGAACCTTCTATGTATTCAGGAATGCCAAAACGGAAATATATAAAGCTGTTTGTGGATTGCAATAAACGGCAGTGAATATGGCAATATAAAGCTAGCGCTTTGAAGAACAAAATCGTAGTGCCTACTTAAGGAAGCAAACAAACGATTACTTTCTGCGTATTTTGTAGTCATGTTGAGTCTCTGACATTGTGCAATATCTATTTGCCATGTATGTTGTATACCTAAGGACTAAAGACTATCTTCCTACAAGAAGATATGCAGGACTGTGCAATTTGTGGTAGCTGCACAGTAGTCTCGTTAATTCGAGGTCAACGGCACCGGGATCACATCCAACTATCGAAATATCCGTGTGCAAAAGAAGAAAATCGACCCTGAAAAGAATACACGTGTAAAATATACGACCTTTTTTTAAAACAATGTTTTTTTAAATAGTCATTTTCATTGGCAGGCTAAATGCTTTAAAGTCTTTTTACTATTAATTCGCGTTATAATGGTGGAGTGCCTTTTTCTGTGAAGGTAGAATGTACCCGCAGTTGTTTTGTTTTATGATACTCGTATTTATGGGAAATTCGTAATTCAGAGACTCTAAATACTGAGTTGACTTTATTTATTATGTAACTTTTTCAATATTTGTATTTTAGATAAAAAAGTCACGACGACGAGAAAAGAATTCAATTTGGAAGTACATTCAAAAAGGTAGCCTCGATTTGTCTAAACCTATTCGCTTCCCATGTCACCTTCTATGGAGACACACTAAAGAAAGCTTAGTACAGGGAGGAGATCTTGAAAATATGGAAAAACTCTTGATGAATCGAAAGGGCCCACTCAGGAAACTAGAACTTAAAGAGAGGAAGATCGTGAGGAGAATATTAGGACCCATAAGAGAGGAAGATGGTACTTCCAGAATCAGGCACAATAACGAGCTGTATGAACACCAGGAAGACATAGTCACATGTATGAGGAAAAGGCGACTGACCTTCTACGGGCACATGACCCGCCTGAATCACTCGAGGCTCACCAAGAAGATCCTCACAGTGACAAGCAGGGGAAAGGCGTCCAAAGCCAAGTTCACCTCCGTTAGATCAGACTTACAAGGAAAGTACGTGGGCTCGAACAAACACATATACACCAAAATCGTATGAGACATAATGTAAAGATCCCCAATTGCACTAGTAATACTCCCGCATCTGCAAAACTCTGCAGTCGTCCGTTAGAGGCCTCTGCGTGTGCCATGCCGCATTGCACTTTGACCTGTCGGTTCGCCAGTAGGGACGGTGCAGTGTGCCTCCGAAGTTGCGTTTTGTGACGTTATTTGTGTGGTGAAGCGTCAGATGGGGCGGCGATTGCTAATCAATCCTGCTAATGTATTGCGATTGGTTGAGATGAAGTTACGAAGAACCCTTCTTCGTGAAGATGGTATTAGTGTAGAAGATGAACCATTTGCATGCTTTCTCGTATCTGTTATGGCACAGAAATATGAGCATAAGTTAGATACTGTTGTTACAAACTCTTAATAAAGATAATAGGGATGATAATGACGAACAACTCATTGCTAGCGGTAGTGCTACGGTAAGTGCGGGAAGAGGCGATGGAAGCAGTGGCAGTGAATACAAACAGTCTTTCGGGAAGAAGGTTAAAGTTGCAACTATCATCACGGCTTTTGATGACAATTTGCTAGAGAACATGTACGATGATTATTACATAAGTTATAGTTAAGATAACTGCATTACGTATGGCGTCTACTATTACATCTACAGTGCTATCTAGAGCATGATTGCAGAGTTTTGCATAAAAACGACACCCACCAGCACATTGAGATGTACGTAGATATCCTGTAACCAAACGTTCATACAGATATGTTTGTTCGAGCCCACGTACTTTCCTTATTAGAGGAACTGCAGATCCCATTACAGACGGGAAACAGAACGCAATACCAAAAAATGTTGTTCAAATGTTTGTAAAGTCTATGGGACTTAACTACTGGGTCATCAGTTCCTAAACTTACAAACTACTTATGAACTACCTACAACTAAGGACGGCACAAATATCCATGTCCGAGGGGGGATTCAAACCCCCGACCGTAGTGGCCGTGCAGACCGTGACTGGAGCGCCTCAGTCCCCTCGGCCACCGCGGCCGGCTCGTGGTACCTGGTAAAAAAATTTGCAGCTCTTAATTATCTTCGCACCGTGTCTAACAGATGCCATTGCTTTATGGACTGATGAAAACAAGAGGTTTAGTGTTGAATATGTTAACGATATTGTTATAATTATAAGGAGAATTTCGTGTGGCTCAATTGCCTGCTTTAAGTCTTTTTCAATTGGACGCCATTTCGGCGACTTGCGTGTCCCTACCCTACCAAAGTAATCCAACCGGGTAAAGCAAAGGGCCGGCCGCGGTAGCCGAGGGGACTGGGGCGCTCCAGTCACGGTCTGCACGGCCACTACGGTCGGGGGTTCGAATCCCCCCTTGGGCATGGATATTTGTGCCGTCCTTAGTATTAACTAGTTGATAAGTATTACTGGGTATGAGGTCCGCCTGATATGCAATACACTGTTTTTATTTGGCACCCAAACTAGTTTCCGCACCTCTGTGCCATCATCAGTGGGCTTTATACTTATTTCATGCTGTGAAAACAAATTACATTTATTTTACTATTGTGCTAGTTGTAAATTTAGGCCTAAAAAGTCGTCAGTCTAATTTTGGTTTCTTTACCTTATTTTACATTTTGTGGTCATGTGGGACCCTTTTTATATACTTATTAAGTGGTAGCGTTGTCATCTGCAACCCAAAATTATCTCTTTTAACAACTTGTGAGGTTTTTAAACCGCTACTTATGGTGCGAAAACGTAATTTTGTCATATGGGGATATTTTTATCGTCTGTTTATTATCTATTACTTACGGTTTCTTTTGTTATATACTTCTTCTTCCGCCCTGTTTCGCATAGCACACATGTAATACACATATTTTTCTGGGCTGTTTTAATCACAACCACTTTCCACTTTAAAAATTCGCCTGTTTACTTCGTTAAACTGCACCTGTGTCCGTTGACTTTCAGCTGTTCTCCAGTGGAATGGCGTTCGATTTAAATGATGTTTGTTTTGTCTCTCTCGCTCTCTCTCTCTCGCTCTCTCTCTCTCTCTGCCTGTGTCATCCTTTCTGTACAATTCATGTAGTGGGTTAAATAATGTATTTTTGCATAGCATAGCACACACACACACACACACACACACACACACACACACACACACACAGAGAGAGAGAGAGAGAGAGAGAGAGAGAGACAGAAACCTCATACCCAGTAATTTTTACTGCAAACACGGAAAAATAAGAGCTGCAAATCAAGAAAATGTTGAATATAGTTGATAAGTAGTTTGTAAGTTCAGGGACTGATGACCCCGTAGTTGAGTCCCATAAGCTATACAAACATTTGAACATTTGACTCTTAACTTCACCTTCTACTTTGCGTCCCGTATTCTGGTTTCGGACTTGCGGTCCCGCTACCCCAGACAAACGCCGTCCGTTGCCCGCGCGCTACATCCGCCTCCGCCCACGGCCAGCAGCTCGCTGTGACGTCACACGGCTCGCCGCCGCTCATCGGCTTTAAGTGGTCCTGATTCGCCCCCCCTGCCCCCCCCCCCCCCCCCAAAGTCCCGTGTGGGCGCGTGGCCGTCGCCCGACCTCCGCTGCTTGCCGCGGCTTGACAATAATTCCCTGCCACTCGCCAATACACGGCTACTCGAAAAGAGAGAACACACTACAAACCACAAAAGATACAAACATGATTCCAGCGTCAACGGAAAGAGAAAGGTTCACAATTGATTATTAGTAACTAGCTGGTACCCGGCGCGTTGCTGCCCGAGAAGAAATAACTGTGCAAATTACGTTAGAAATTTGAAAGATTTTTTGTGTCCCAGCTTCGTCGCCGCTTTTGTGTCTCGTTTCCGTCGTAGGTGTCGGTGGCCGAGTAGAAATAGACCGACACAAGAATAAAGGATGCACGCTTGTGCAGGTATGGAGGTGAGCAGCCAGTGGGACAGCAGAAACTAGAAGCACTAGAGTAAATTAGAACGAGATATATATTTCTTAGAGACTTAGTTATACTTAACTTTTACATAGCTCAGTACTGCAGAATGCTGATACATAGTTGAGCTAGAGGCCTGCCTAGTGTCTATCCCAAAGCCAAGTCTTCACTGGTGACTATCTGATTCCGAAGTGCTAACTGGTTCCTATCTCAGTCCCAAGTGAACGATGTCGTTCAGTGGTGGCCACGAGCGGAGTTGCAGCAGAGGGCGCTCGTGGCTGACGTCGTAAGAACGCCGCGCCGTGCGTGCATGGCGGCGCGCGGCGAAAGTAGGTGGCGCGCACTTTAGACTTGTGCGACACCACAGTTTTAGCTTGATTACTTACGAATGATAGAAATAAAATACGAGCCTACATTGATTACTTCGCAATAGTATTGTGTAGTTCTCGAACGAACTAGTTCGGAGGAGCACTCTCACAGGCGAACTACACGAACTAGTTCGCAGATCCCTCGCCTCTTACTTCATCTGCTCCTCTTGCGAAGACTGACGGGTAACAGCGAGAGCGCGCAGAATCGTGTGATTCCCTTCTGCTAGTTGCCGTCATTTCGAGCTGAGACGCAGCTCAGCTGTGGTATTAGTAAAAAAAGGAAAGCAGTCGTCAATCCGAAGATTGGTTTGAACACCACAGTACTTTACTAGGCATGGTCCTGTTTGGAGGTGGTATGCCGTTGCCTTCCTCCGACCTTCGAACTGACTTGCCCAGCCAGTTATAGGGGGACCTACAGTTTAACGTGGGTTCCGAACCACGGTGCTACTCGGTATTTTCCACATGAACATTAATGCCAGAGGTGAAAGAAGTGGAAAATGGCAGATACAAATCCTAGGACCTGGTGGGGATCGAACCCGCGACCTTTGAATTTGTAGTCTGGCACACTACCACTATGCAACCGAGGCGCACAACACAGCAGGTCCTGAACTTAATTGATGAGACGAGAAAATATAAAAATTTAGCAAGTGAAACAGGAAAAACGAAGTACAAAGTTTGAAAAAAAAAAAAAAAAAAAAAAAAATTGACAGGCGAGTGTTCATCAGAGACGAATGTATCGACAGGCGTGCTATTATTTTCTATCTATATAAATGATCTGATGGACAGAGTAAGTTGTAATTTGCGGCTGTTTGCTGATGATGCTGTGGTGTATGGGAGGGTGTCGTCTGTAACTGACTGTAATAGCATACAGGATGACTTAGACAAAATTTCTAGTTGGTGCGAAGAATGGCAGCTAGCTCTCAATGTAGAAAAATGTAAGGTGATGCTCACGAATAGAAAAAACAATCCCATAATGTTCGAATACAGCATTAGTAGTGAGCTTCTTGATGCTATCGCGTCGTACAAATATCTAGGCGTAACATTGCAGAGCGATATGAAATGGAACGAGCATGTAAGGACAGTTGTAAGGCGGACAGCCGACTTCGGTTTATTGGGAGAATTCTGGGAAGATGTACTTCACCTGTAAAGGAGACCTCGTATAAAACGCTTGTACGACCACGTCTTGAGTATTGCTCAAGTATTTGGGACCGGCAGCAGATCGGTTTGAAGGAAGACATAGAGGCGGTTCAGAGGCGAGCAGCTAGATTTGTTACCGGTAGGTTCGACCAATGCGCGAGTGTCACGGAAATGCTCCGGCAACTCAATTGGGGATCGCTGGAAGAAAGACGACGTTCTTTTCGTGAATTTCTGTTAAGTAAATTTAGAGGGCCGGAATTTGAAGCTGAGTGTAGTACGATCTTGCTGCCGCCTACTTACATTTCGCGTTAAGATCACAAAGGCAAGATAAGAGAAATTAGGGCTCGTACGGAGGCATATAGGCATTCTTTTTTTCCTCGTTCAATTTGGGAGTGGAATAGGAAAGGAAATGCCTAGTAGTGGTACAGTGTACCCTCCGCCACGCACCTTACGGTGAATTGCGGAGTATGTATGTAGATGAAGATGTAGATGTAGAAGTGCACACTGGCTAAGCAGGAGTGGCTAGAGGACAAATGCAGAACTGTAGAAGAATGCATAACCGTAGACGAATGCATAACTAGGGGAAAGATAGATACGGCCTACAGGAAAATAAAAGAGATATTTGGAGACAAAAAAAGCAGCAGTATGAATATCGAAAACTCAGACGGAAAACCAATACTAAGCAAAGACGGGAAAGCTGAACTGTGGATGGAGTATATAGAGGGTGTATACAAAGGAAATAAACTTGAAGACAGTATTCTAGAAATGGAAGACGAACTGGAGGAAGATGAGATAGGAGATATGATACTGCGAGAAGAATTTGACAGAGTGTTGAAGGATTTGAGTCGAAACAAGGCTCCTGGAGCAGATGATATGCCGTCTGAACTGCTGATGTCGTTAGGAGAGCCAGTCGTGAAAAAATTGTTCCACCTGGTATGAAAGAGGTATGAGACAGGGGAAATACCCTCAGACTTCAAGAAGAATATTGTAATTCCAATTTCAAAGAAAGGAGGTGCAGACAAGTGTGAAAATTACACAACTATCAGTTTAATAAGTCATGGTTGCAAAATACTAACACGAATTATTTACAGACGAATGGAAAAACTTGTGCAATCCGACCTCGGGAAACATCACTTTGGATTTAGGAGAAATGTAGGAACACGAGAGGCAATACATTACGACTTATCTTAGATAGGCTAAGGAAAGGGAAACCTACGTTTTTAGCGTTTGTAGATTTGCAGAAAGCTTTTGACAGTGTCGACTGGAATACACTCTTCCAAATTCTGAAGGTATCAGGGGTAAAATATAGGAAGCAAAGAGCTATATTCAACCAATACAAAAACCAGACAGCGGTTATTAGAGTCGAAGGGCAAGAAAAGGACGCAGAGGTTGGGAAGGGAGTAAGACAGGGTTGTAGCCTTTCCCCAATGTTGTTCAATCTGTACATTGAGCAGGCAAGGAAGGAATGGAAGGAGAAATTTGGAGAGGGAATTAAAGAGCAGGGAGAAGAAATAAAAACATTGCGGTTTGCTGATGACATACTAATTCTGTCAGAGACTGCAAAAGATCAGAAAGAGCAATTGATTGGAATGGACAGTGTCTTGTAAGGAAGATGTAACATGAAAATTAACAAGAGTAAAACGAAGGTAATGGAATGCAATGTCGGAAAATCAGGCGATGCTGAAGAAATTAGATTAGGTAATGAGACAATAAAAGTAGTAGATGATTTTTGTTATTTGGGTAGCAAGATAACTTCTGATGGCCGAAGTAAAGAAGATATAAAATGTAGAATGGCTATGGGAAGAGAAGCTTTTCTAAACAAGCGAAACTTGTTAACATCCAATATTAGTTTACATGTTAGGAAGTCCTTTCTGAAAGCATTTGTCTGGAGTGTAGCATTGTATGGGAGTGAAACGTGGACGATAAGGAGTTCGGACAAAAAGATGATAGAAGCTTTCGAAATGTGGTGCTACAGACGAATGATGGAAATTAGATGGGTAGAACGTAATTGATGAGGATGTGCCTAACCGAATCGGGGAGAAAAGGAGTTTCTGGCATACCCTGACAAAGAGAATGGACAGATTGGTTGGACACATTCTGAGACATCAAGGAATTGTCAACTTAGCATTAGAAGGAAGCGTGTGGGGTAAAAATCGTAGAAGGAGACCGAGGGACGAATACAGTAAGCAGATTCAAAAGGATGTAGGTTGCCGAACGTATTGATATCGTCATAGCGTCGATGGTGACCAAAGTTCATAAACCAGTCAAGAAGGCTAGGAGCGTGTTTTTGTTGAGAAAAGCCGACAAGCAAATGTTACGATCGCACTTAGAAAATGAATGGGCATCGTTTAATTCTGGGACTATGGATGTAGAGGAATTATGGGCTAAATTTAAATGCATTGTTAATGAAGGGTTAGAGAAATATGTGCCAGTAAAGACGATTAAGGATGGAAAAGATCTACAGTGGTATAATAATAATGTTAGAATGCTGCTGAGAAAGCAAAGGCTGTTGCACTCTCGATTCAAAAAAGAACACGCAAATGATGACAGGCAAAAGTTAGTAGAGATTCGTGCGTCTATAAAAAGCTCGATGCGTGAAGCATACAATAATTATCACAGCCATACCTTAGCAAAAGATCTTTCCGAGAACCCGAAAAAATTCTGGTCCTATGTAAAATCGATAAGCGGGTCAAAGCCCACTGTCCAGTCACTAGTTGATCATTCCGGGGCAGTAATAGAAGAAAGCAAACGGAAAGCTGAAGTTCTAAATTTAACCTTTAAGAAATCTTTCACGCAGGAGCACCGCACAAATATACCATCATTTGTTCAACGTACTAATTCCGAAATGGGGGACATAGCAATAGGTATTTCCGGTGTAGAGAAGCAGCTGAGAGAGCTAAATACGAAAAAGTCTGCTGGTCCGGATGGAATACCAGTTCGGTTTTACAAAGACTATTCTGCGGCATTGGCCCCCTACTTAGCTTGCATTTATAGCGAATCTTTAATTCAGCGCAAAGTTCCTAGTGATTGGAAAAAAGCGCAGGTGACTCCCGTGTATAAGAAAGGAAAGAGAACTGACCCACACAATTACAGGCCAATATCGTTGACATCGGTTTCATGTAGAATTTTGGAGCATATTCTCAGTTCGAATATAGTAAATTTCCTTGAAACGAAAAAGCTTCTTTCCATGAATCAGCACGGGTTTAGGAAACATCGTTCATGTGAAACTCAGCTTGCCCTTTTCTCACATGACATCTTGCGAGCCATGGACGAAGGGCAACAGGCGGATTGTGTTTTTCTCGACTTCAAAAAGGCGTTCGACACGGCGCCACACTGCAGACTGCTAACGAAGATACGAGCTTATGGAATAGGTTCACAGATTTGTGACTGGCTGGAAGACTTCCTAAGTAATAGAACGCAGTACGTTGTTCTCGACGGCGAGTGTTCATCAGAGACGAGTGTAACGTCAGGCGTGCCCCAGGGGAGTGTGATAGGACCGCTATTATTTTCTATCTATATAAATGATCTGATGGACAGAGTAAGTTGTAATTTGCGGCTGTTTGCTGATGATGCTGTGGTGTATGGGAGGGTGTCGTCTGTAACTGACTGTAATGGCATACAGGTTGACTTAGACAAAATTTCTAGTTGGTGCGAAGAATGGCAGCTAGCTCTCAATGTAGAAAAATGTAAGGTGATGCTCACGAATAGAAAAAACAATCCCATAATGTTCGAATACAGCATTAGTAGTGAGCTTCTTGATGCTATCGCGTCGTACAAATATCTAGGCGTAACATTGCAGAGCGATATGAAATGGAACGAGCATGTAAGGACAGTTGTAAGGCGGACAGCCGACTTCGGTTTATTGGGAGAATTCTGGGAAGATGTACTTCACCTGTAAAGGAGACCGCGTATAAAACGCTTGTACGACCACGTCTTGAGTATTGCTCAAGTATTTGGGACCCGCAGCAGATCGGTTTGAAGGAAGACATAGAGGCGGTTCAGAGGCGAGCAGCTAGATTTGTTACCGGTAGGTTCGACCAATGCGCGAGTGTCACGGAAATGCTCCGGCAACTCAATTGTGGATCGCTGGAGGAAAGACGACGTTCTTTTCGTGAATTTCTGTTAAGTAAATTTAGAGGGCCGGAATTTGAAGCTGAGTGTAGTACGATCTTGCTGCCGCCTACTTACATTTCGCGTAAAGATCACAAAGACAAGATAAGAGAAATTAGGGCTCGTACGGAGGCATATAGGCATTCTTTTTTTCCTCGTTCAATTTGGGAGTGGAATAGGAAAGGAAATGCCTAGTAGTGGTACAGTGTACCCTCCGCCACGCACCTTACGGTGAATTGCGGAGTATGTATGTAGATGTAGATGTAGATGTATTCTCAGATGAAGAGACTTGCACAGGACAGGGTAGCGTGGAGAGCTGCATCAAACCAGTCTGCGGACTGAAGACCACAACAACAACTGTCACTGGATAAGTGTTACGCACATCAATTTTTTTCAGTTTTGCCAGGTATAAGAGTACTTTATGGAGCTAATGAACAGGTCTTCTACCACTAGGATGGGGCACCACTACACTACCACCTTGCAATATGAGCTTTCCTAGATGATGATTTGCAGGGACATTGGATTGGACTCTGCAAATCACATTTAAGTGCCTGGCAGAGGGTTCATAACCACATTCATAACTTTACTGTTCCATTCTCTAATAGCGCGCGGGAAGAAAGAACATCGAAATCGTTTCGTTTTCGATCTGTTTTCTCTTATTTTATTGCGATGGTCATGTCTCCCTAAGTAGGTGGGTGCTAGCAAAATATTTTCACATTCAGAAGTAAATGTCAGTGATTGAAACTTCGCAAACAGATCACGCCGCAATGAATAACGTCTTTCTTTTTATGATTTCCACCCCAATTCGTGCAACATTTCCGTGACGCTTTCCCCCCGTAACGTGATAGAACAAAACGAGCTGCCCTTCTCTGAACCTTCTCAATATTTTCCATCAGTCTCACCTGGTGAGGGTCCCACAAGGGGCAACAGTACTCCAGGAGAGGACGCACAAGTGTGATGTAGGCAGTCTCTTTGGTGGGGCTGTTGGACTTTCTGCCAATGAAACGTAACCTTTGGTTCGCCTTCCCAACAATGTTTTCTGTGCGTTGTTCGTAATTGTAACTCCTAGGTATTTGGTAGAATTTACGACCTTAAGGTTTGACTGATTTATCGCGTAATTGAAGTTCAGTGGATTTCTTTAGTGGTCATGTGTATTACTTCACACTTTTCTTTATTTAGTGTCAATTGCCAATTTTCGGACCTAGTAGAAATTTTGCCTAAATCGCTTTTTTAGTTGCTTTTGACCCTCTATAGACTTCACTAACAGATAAACGATAGCATCATTCGCGAAACAAGACGAGATTTGCCAGCAATTTGCTGAATCTAGTGAGACACTGTATGATGTATTAAAAACTCAGGCAGAAGCGAATCAAAAGCAAGACGAAGCTAATGAGCGTCTGCCCGACGTAATTAAGACACAGAAAAATATTCCTGATGCAGTAACAACACTCACAAGCGATGTTCAAAGTATCATCTTGTCGCAGACAGTAGACTTAACTATAGGGCTTAATAATTTTTCGCTAGATTTTGATCAGAAACTCGTACAACACGAGAAACAAACATGAAACTCACGGAATGGCCCGAGAAAGAAAATCGTATCGTGCGTGAGAATCAACAAAAACTCGAGAGGATTGTCACTGAGCGTTTTGTGAATGAAAAAATGGCTCTAGAAAATTCGATCTCCGAGCAATTAACACAAAAGCAAGATAAAAATGGGGAAGCATTATCGCGTATTAGAGCATCAGTTGTTACGGCTGTTTCAAGAGACGCGGAAGCTTCTCAAATTAAACATCTCGCGAAACAGTTTGAAACAATTACAAAAGATGTGTCTGACATGCGAGATGCAATGCGAAGTGTCAACGCCGACGTGAAGCACCTGTGGAAACAGCAAAAACAGACACACCGCGAAGTAATGTACATATTAGCCGACCGCATAATACCACCTTGTCCTCACGTCAAAGGTCTTTCTGTACACGTCACGCGGGAGAAAGCTTCTTGCGCTTGTGCCAATTTCAGTGCTTTTCCACGGATAAGAAATCGGTTCAATCCGTGGTATTTGTAAAATCACTAGCTGCTACCTGCGCTTTGCTGCTGCAGAAGAAATAACTGTACAAATAACGTTTTAAATTTGAAAGTGATAGCTGAAAACCTGGCGTCACCCGTGTACTAATTTATTCCAGTCTTAACTGAGTGTATCTTTTAACGACACCAACTCTTCTGGAACGTGGATTTAACTGTTGAAATAGAAGTATCCTACACAATGGATACATATTTAATTCCAACAGTCAGATTTATAGCAATCCACTTCACTTTAGATGGGGAAGATCAAACATAAATATTTTACTTATCTTGGTTCTTGAAGACGGACATCTGCGTTGCTGATGCTCAGCATTCAGCAAATTTGTAGAATATGTTTCAGGAGATTCAATTAAATAATCACAGACATTCTTGATGATAGTTCCATTGTGACGGAAACAAATTTATTTAGTTGTGCAACATTATAATGTTAGAAACATTTAGCCTCAGATAACAGAGATGTTAACATGTCTGTAGGTATGAACTGAGTGCCAGAGCATAACCGCGTAATGAGGCTAATGACAATGTTTTATAATTCACAATTAAACAATATTCTTTTACTTTAAATATGCCAAAATACACAAATTAAAATATTACATTTAAGCTGCAACTATTTATCTCAATGTATGTGCGTGTTTCATGATATTTGTATTTAATGTGGTAGCAAATTTAAAGTTATCCTTTCACTCGTGTTTTCAGTGCTCAAATTATTTACATTATTTGTGTTTTTTGAAGTGCACATATATCTGTTTTGCCAATATTGTGTAGACGTACTATTATTGAGACATGGAATTTTAATGTATTTCAGTTTGCGGTCTAATTTTTTATATATACGAATATGTATACAGTAGTTGTAGTTTTGTCTATTTCGAAGCTAGTTTCTTAGTACGAAACGGATTATTACTTTTAGTGTGTGAAAAATGATCAGTATTTAATTTAGGATCGAGTGATGTATAAAACATTGTCTCTCCGAATTTATTTAAACAATGGGTACATATGTAATCATGTTGTGCAATAGTTATAACACGTATTCTTGTTGTTTTTATACAAATTAGTATGTATATAGGTTCAGCAAATTCCGAAACTAAGTGTAATGCATTTTTAGTGTTTTAGTTATTATTTACGAAAGTATTAAAAATTGAAAATTACGTAAATGGACAGCCAAAGTTATGTTTAAATCAACATACTGTTTTTTAAAAGCATTTTACTAATAGTGTTAGTATGTTAAACTGAACGTGAAAATGTAATATTTTACATGTCCGGTAGCGAAGTTTTATTTTAGGTGTCCGATATTTTGTGTTTGTCATGTTGGCAACTGATTTTTGTAAGGAGCGTGCAACATAGCAGAAACGTTACAATCTCTTTCCCTTTTCTCTCCATCCATCTGCTCCCTTCTGTCTCTGCCCTCTACACTTTCCCATTTCTCTGCCAACCACCTCCTTGTCTCCCTATTGAAATCCTCCTCGGCCTCTTCAGTCCATTGCGTCCTTCACCTGTCGAAAATTATACTGATTTGTTAACTTTAACGGTGATCAGTGATGTGTTATTTACCTTTATTGCATGGTAACGTCCGCCTTACGCCATGCGTAAAATACGAACAAACGAACAAATATGTATGAGGTTTCCAATCTTCCATTAGTCCATCTCATCCTTCCTCTTCTCTCTGTTCGCCTGCTCCTCCCCCCCCCCCCCCATCTTCTGTCCCTTTCTTCCTCCCCCATCCCTCTGTTCATCTCCTTTCACCTGCCTGTCACCATCCTACCTGACTCATTCTCCCTCCTACGTATGGTTTGTACATATATGCTCCAAGTTTCATGGTGACCATTCAAACAATTTGAATGTCTGTTGTAACGTAACCTCCACCATGCACCTACGATGGCTTACGAAAGGTAACCCACGTATTAATCAGCGTGTAATCTATATCTATTTATAAAAGGCTTGTGTGTGTACGTGCTGACAGACTTTTCTCCATGACCACATACTGCCACCCACTCGTGGTTGTGGTGGTAGATAGCCCTTGGTCTAATGATGTTAATAAGGGAGTTTGGTCGCGGTGCGTGGCAGTGGGTGAGTGTGACGAGCAAATAAATACTCTTAGGAAAAGCTATTTACTCTGTGACTTACGAACTTTACGGTACGAGTCAAAATCTGTTTATTCTTTCAATCGTCAGACAATGCGGTCCTTTCAGACTTTAATAACGACGAGGAATATCAAATACGCGATTTTTTTTAAATAGATCAAATGTTTCCGTCAACCACACATTACCGACTATGAACAGAGACACAAAACAAAGATAAAAATCCAGATAGACTCAAAGATAAAAATACTCGTGGAACATTGATCACTGACTTGAAAGCGTGGTGGAAACACAGACATACTTAAATGAATGTCTCTTAGGCCATAGATATTGATATGCCTGTGCCAGTAAGCTCACTGATGTGTGCTAATCAGTGATCTCTGATACATATAGCTGCGACAGTCTCTGCTGTGAAAGGTGTTATCGTTTTTACAGCTGGGTCAAGAAAAACTATGCGACGTAGTCCTACTCATATCCCGGCGGCTTTCTGTGATAATGTTGGCAACAGATGTTGAATAACGAGAATCATGTGGCATCGTTATAAGCCAATCGCGTGACACGCAAATATTTTGTCGTGAAATCAATCATACAGCAGGAACAGCAGTATTTATCTACACTCTATTTGGTTCGGTCATCTTTGCAACGATTTTATATCGTGTTATTGATGTTGCCAACATAAAAGCACGAGGCCGCCAGGATAGAAAGTAAAATTTTACCGAATCAGATACATCCGTTGTTGTCACATCTCATTATACCAGCACTTTCACGCGAAACTCTTTTGTATAGAGTCTCATGATTCACACAGTCTTACAGTTCATTCCAAATTCCTATTCAAGAAGATATTTGTGAAAACTGTTACAAATCGATATTCGCACTTATCCAATATCGTTTTCAGAAATGTAATTTGCCAGCCGATTTCGGCGCTGTTGTTGCAGTGTGTAACAAAATTGAGAATAACGACGCATAATATCAAATATATAATTTTTTAACTTCTCGGCGCGTTTTCCTCAATCACACTTTACCGACGATCAACAGAGACAAAGATGAAAATGCAGATAGGCTAACAAATGAATATTTATAATAATACTCAAGCTGTCTCTCATGCCATATATTCTAATCCAAGCAACGCTGGGTTTTTCAGCTAGTCTACCTCTATTACAAATTTCATTCATACCCGTCCAACCATTTCATCCTGAAAGCATAAGAAAGGAATCAACAAATTGTAAAGCACCTTCCGCTGTTGACAAAGTTTTATCGCAATCGGATGTACGCCATGACCGTGCATAAAATACGAACAAAAATACAAACTTTAATTTTTATATTTTAGTTTTATTTTCAAATCCGCATTACAACCATACGCTGGTAACAACAAATTCCGTCTGCTGGTGGTTTTTACCTCAATGATTCGATACGCTTGGTATGCATCAAAGCTGACAGTCAAAAAACTGTCATTTAAAAATCTGAATAAAGAATGCTTTCCACTGAAGCATGTGTGTGTTTTTTTTTAATTCTTACTTTAAATCGCTTACATAAAATTCACATAGTGTGAACAATAGCTTTGTTTTAAATGTGTCTTTCATGATTATCACCCCGAAAAGTGTAACGTAACTTCCAGACAGACCTGCTAGAATATACAGAAATTTTATTTCATTCGAAACTTCGGCTAAATCTGAAAATTAACTGTTTAGTCACGTTGGTTAATTGAAATGATTGTAGATAATCGGAATGTATTAATACTGCATGATAAACTGAATTGTTCTATCATATTTAAAAATTTCATCTTGATCGGAATACAACTGTAGAATCTGATGAAGTCCATGTGTAAAGTATTCTCCCTCATGCACCATCCAAAATTTTGTGTGTCAGTGACCTTCCTGTTGAAGGTTAAGTGTCGAAATTGTAATGGAGATTTTAGGATGAATAAAGTGTCCTTATTCGTTCAATGATGTGTCAGATTTTCAGGTAGAATGGGATAGGAACGACGATAGAAACAGGATCTCATTTGAGGAAGTGGAGAAAATGGTCAGTAGATTACAGTGCAATAAAGCGGCTGGGGTGGATAAAATTAAGCCGGAACTCGTCAAATACAGTGGAATATCAGGTCTCAAATGGCTACACAGGATAACTGAAAAGGCGTGGGAATCGGGACAGATTTCGTCAGACTGGACGAAAGCGGTAATCACGCCAATTCTCAAACACGAAAACAGAAAAGATTGCAACAACTATCGAGATATCTCTTTAATTAGCGTTGTAGGCAAATTTTTCTCAGGTATTGTTGAAAGGAGAGTGCGAGTATTAATTGAGGACAAGTTAGATGAAAATCAGTGTGGGTTTAGGCCTCTTAGAGGTTGTCAGGACCAGACCTTTAGCTTAAGGCAGATAATGGAAAAGTGCTATGAGTGGAACAGGGAATTGTATCTATGTTTCATGGATCTGGAAAAGGCTTATGACCGTGTTCCTAGGAGGAAGCTACTGTCAGTTCTTCAAGATTATGGTATAGGAGGCAAACTTCTGCAGGCAATTAAAGGGCTTTACGTAGACTGTCAGGCAGCAGTTAGAGTAGATGGCAAATTAAGCTCGTGGTTCAGGGTAGTTTCAGGGGTAAGACAAGGCTGTAACCTGTCACCACTGTTGTTCATACTATTCATGGATCATATGTTTAAAACAGTAGACTGGCAAGGCGGGATTAAAATAGGTGAAAACAAAATAAGCAGTCTCGCATATGCGGATGACTTAGTTGTGATGGCATATTCGATTGGAAGGTTGCAGTCTAATATCTCAGAGCTCGATCAGAGGTGCAAGGATTATGATATGAAGATCAGCTTCTCCAAAACGAAAGTAATGTCTGTGGGAAAGAGATTCAAACAGATGGAGTGCCAGATAGGAGGAACAAAGTTAGAACAGGTAGACAGTTTCAAGTACCTGGGATGTATTTTCTCACAGGATGGCAACATGGCGAAAGAACTGGAATCGAGGTGCAGCAAAGCTAATGCAGTGAGTGGTCAGCTAAGATCTACTCTCTTCTGAAAGAAGGAAGTAAGTACCATGACTAAGTTAGCAGTGCACCGCTCTATCTTTCGACCAACTTTGTTGTATGGGAGTGAAAGTTGGGTGGATGCAGGTTACCTTATTCACAAGGTAGAGGTTACAGATATGAAAGTAGCAAGAATGATTCAAGGTACTAATAGATGGGAACAATGGCAGGAGGGTGTCCATAATGAGGAAATCAAAGAAAAACTGGGAATGAACACCATAGATGAAGCAGTTAGAGCGAACAGACTGCGATGGTGGGGTCATGTTACACGCATGGGAGAAGCAAGGTTACCTAAGAGACTCATGAGCTCGGCAGGGGAGGGTAAGAGGAGTCGAGATAGACCAAGAAGAAAGTACTTAGATTCGGTGCAGAATGACTTTTGAAGTAAAAGGCATAATACCAGATGAGGCATCAATGTTAGCATTGAATAGGGGATCATGGAGGAATTTTATTAGAGGTACTTTGCTACAGACTGAACGCTGAAAGGCATAATCAGTCTCTAATGATGATGATGTTGATGATTCGCATGCCGCATGAAGCCACAGGTTTTCAACCACATAATTTTTTATGACGTTGTATCTCCTGAACTATATGTCGTAAGTAGTTCTTACCCATACGTCAACTGTTACCACATGGAAGGAATATGTGTACCAAATTTGGTTTAGAAGCATACGCCGCATGATGCACTTTTCCGCGCATTTCACTGTTTATTACGTCATATCTCCTGAACTATTTGTCGTACAGTCATTTAACGGTGCCTATGACCATCGCGAAAGTGCAAGCAATAAGTTGACAAAGTTCCAACACAATCGGTTGAACGGTACGGCCGCGCATAAAATACGAACACACAAACATTCAATTTTATATATTAGATTCGAAGATGTGCTTCCATATTTTTGTACTGAGAAATTAAATCTGTGGTTTCATATAAGGACATCCGTCGCTGTGGCCCGGTGACGTAATAAAGTCTTTTAATACGTTAGCTGAATTTGAACGCTTATTTTTTGAAAAATATTGCTCTGCTCCCACTCAGGAACGGGAGGTATTTAATCCCGAACCATTTGATTATCGGAAGGGTACACTCCAAAAGTATTTTAAAAAATACGTTGACAAAAACTGGTATCGATATTCTTGTCGGGTTTCCAGCCGGGTCGTGGAGTCATCTTGACACAATATTTCTGCGAACCACCTAGCCGCCATCTTCAGGTGATATGGATGCTGCTGAGTATCGCAATATAGTGCTTCTACATCTACAACTACATCCATACTCCGCAAGCCACCCGACGGTGTGTGGCGGAGGGTACCTTGAGTACCACTATCGGTTCTCCCTCCTATTCCAGTCACGTATTGTTCGCGGAAAGAAGGATTGTCGGTATGCCTCTGTGTGGGCTCTAATCTCTCTGATCTTATCCTCACGATCTCTTCGCGAGATATACGTAGGAGGGAGCAATATACTGCTGGACTCCTTAGTAAAGATATGTTCTCGAAACTTCGACAAAAGTCCCTACCGAGCGACAGAGCGTCTCTCCTGCAGAGTCTTCCACTGGAGTTTATCCATCATTTCCGTAACGCTTTCACGGTTACTGAATGATCCTGTAACGAAGCACGCTGCTCTTCGTTGGATCTTCTCCACTTCCTCTATCAATCCCACCTGGTACGGATGCCACACCGGTGAGCAGTATTCAAGCTGTGGGAGAACAAGTGTACTGTAACCTATTGCATTTCCTTAGAATTTTCCCAATGAATCTACGTCTGGGATCTGCTTTAGCGACGACTGATTTATATGTTCGTTCCACTCCCAGATAATTTATGGAATCAACTGCTTCCAGTTATTGAGCTTCTATAGTGTAGCTAAATGATAATGGATCTTTCTTTCTGTGTATTCGCAGCACATTACACTTGTCTACATTGAGATTTAGTTGCCATTCCCTACACCATGCGTCAATTCGATGCAGATCCTCCTGCATCTCAATACAATAATTTTCCTTTGTTACAACCCCTCTATATACTACAGCATCATCAGCAAAAAGCCTCAGTGAACTTCCGATGTTATCCGCAAGGTCATTTATATACAGGGAGTTTCACTAAGTGTGTTTGCCTCTGTAACTTGTAAAATAATAGGTGACGGGAAATTTTAATGCGGTAGGTCAACACAAGAAATGTTACACTTTCTGCGGAGCTATGAACATAGTTTATCGTATCATTTTCCAAAGAGTTACACCACAGAGATAATTTTTTTTAAATGGAACAATAGTTCCAAACTAACAGTGATAGGAATGTAGTTTAAATTGCTTTGGACGCAGCTGGTTTAAACGAATCCAATACACGATAGAAAAAACTAATGTTTTTGGAAAATGATACAATAAACTATGTTCATAGCTCCGCAGAAAGAGTAACATTTTTTGTGTTGACCTATCGCATTAAAATTGACCGTCAACTATTATTTTATAAGTTACAGAGGCAAACCAGCTGCGTCCAAATCAATTTAAACTACATTCCTATCACTGTCAGTTTGGGAGCTACAACCCTTCAAAGTTTAGGGGGCGGAGGCTACGACAGCGTAGCTGACTGGCTGGTGGTCATGAGACAGTGGGCCGTGCCTCAGGGGATAGCCACTCGGTCAGTTAGCTACGCTATCGCAGCCTCCGCCCCCGGAACTTTGAAGGGTTGTAGCTTTCAAACTAACAGCGACAGGAATGTAGTTTAAATTGATTTGGACGCAGTTGGTTTCATCGAATCCAATGCACGACAGAAAAAACTATTGTTCCATTTAAAAAGTTATATCTTTGTGGTGTAACTCTTTGGAAAATGATACAATAAACTATGTTCACAGCTCCGCAGAAAGTGTAACATTTCTTGTGTTGACCTACCGCATTAACATTTCGCGTCACCTATTATTTTATAAGTTACAGAGGCAAACACACTTAGTGAAACACCCTGTATATATCGTGAACAGCAACGGACCCACGACACTCTCCTGTGGCACACCGACATAACTCATACTTCGGAAGACTTCTCTCCATTGAGAATGACCTGCTGCTTTCTGTTATCTAGGAATTCCTCAATCCAATCACACAATTGGTCTGATAGACCATATGTTCTTACTTTGTGCAGTGTCTAATAACATCAAGAGACGTGCTAGTTTGGCATCAGTTAGAGAAAGTATTCGTTTTACTACAAGAGAACTGGATGTCATATCGAAAGATTTATTTTATCTGCATTTGGAGATCTCGTCTTCACTGTCGGGAAAATCTTGGGATTGGGTTGATGTTCCACCTGGGCAATATCGGACTAGGCGCACAGAAGCGCCGTCACGAAGCAATCCTCCCAGTTTCAACGTCTGTGTACTCAATCCACGACATCGGACGACACCTTCAAGCGTATCGTGATTAACCTCACGAGTAAAGATTTGGACGGTGCAGAGACTAGCCTGCTTAGCCATAACAGGCGGAATTAGCAGCACACCAACTGCTGGGATGGAAACCATGCTGCATATGCCCCCATTACACCTTTGGGTCAAGATGGAGGCAGCAGCTGGTGCATACAGACTCAAAACTGGCAACAACTGAAATAGTGAGTGAGGTAAATATAGGAAAGGTTGGGGAAATGCCAGCCGACTATATTATAACCCCATACTGCTTCAACAAGCCTTTCAGTATAACAATTGGAAGTAGGGAGCAGTGGGAGAAAATAATTCGACACCGTACGGGGGATATTGTCTGGTTCACTGACGCGTCAAAATCAGACCAAGGTGTTGGGGCCGGGGTATACGGGGTGCAGCCAAGACTGGAGGGCGTTATCTCTCTAGGGAAACTGGCCTCAGTATTCCAGGCCGAAATCACTGCCATCAGGGCATGTGTGGAGGAGAATTTGCGTAGGTGCTACAAAGACCGTAGCATTTATATCTATTCAGACAGCCAGGCAGCCCTGAGATCACTGGCAGCTCCTGCAACAAGGTCTAAAATTGTTGCAGAATGTCACAGGGTTCTGGTGGAGCTAGGGGAAAGCAATAGAGTAAACCTGTTGTGGGTCCCAGGCCACTCGGGGATCAGTGGCAACGAACATGCCGACAGATTAGCCAGGATGGGGGCAGAGGCTCCATTTATTGGACCGGAACCTGTCCTGACAATCACCAAGGCAATGATTAAATTGGAGCTACGTAACTGGCTCAGAAGACAGCACGTAGAATATTGGACCAAAGTCTACCAACAAAAACATGGCAAGGTAATGATGCCAAAGCCATGTTTTAAAAGAAGCTCTGCAATCCTGGGCCTGAAGAGAGATTAGACGCATGGCTGGATTGCTGACAGGCCATGGGAATTTCAAAAAACACCTACAGACAATGGGAGTAACAGAAGAGGGCCCTAAATGTAGGATCTGTGATGACGGTGATGAAACTGCATCACATCTAATCTTCGAATGCATTGCATTGGAGAGTAAGAGGCACAGAACATTTGGGACAACTAGACCCGAAGAAATTGTGTCTAATGAAGAACTGGTAAATGGACTCCTTGCACTGTTCAAGGGCATTGGTTGGCTTTACTAGATATACAGGGAGCGATACCGCACAATAAACTTAGTTTCAGTGCGGGCAGTGGCGGGTTGGACTAAGACTGTTTTGGCTTCCCTGGAAAAATGAAATCAAATGAAAGATTTGGACGGCGTCACTGTGTCTGTGTTGAAGAAAGGCTTAAATTTTGCTCCCACGCCGAAGACACTTCCCGTGACTGAATTTATCTGTTCTGTCGAGCAAGCGGTGTCTCGTCTTCCTGATTATAAAGCCGATGGAATCAGACAGGAAGTTTCAGCTGTATTACATAAGTCTCCGCCACCACACAGTAACATATCTTCTGTTGAGAGGGCGGCTATCCGATCCCTTAGGAAATTAATGACAATTTGTAGCCAGGTGAAATTAAAGGTTATCAATGCCATCTGAATGTCACTGAACACAAGATTTTTACCAACTTCACTTAATGCGATTCCATGGTCGAAGAAACAGGAAGTGAACAGTGAAATACAAAGGATGCTTAACTGGAAAATAAATAGAACCCTCTGAGAGCCGTATTCAAGCCAGCTTCTGGACATAGCAAAGCCCAATGGAGATGTACGTCTTGTACTAGATGCATGTCAGATCAATTAAATTATTATTCCTGTTTTTACACGCCTCAAAAATACTGACGAATTACTGTAGACAATCACGGTGCACAATATATGACTAGCATTGATTTGCGAGTGACATATTGGCAAATCCCCTTGGATGAACGATTCAGGAATTATACAGCATTTATTCATAATGGTAGAAGCTACCAGTTCAGAGTTCTTCCATTTGGTTTGAATGTTAGTTCTGGTGTTTTCATCAGTGCACTGGATCATGTTCTGGGACCACAACGTATTAATGAAATATCGGTATTTGTAGAGGATGTACTCATCGCCACTAATAATTGGTCTAAACATGTTGAATTGTTAAGGAGAGTATTATATCAGTTTTCAGAAACAGGAATTACGGGGAATCTTCGAAAGAGTAAATTCGCTGTTGGACAGATAAAATTTGTGGGACACATGATTTCATCATATGGGATATTGCCTGACAAAGAAAAGCTTAGTGCAATCTTCATGCACCCACTACCAAGAAGCAGCTGAAAGCATTTTTGGGTTTAGCTTCCCTAATCAAATATTAAATGATGAATCTCATATTCAACTAATATGAAAAAATACTCCATGGTATTGGTCGGAACAATTCCAAACAGTATTTATTGAAATTAAGGAAGCCCTGATTAATTCAAAGTTACTGTACCATCCGGACATGAATTGTGACTTTGAGTTAAGTACAGATGACTCTAATGTAGGGTTTGGACTATGTCTTTTTCAGACCCGAATCATTGATGGGATTCCTATTATCTGTACCACAGGTTTCGCCAGACACTTTCAGTCTTCATGTGAGCAAAGAACTTGAAGTATTATCCGTTGTAAGAGCATTTAAAAAGTTTCCTTTTTATTTTTTTGCACTTCAACAGTATAGTTTTGAAATCATTTATGTAGCAGGCAGGGACTATATCATTGCTGACGGACGCTTTGTCATGTTCTTCTGATGAAAGATGTTAATCCTCAGCAATTCAACAATTTGTGCAGAAATATGTCATGTTTGCAAGATCGTGATCCAAGCTGGAGTGACGTGGAAAGGACACTAGTTGCTAACTCAGATCCCAATTAAAAAAAGTAATTCGTGTTACATCAAGACGCACTCTTTTACCGGAGGAGTCCTAACAATTCATGGTCAATGTTTATTCCAGCAGATTTAGAGGCGTAATTAATTTGATATACGCACATAACCTGTGGACATTTTAGTGCAGTTAAGTGTGCAAAGAAGATTGGTTTCTACTGCTATTTTGCTAAGGAGAAAAGTGCATGAATATGTTAGAATCTGTGTCATATGCCAAAAGGCAAAACCACTTAACAAGAGCAGGAAGGATGTACTACATCCAATTCTTCCTAGTAAGCTTTTAGAATTTACAGCTGTGGATGTATGTGGACATTTCCCTAGTGCACATACTGACACAAAATTCCTTTTCACTCCCTAAGATGTCTTTACGAAATATATATGACTAGCTTATATGCCCGTGCTTCGCAACGGTTGTTAACGAAGGACCTATGTATATCGTGGTTTTTTAGGGTTTCGGACCTAGGTCAGCAAAAACAAAATCCTTGTTGGATCGCTCTGTCAATAAACTCAGTTCTCTTAGCCAAAATGTCGAAAACCATGAATATTCATAAAGTTTTTCATACAAAAAGTGAAATTAAAGTAACGACGTAAAATCAATGTTAGGTTGTGTTCATCAAGTTAAGACTGCAGTGTCTAATTCTATGTTTGGCGTGAACTTCTGTGAACACTGCTATCGATGAGATGAGAAATAGTAATAATGCGTCGTTATTCTCAATTTTGTTACACACTGCAACAACAGCGCCGAAATCGGCTGGCAAATTACATTTCTGAAAACGATATTGGATAAGTGCGAATATCGATTTGTAACAGTTTTCACAAATATCTTCTTGAATAGGAATTTGGAATGAACTGTAAGACTGTGTGAATCATGAGACTCTATTCAAAAGAGTTTCGCGTGAAAGTGCTGGTATAATGAGATGTGACAACAACGGATGTATCTGATTCGGTAAAATTTTACTTTCTATCCTGGCGGCCTCGTGCTTTTATGTTGGCAACATCAATAACACGATATAAAATCGTTGCAAAGATGACCGAACCACATAGAGTGTAGATAAATACTGCTGTTCCTGCTGTATGCTTGATTTCACGACAAAATATTTGCGTGTCACGCGATCGGCTTACGACGATGTCACATGATTCTCGTTATTCAACATCTGTTGCCAACATTATCACAGGAGGCCGCCGGGATATGAGTAGGACTACGTCGCATAGTTTTTCTTCACCCAGCTGTCAAACGATAGCACCTTTCACAGCAGAGAGTGTCGCGGCTATATGTATCAGAGATCACTGATTAGCACAGGCCAGTGAGGTGAGTGGTACAGGCATATCAATATCTATGGCCTAAGAGACATGTATGTCTGTGTTTACAACACGCCTCCACGACAGTGATCAATGTTCCACGAGTATTTTTATCTTTGAGTCTATCTGGATTTTTATCTTTGTTTTGTGTCTCTGTTCATAGTCGGTAATGTGTGGTTGACGTTAACATGTGATCTATTTAAAAAATTGCGTATTTGATATTCCTCGTCGTTATTAAAGTCTGAAAGGACCGCATTGTCTGACGATTGAAAGAATAAACAGATTTTGACTCGTACCGTAAAGTTCGTAAGTCACAGAGTATATAGCTCTTCCTAAGAGTAGTTATTGTATATTTTGCGAATTTTTGCTCGTCACACTCACCCCCTGCCACGCACCGCGACCAAACTCCCTTACTTACATCATTAGACCAAGGGATATCTACCACCACAACCACGAGTGGATCAAGAAGCTAGTTCACGATTATATTCCAACAGTAGGGAAACCAGCTACCATACTGTCAGATAATGCAATGACATCCACTTCTCTCTGTTGGAAAAGATCCCTGGATTCTGCAGAAATTGAAAGGATATTAGTCGCAAAGTATCATCCTGAAGGAAATCCTGTAGAGAGAACATTTAGAGAATTGAATAGGTTTGTCAGAACTTAATGTGATGACAACCACCGGACATGGGTTAATATTGTGAAGCCTTCTGAGGGAATCTATAACAACCTACCTCATTCTTCCACCAGATTCACGCCTATGGAAGTGATGTTCAGGAGAACAGACAATAACGAATGGATCAATCCTCTCCCAAAAGTACCAGCAGATCACGGATAGGAAACTGAAAAGGTAAGACAGGCAATGTTAACCATGTCTCATCAAGCTAACTTGAGAAAACAATGCTTTGGTACAAAAATGTGGAAAAAAATTCTACTTGTCAGTGATATGGTATTGATAAGAAACCACCTTAAGTCGTCGATGTTAACAAGGAGAAATAAGAAGTGGCAGCTGTTGTATACAGGACCCTTCACCAGCATCAGCATTCTTCATCCTTGCTTTTCCAAACAGGCTTAGGATATTAGGACTGTATCTACACTATGATTTAAAGAGATTATAGCATATAAATTTGCTTTTTAGGTATGATCTGCCTTGAGCAAACACTTTGTTTTTAGTTTTTCCCAAACATGTTTCGCTGGAGTTGCAGCATCATCAGTGGGATATTTATTGGTATAGTATCTGTCAAATGAACAATGAAATGATTATTACTTTTATGTACATTAAATGTAGCAAGTACAGATAACTGTGAAAACAATATAAATAGCTTCTTATTTTTATAGGTACACTAGGCCTACCTTAATACCACATGTCGTTGTATTTGTGGTTCTTTATCTCACAATACATCTCTGTATATTTTTGACAGTTTGTCATCTGGAAACCAAAAGTGTGAAGTTATTGGGATGAATGGCTAACTTGTAAATATCTGGATTTTTTTTTTTACGAAATTATAGGACTTCATTTTTGTGTTTGGGTTATTTTACTGTTTCGAGAACAAAATGTCATAAACAAATAGTACTATAGTTAGATGGAAGTATACTAGCCACGCGGGAGTAGCCGAGCGGACTGGGGCGCCACGTTACGGATCGCGCGGCCTCCCGCGTTGGAGGTTCGAATCCTCCCTCGGGCATGGATGTGTGTGTGTTGTCCTTAGGTTAGTTTAACTTAGTTTAAGTAGTTTGTAAGAATAGGGACTGATGACGAACGTAGATTGGTGCCATTGAATTACAAACATTTGAATTTGAATTTCATAATTCTAAAGAGTGTATTCCAGTCAAAATTGTCAAAATGTTTCTCCTAATCTACAAAAGGTAGAAATTTAGAATTGCGTTTCATTAATCTAAGCCTTAAAGTGAATATTGCCTCCCGGGTTTCTACATATTTCTGTTGAATCAGAACTGATCATCCCGAAGGTCAGCATATATCAGCCTTCCAATCCTTCCGTAAATAATTCGTGCTAACATTTTGCAACCACGAGTTATCAAACTAATGGTTCTCTTATTTTCACACCTGTCAGCGCCTTCTTTCTTTGGAATGGGAATTATTACATTTCTCTTAAAATCTGAGGGTATTTCGCCTATGCCATACATCTTGCGCACCAGGTGAAATAGGTTGTCATGGCTGGCTCTCCCAGAGACTTAAATAGCTCTGAGAGAATGACGTTCACTCCAGAGGCCTTGTTTCCAATTAGATCTTTCAGTGCTCTGCCAAATCATCTCTCAGAATAGTCTCTCTTATTCATCTTGAGCGGTCACTTGTTTTTGCTTCTACTAGTACTCTGTAAAGTGAAATTTCCGCTCTTTGTTTTCTTTTCTATTTCTTTTCTTTTTTTTTTTTTCGTTTTCTATTCTTCTTTTTGCGTTTCTTTTCTTTTCTTTTTTTTAATGGGTTAATTAGATAAGAAATATTTCATGTACCTATCAGTCGCTTAGGTTCGGTATCTGTAGGGTATTTGCGCACGTAACGTATTAATAAATGACCCGAAGTTTATTGTACGGTTTCCACAACAACCTCTACATCAACAAGACAGAATTTATTTTGAATTGCACAACGGATAATAAGAACCCAATCGCCTGTCAGATACTTTAATTTCTGCTACTTTAATGATCACTGAAATTAAATTAAAAATTCTTATCTCAACCACCTTTCTTGGATAATTATTCTTTCTTTCACCATTTGTTACACATGATATACAGGAGATAACTACGTTGTTCAATTAAGGAAAAGGGAATGCTTTTAGAACACATTTGAACATTTATTCTTACTAGTAGACTGGTTTAGCGTCTCGAAAGACACCACAAACTGACAACATTCTTCGATTACTTCTAATCCTATTCTTCACTCTTACATATTGAGTAGAATGAATGTGGGCTGGGGCCAAAGGAACACTGATCGTACCCACGCACATCCTGTTTCATTCTCGGTATCACGCTGCGTTTACTTCCACATACATATAAATTATGAGGATCGGCAGAGAGTAGTAATATCACTAAGGACTCTCGTAAACTCAGTAAAAATTCATCATATTAGTTAAAGAAGAAAGCACACGAAAACATTTAATTCTGAACAACGATATTTAACCAGTTGTAAACGGACTAAAGTATTTCACTGAAGTTAAAGCCACCCAAACGGTACATCCAAACAGTTAACACTATCAGCTCTGAGCACACGATATTCACACCTAATGACGTTAATCAAGCACACTATTAATCGTAACGAACTTTATTCCTTTGCCACGTGGAGTCTGGATCAGCACCGACATTTTGTACAAAGACAAGTTCGTCATTTTCAATCATCATCATCATCATTAGAGACTTCATAATATTCTTGTCGGGTTTGCTGCCGGATCAAAACGTCATCTTGACACGATATTTCGGCGGTCCACCTGGCCGCCATCCTCAGGTGACAGTGCTGGTACACCGACTCGCCGAGTCGGTGTACCAGCACTGTCACCTGAGGATGGCGGCCAGGTGGACCGCCGAAATATCGTGTCAAGATGACGTTTTGATCCGGCAGCAAACCCGACAAGAATACCGAGTCGGTGTACCAGCACTGTCACCTGAGGATGGCGGCCAGGTGGACCGCCGAAATATCGTGTCAAGATGACGTTTTGATCCGGCAGCAAACCCGACAAGAATATTATGAAGCATTACGCCGGGAAAGCCTACGCAGTCACATCATTAGAGACTGATTATGCCTTTCAGCGTTCAGTCTGGAACATATATATATATATATATATATATATATATATATATATATATATATATATATATATATATATATATATATATATATATATATATATCGTATGGTATAATGTCAGCTACATATAATACTTTAGTAAGATATACTAGTGTCTAATTAATAAGATAAAACATATCTGTCACAGAGCCAAGTCCAACTCCTTTAACCACTGGACAGCTTCCTGACTGGCTATATGGAGTTCGGTAATCCCTCCTGAGAATGATCGTAATGGGCAGTTAGTAATTATGTGGGTCATCGTTTGTATGACTGCTCCACAGTCACATGACTGGTCGTCTGTCTGTCCCCATTTGAATTTCCAATAGTTACTGCGACCAACACCAGTTCGGAAGCGGTTGGTCAAAGACCATTCTCTCCTGGGAAGGTCCGTTCCTTGGAGACCCTTAGAGGGATCGTCTATCCAGATGCTGTTTTTTTCCATTAAACGAATCCCAAGTTCTTGCCCAGTTTGATTTAGGCGAGAAGCCACTCTCATGTAGTTGCACAGCTGTTTTAAGAGGTGGTTTACGTGATTTCAGCCGGCTTACCGGTGGTGGAAGGTCTTGCAGGATAGAAAGCTCAGGAGTGGACAAGATCTTATAATACTCTCTCATTAAGGCTTCCTTCCGTCTTAGATCTGGGGGAACGATGTTGCATAATATTGGGAGCCATTGAAGTGGTGTAGCCATCACAGTGCCACTGATCAGTCTCATTGCTCTATTTAATTGTACATCAATGTCTCTCACATGAGCACTGTTGAGCCAGACAGGAGAACAGTATTCAGCTGCAGAGTAAACTAGGGACAGAGCTGTTGTACGCAAAACCTTAGCACTGGCTCCCCAAGATGATCCTGCTAAGTGCTGCAATATGTTATTCCTAGTTTTAACTTTGTCTGCTGTTTTATGAAGGTGGTACTTAAAAGTAAGAGATCTATCCAAGATGACTCCCAGGTATTTTGGATGTTCATTATGTTCAAGTTGAACACCATCAAACGAGATATTAAGTTTATAGTCGGCCATCCTATTATTGAGATGGAAACAAGCTACTTCCGTTTTATTTGGGTTTGGCTTTAGTTTCCACATTGCGAAGTAATTTCTGAGGAGAGTTAGGTCAGATGTTAAAGTAGTTTCCGTCACATGGATGTCTCTGTGTTGTGACGCTATGGCAATATCATCGGCATAAATGAATTTTCTAGATTGCGTAGCTGGAATATCAGCGGTGTAAACATTAAAAAGAATGGGAGCAAGAACAGAACCCTGGGGGAGGCAATCGTGAAGCTGTCAGAACCCACTTTCTGTGTTGCCGAGATAGATCTTGATCAGACGGCCACTTAGTCTGGAGTATAGTACCTCTAATAAAACTCCTCCATGATCCCCTATTCAATGCTAACATCGATGCCTCGACTGATGTTATGCCTTTTACTTCAAAATCATTCTGCACCGAATCTAAGTACTTTCTTCTTGGTATACCTCGACTCCTCTTAACCTCCACTGACGAGCTCATGAGTCTCTTAGGTAACCTTGCTTCTCCCATGCGTGTAACATGACCCCACCATCTCAGTCTGTTCGCTCTAAATGCTTCATCTATGGTGTTCATTCCCAGTTTTTCCTTGATTTCCTCATTATGGACACCCTCCTGCCATTGTTCCCATCTATTGGTACCTGCAATCATTCTTGCTACTTTCATATCTGTAGCCTCTACCTTATGAATAAGGTAACCTGTATCCACCCAACTTTATCTCCCATACAACAAAGTTGGTCGAAAGATAGAGCGGTGCACTGCTAACTAAGTCTTGGTACTTACTTCCTTCTTGCAGAAGAAAGTAGATCTTAGCTGAGCACTCACTGCATTAGCTTTGCTGCACCTCGATTCCACTTCTTTCGCTATGTTGCCATCCTGTGAGAAAATACATCCCAGGTACTTGAAACTGTCTACCTGTTCTAACTTTGTTCCTCCTATTTGGCACTCAATCTGTTTGAATCTCTTTCCGACAGACATTACTTTCGTTTTAGAGATGCTGATCTTCATATCATAATCCTTGCATCTCTGATCGAGCTCTGAAGTATTAGTTTGCAACCGTTCAATCGAATCTGCCATTACAACTAAGTCATCCGCATATGCGAGACTGCTTATTTCGTTTTCACCTATTTTAATCTCGCCCTGCCAGTCTACTGTTTTCAACATATGATCCATGAATAGTATGAACAACAGTGGTGACAGGTTACAGCCTTGTCTTACCCCTGAAACTACCCTGAACCACGAGCTTAATTTGCCATCTACTCTAACTGCTGCCTGACAGTCTACTAAAGCCCTTTAATTGCCTGCAGAAGTTTGCATCTTATAACATAATTTTGAAGAACTGACACTAGCTTCCCCCTGGAACACGGTCATAAGCCTTTTCCAGATCTATGAAACATAGATACAATTCCCTGTTCCACTCATAGCACTTTTCCATTACCTGCCGTAAGCTAAAGATCTGGTCCTGACAGCCTCTAAGTGGCCTAAACCGACACTGATTTTCATCTAACTTGTCCTCAATTAATACTCGCACTCTCCTTTCAACAATACCTGAGAAAATTTTGCCTACAACGCTAATTAAAGAGATATCTCGATAGTTGTTGCAATCTTTTCTGTTTCCATGTTTGAAAATTGGCGTGATTACCGCTTTCGTCCAGTCTGACGGAACCTGTTCCGATTCCCACGACTTCTCAATTATCCTGTGTAACCATTTGAGACCTGATATTCCACTGTATTTGACGAGTTCCGGCTTAATTTCATCCACCCCAGCCGCTTTATTGCACTGTAATTTAGTGACCATTTTCTCCACTTCCTCAAATGAGATCCTGTTTCCATCGTCGTTCCTATCCCATTCTACCTGAAAATCTGATACATCATTGAACGTTTCACCTACAATGAGCAATTCTTCAAAATATTCCCTCCATCTGCCCAAGGCATCCACAGGATTGACTAGCAGCTTTCCTGACCCGTCCAAAACACTTGTTAATTCCTTCTTCCCTCCATTTCGAAGATTGCTAATTATTCTCCAAAATGGTTTTCCCGCGGCTTGGCCCAGAGATTCTAGCTTGTTTCCAAAGTCTTCCCATGATTTCTGCTTGGATTCTGCAATTATCCGTTTCTTTCTTTCTTCAACATAACTTTCTCTGTCTGCCTGATTTCTAGTATGGAGCCATTTTTGATATGCCTTCTTTTTCTCTTTACAGGCTGCCTTGACTGTGTCATTCCACCAAGCTGTCTGCTTCTTCCTACCTTTACACACTACTGTTCCAAGACATTCTCTAGCTGGTTCCAGTAGTGTGTCCCTGTACCTTGACCATTCCTCTTCCAGTGACTGTAAATCATTACATTTAACTAGCTGGTACTTTTCCGAGATCACTGTTATGTATTCGTGCCTAATTTTCTTGTCTTGAAGCTTCTCCACTCTTATCCTTCTACACATGGACCTGACTTTCTGCTCTTTTGGCCTCACAAAAGCAATTTCATTGCAGATTAAATAATGATCAGTATCATCAAAGAACCCCCTGAAAACACGTGTGTCCTTGACTGTCTTCCTGAATTCCTGGTCTGTTATTATATAGTCAATGACAGATCTGGTTCCCCTTCCTTCCCAAGTATAGCGGTGAATGTCCTTATGCTTAAAGAAGGAGTTTTTGATAACTAAGCCCATACTGGAACAGAAATCCAAGAGCTGTTTTCCGTTCCTGTTGGACTCCATATCCTCTCCAAACTTACCCATAACCTTCTGTTCGATTTCCTATCCTGGCGTTGAAATCACCCATGAGTAAAACACTATCCTTATCCTTCACTCTAACGACATCACTAAGTGCGTTGTAAAATTTGTCCATCTCATCTTGATCTGTCCCTTCAGAGGGTGAATACACTGCCACAATCCTAATTTTCTTGCTGGTGATGGCCAAATTTATCCACATCAGTCGTTCATTTACATACCTTATTGCAATTATGCTGGGTTCGATTGCTTTCCTGATGTAAAATCCTACAACCCACTGTGCTCTTCCTACTTTGACTCCTGACAGGCAGACCTTGTATTCTCCGACTTCATCCTCTTTCTCTCCCCTCTAACGTCACTAACAGCTAAAACATCTAACCCCATCTTACGTGAAGCCTCCGCCAGCTCTACCTTCTTCCCATTGTATTCCCTATTGATATTAATAGTTCCCCATCTCATTCCAGATCGTTTGGCAAGTCGTATCTGAGGAGTCCCTGGTCTGTCAATTAGAGGTGGGACTCCATCACCCCCAAAGGTCCGAGGCATTTTGCTCTGATTGTTGCCAGCATGATATTGAAGTACCTGGGAAGCAGATTGCTAGCCTTACTTGCCCAGGGCCCCACTGGGTTTTACCCCTAACGGTTGAGGGACTAACCGGTGGATTTTCAAAGAACCGAAAAAACATAATATTTAAAGAAGCACACCTTTTTGCTGTTTGTAACATGAAAACCCCGTAAATTAATAATTTTACTGGATATTTACTCACTTTAACGAATTGGTGCCAACTTTCGCCAAACGCAATGCACACAAAAGAAATCCAATTATCTTTACACAATCCTCACCGTATTTACAGAATAAACTAGGCCACGTTGTTTTACAACTTTATCCCTTTGGTTTCCTGCTAAACGTTTTCATAAAAAAAGACTCAGGCCAGAAGGGTACTTTCTCTCGTGGAGTGCTCCAAACACCAAGTGACCACATTATTCATATGCGCTACTGGCCATTAAAATTGCTACACCAAGAAGAAAGGCAGGTGGTAAACGGGTATTTATTACACAAATATATTATACTAGAACTGACGTGTGATTACATTTTCACGCAATTTTACGTAATAATGAGACTGATAACATTTCAGGTACGACATTTCTTGTAATAAATGTGAGCTTACAAGCCTTAAGAACAATCTCAACTGTAATAAGGTTTTCCCTAACATTTGTAGTATCGTGGTATTACTTCACATCTTGAGTTATTGCGGTATACAGCAGTGTTTTCTAGTTGTGACTCGTTGGAACCATTTCCAATAGTCAGACGACTGTAGCGAGGAGCGATTAGAGTAGCCGCAAGACAAGTACGTTAGATGGGTTGCATGCGAATCAGGCGATATGCAATTCAGGTCGTTGGGATACTTTTGAGCACGACTGTACTTTCAAATTTACATCATAATACGACACATATTTCAGGAGATATGACATCATAAACAACGAAATTTCTGAATATCTGCTACATCATGCGATATTTTTAAACATCTTCTCCTAAAATAATGGAGCGATTTCAACTAAACAAGGTACACATATTGCTTACTATCAGACAACAATCGCTATGAGGTTAAAATATAGGGAACCGAAGGTTATTTACAACTTCTACAAGACCAGACATCAGTTACTAGAGTTGAAGGGCACGAAAGGGATGCAGTGGTTGGGAAGGGAGTAAGACAGGGTTGTGGCCTTTTCCCAAAGTTATTCAGTTCGTACATTGAGCAAGCTATAAAGGAAAGCAAGGAAAAAGTTGGAGAAGGAATTAAAGTTCAGAGTGAAGAAATAAAAACATTGCGTTTTGCCGATGATATTTTAATTCTGTCAGAGACAGCAAAGGACATGGAGGAGCAATTGAACGGTATGGACAGTGTGCTGAAAGGAGCATATAAGATGAACACCAACAAGAGCAAACCAAGGGTAATGGAATGCAGTCTTATAAAATCAGGCGATGCTGAAGGAATTAAATTAGGTAACGAATCAATAAAGGTGGTAAATGAGTTTTGTTACTTGGGCAGTAAAATAACATATGATGGTTGCAGTACAGATGATATAAAATGCAGAATGGCAATGAGAAGAAAAGCGTTTTTGAAAAAGAGAAATTTGTTAACATCGAATATTGATTTAAGCCTAAGGAAGTCCTTTCTGAAGGCATTTGTATGGAGTGTTCCCTTGGATGGGAGAGAAACATGGACGATAAACAGTGCGGACAGGAAGAGGATATACGCTTATTGAAATATGGTGCTACAGAAAAATACTGAAGATTAGATGGGTGGATCGCGTAACTAATGAGGAGGTACTGAACAGAATTGGGCAGAAAAGAAATTTCTGGCATACCTTGACTAAAAGAAGGGATAGATTGGTAGGGCACATTCTTAGACACAGAGGAATTGTGAATTTAGCGTTGGAGGGAAGTGTGTGGGGTAAAAACCGCAGAGGAAGACCAAGAGACGGATACAGTAAGCAGATTCAGACAGATGTGGGTTGCCGCTCCTATGTGGAGTTGAAAAGGCTTGGTCAGGATAGGGTATTGTGGAGAGCTGCATCAAATCAGTCTCCGGACTGAAGACCATAACAACAACAGTGCTGCATGTCCTCGGGAAAATTTACGACAGTTGTTTCCCTTTGCTTTTGGCTCGTTTAAAGAAATTTACGATTGAACAGTTGTTCGGTGCCGGACGTGACACACTGAGAACTTATTTAAGGAGGAGTAGAGTCAGCGAGAATGAACTACCTGCTCAGAGCATACTCTTCGAAGTTTTTATTCATACGAAATTGAGTACTTAGACTACGTTTTTTGGCTGTGAGAATCTTCTCTGGAGGGAGTGCTCTTTCTTATACATGTTGTAGTTGTGGTCTTCAGTCCGGACACTGGTTTTATGCAGCTCTCCACAATACCCCATCCTGAGCAAGCCTCTTCATCTCCACATAAGAACGGCAACCTACATCTGTCTGAATCTGCTTACTGTATCCATCTCTTGGTCTTCCTCTGCGGGTTTTACCGCACTCTCCCTTCAACATTACCTGAGAAAATTTTTCCTACAACGGTAATGAAAGAGATACCTCGATAGTTGTTGCAATCTTTTCTGTTTCCATGTTTGAAAATTGGCGTGATTACCGCTTTCGTCCAGTCAGACGGAACCAGTCCCGATTCCCACGCCTTCTCAATTATCCTGTGTAACCATTGGAGAGCTGATATTCCACTGTGTTTGACGAGTTCTGGCTTAATTTCATCCACCCCAGCCGCTTTATCGCACTGTAATCTACTGACCATTTTCTCCAATTCCTCAAATGAGATCCTGTTTCCATCGTCGTTCCTATCCCATTCTACGTGACAATCTTCCTTCAGTAAATAATTCATATGGCCCATTAACTGCTTGCCTTGTGCTCGTTACAAGCTGCGTAGTTTGGCAGCCCTGCGCGGTGGTTCCCCTGCGTGCCGGGGCATTCCCGGCCCACGCTGGGTCAGCTCTGATTGGCTGACCTCTGCGCCTGACACGCAGCCACACTGCCACTGCTGCTGTAGACTTACGCAACCTTCCCGTCACCTCACGTGACCCCTTCCGTCTCGCTGGTTGGGGCGGCCATTATCTGCTTCACCGCTAAAAATAACCGGGAATCACCTGAGATGTCAAACACACTATAACGTATTAAGTAGTACTATATAGTAACTATAAGTACTATATAGTAGTAGTACTATATAGTAGGGGAAAATAGATACAGCCTACAGGAAAATAAAAGAAACATTTGGAGATAAGAGAAACAGATCTATGAATATCAAGGACACTGATGGAAAACCAGTTCTCAGCAAAGAAGGGAAAGCTGAAAGGTGGAAAGAGTATATAGAGGGGCTCTACAAAGGAAATGAACTCCGAGACAATATTGTAGGAAGGGAGGAGGATGTAGATGAAGATGAAATAGGAGATACTGTATTGAGAAAAGAATTTGACAGAGCCCTGAAAGACCTAAGTCGAAACAAGGCCCCTGGAGTAGATGATATTCCCTCAGAGCTACTGAAGTCTCTGGGAGAACCAGCCATGACAAACCTGTTTCACCTGGTGCGTAAGATGTATGAGACAGGAGAAGTACCCTCAGACTTTAAGAAAAATGTTATAATCCCCATTCCAAAGAAAGGAGGTGCAGACAGGTGTGAAAACTACAGAACCATCAGTTTAATAAGTCATGGTTGCAAAATATTAACACGAATTATATACAGAAGGATGGAAAAGGTGGTAGAAGCCGACCTCGGGGAAGATCAGTTTGGGTTCAGGAGAAATGTAGGAACACGGGAGGCAATACTCACGTTACGGCTTATCCTAGAAGATAGATTAAGAAAAGGCAAACCTACATTTCTAGCTTTTGTAGATTTAGAGAAGGCTTTTGACAATGTTGATTGGAATAAACTCTTTCAAGTTCTGAAGCAAGCAGGAGTAAAATATAGGGAACGTAAGGTTATATACAACTTGTACAAAAACCAGACACCGGTTATCAGAGTTGAAGGGCATGAAAGGGATGCAGTGGCTGGAAAGGGAGTAAGACAGGGTTGTAGTCTTTCTCCATTGTTATTCAATTTGTACATTGAGCAAGCTATAAAGGAAAGCAAGGAGAAATTTGGAGAAGGAATTACAGTTCAGGGTGAAGAATTAAAAACATTGCGTTTTGCCGACGACATTGTAATAATCTCAGAAACAGCAAAAGACCTGGAAGAGCAATTGAAGAGAATGGACAGTGTGCTGAAAGGTGCATATAAGATGAACATGAACAAAACTAGGGTAATGGAGTGCAGTGTAAGGAAATCAGGTGATGCTGAAGGAATTAGATTGGGAAACGAAGCAATAAAGGAGGTACATGAGTTTTGTTATTTGGGCAGTAAAATAACAAATGATTGTCGCAGTACAGAGGACATAAAATGCAGAATGGCAATGGGTAGAAAAGCGTTCTTGAAACAGAGAAATTTGTTAACATCGAATATTGATTTAAGCGTAAGGAAGTCTTTTCTGAAGGCATTTGTATGGAGTGTTGCCTTGTATGGAAGTGAGACATGGACGATAAACAGTGCGGACAGGAAGAGGATTGAGGCTTTTGAAATTTGGGGCTACAGAAGAATGCTGAAGATTAGGTGGGTGGATCGCGTAACTAATGAGGAGGTATTGAACAGAATTGGGGAGAAAAGAAATTTCTGGCATACCTTGACTAAAAGAAGGGATAGATTGGTAGGACACATTCTTAGACATCAAGGAATTGTGAATTTAGCATTGGAGGGAAGTCTGTGGGGTAAAAATCGCAGAGGAAGACCAAGAGATGGATACAGTAAGCAGATTCAGACAGATGTAGGTTGCCGTTCTTATGTGGAGATGAAGAGGCTTGCTCAGGATAGGGTATTGTGGAGAGCTGCATCAACCCAGTCTCCGGACTGAAGACCAAAACAACAACATATAGTAACGTAAATGAGATTTTAGACAAAAGACAAATGTTTGTTAAGCTTATGGGACTTAACTATGGGGTCATCAGTCCCTAAACTTACAAACTACTTATCAACTACCTTATACTAAGGACGGCACAAATATCCATGCCCGAGGGGGGATTCGAACCCCCGACCGTAGTGGCCGTGCAGACCGTGACTGAAGCGCCTCAGTCCCCTCGGCCACCGCGACCGGCGAGATTTTATTCATAGTGTAGTAATACATTAATGATATTTTTTTATAACTTGTGCGATGCTTGTCGCTGACTTCTGCCCTCTCTCTGCCAGCGTATCGATAAACATGTGACATTTGTCACGTTCAATTTTTTATAACAAGCTGAAGGGAGAGAGCTGTCGTTTATCGGTTAGTGAAATCAACATAGGATCAAAAGCAACTGCAAAGCGATTTAGACCAAATTTCTACTTGGTGCGAAAATTGGCAATTGACACTAAATAAAGAAAAGTGTGAGGTAATACACATGACCACTAAAAGAAATCCGCTGAACTTCAGTTATGCGATAAATCAGTCAAACCTTAAGGTCGTAAATTCTACCAAATACCTAGGAGTTACAATTACGAACAACTTTGACTGGAGAGAACACATAGAAAATATTGTGGGGAAGGCGAACCAAAGGTTACGTTTCATTGGCAGAACGCTTAGAAGATGCACCAGCTCCACCAAAGAGACTGCCTACATCACACTTGTGCGTCCTCTCCTGGAGTACTGTTGCCCCTTGTGGGACCCTCACCAGGTGGGACTGACGGAAGATATTGAGAAGGTTCAGAGAAGGGCAGCTCGTTTTGTTTTATCACGTTACGGGGGGGGGGGGGGGGGGGGAGTGTCAGGGAAATGTTGCACGAATGGGGGTGGAAATCATTAAAAGAAAGACGTTATTCATTGCGGCGTGATCTGTTTGCGAAGCTTCAATCACCGACTTTTAGTTCTGAATGTGAAAATATTTTGATAGCACCCACCTAGTTAGGGAGACATGCCCATCCCAATAAAATAAGAGAAATCAGATCGAAAACGGAACGATTTAGGTGTTCTTTCTTCCCGCGCGCTATTAGAGAATGGAACGGTAGAGAAAAGTTATGAAAGTGGTTAATGAACCCTCTGCCAGGCACTTAAATGTGATTTGCAGAGTATCTATGTAGATGTAGATGTAGAACTGTTCGTCACTTACTTTCTTCTCCTTCATGTGCTAGGACGTGTCCCAGGATTTGGTGTAATTAATGTAAGTGTGAGCTTACTTTTTTATTAATTTCAATAAACCCCCACAATTAATTTGAAATATCTTACTTACTTACAATCCCTTCCCCATTCTCACTAATTTTAAAGTTATTTATTTTCAGCAGATCCAGTGCCTCATAAAGTGATGCTCGGGTATTGTTGCGATTTATTTCGCGATTGTACTAGAACATTCTCTGTGTAACTTTTATTTATTTCGTGTCTATGAATGGTTTATTACATTTTAATGCCTGCAGAAAAATCTTCGTAATGTTTATGAAGTTAGATAATTTTGCAATTTTTGGCGACTATCTTGATTAATTTTCAACACAGTCATAGAACAATAGTAAACGAAATGCACAACCCCAGCACCAATTTATCGAAGTAATATTCCAGTCATCTCAGCTAGAATCACTACAGAACATGACCTAAATGTTTGTATCAGCTCTCAATTAGGTAAAATTTAGATTCCGCCGACTTCTTCTGTAATGTTGCTTTCTGGTGTTGTATTTGCTACCGAAATTACGATCGCTACCATTTAATGGCGGAATCCAATAATTTTGTTTAAATTGTCCCTTCCTTGTCAAAATTGCTTAGTAATCTCATTTAAAAATATTTCACTACCTGGTTAAATTTCATTTGCGGTCCCCAACCTTAACTTTAGTACGCAACACCCATTTTCATACGAAAGCAGTATTACAATATGATTCTAACATTGCTCGTAGGCTGCTTGAATAATCACTTATGCATTCACAAGAAATGTAGGAAGCGGGAGGCAATACTCACTTTACGGCTTATCATAAAAGATACATTAAGGAAAGGCAAACCTACATTTCTAGCTTTTGTGACTGGAAGACACTCTTTCAAATTCTGAAGTCGGCAGGGGTAAAATACAGGGAAAGGAGAGTTATTTACAACATGTACGAAAGCCAGACCGCAGTTATTAGACTCGAAGGGCACGAAAGGGAAGCATTAGTTGGGAAGCGAGTAAGACGGGGATGTAGCCTTTCTCCAATGTTATTCAGTTTGTACATCGAGCAGTCGGTAAAGGAAAGCAAGGAAAAATTTGGAATATGGATTAAAGTTCAGGGTGAAGAAATAAAAACAGTGCGTTTTGCTGATGACATCGTAATTCTGTCAGAGACAGCAGAGGACCCGGAAGAGCAGTTGAATGGAATGGACAGTGTGTTGAAGAGAGCGTATAAAATGAACATTAACAAGAGCAAAACAAAAATAATGGAATGCGGTCTTAGAAAATCAGGCGATGCTGAAGGGATTAGATTAGGTAACGAAACAATGAAGGTGGTAGATGAGTTTTGTTACTTGGGTAGTAAAATAACATATCACGGTCGCAGTACAGACGATATAAAATACAGAATGGCAATGGAAAGAAAAGCATTTTCAAAAAACGGGAATTGGCGAACATCCAATATTAATTCAAGTGTAAGGAAGTTCATTCTGAAGGAATTTGTGTGGAATGTTGCCTTGTACGGGAGTGAAACATGGACGATAAAAAAGTGCGCACAAGAAGAGGATATAGGCTTTTGAAATGTGGTGCTACAGAAGAATGCTGAAGATTAGGTGGGTAGATCGCATAACTAATGAAGAGGTACTGAACAGAATTGGTGAGGAAAGGAATTTTTGGCATACACTGACCAAAAGAATGGATCGCTTGGTAGGACACATTCTTAGACATCAAGGAAACGTAAATTTAGCATTGGAGGGAAGTGTGTGGGGTAAAAATCGCAGAGGGAGACCAAGAGGCACATATAGTAAGCAGATTCAAATGGATGTAGGTTGCCGTTCTTATGAGGAGATGAAAAGGCTTGCTCAGTATAGAGTAGGGTGGAGAGCTGCATCAAACCAGTCAACATATTGTTAGTATTTTATTGTAAAAACACAACATGTTTCGGACGTAGCCCATCGTCTGATGACCTGTCAGAAATATATATATACAGCCAAGTAAGTATATACACAAAATTATTTGCAATTTATAATTAAGATACAAAATATCTTTATATATGGTTATTAATTTTACATAATTTGGAATTACATACCGATATGATATATATTGAGCATTGATGCAGTTAAATTTGTTATTTGTAAAATATATGGAGTGAACAGTAATATTCAACGTGTAGAAAAACCAAAAAGGATTTATTACAGCCCAAGGTTATAAAGGGTCATAGTGATTGGAAAGGGAGTAAGACAGTGTTGTACACTTTCCCCAATGTTGTTCAGTCTGTACATTGATCAAGCAGTGAAGGAATGCATGGAGAAATTTGAAGAGGGAATTAAAGTCCAGAGAGAGAGAATAAAAACCTTGCAGTTTGCTGATGACATAGTAATTCTGTCAGAGACAACAAAGGACGTGGAAGAGCAATTAAATGAAATGGATACTGTCTTGAAAGGAAGATATAATAGTAAAACGAGAGTAATGGAAAGTAGTGTCAGAAATTCAAGTGCTGCTGAAGTAAGTAGAATAGGTAATGAGACAATAAAAGTAGTAGATGAGTTTTGTTATTTGGGTAGCAAGATAACTTCCAATGGCCGACGTAAAGAAGGTATAAAATGCAGAATGGCTATGCGAAGAAAAGCGTTTCTGAAGAACCGAAATTTGTTGACATCCAATATTAGTCTAAATTTTAGGAAGACGTTTCTGAAAGCATTTGTCTGGAGTGTATCATTGTATGGGAGTCAAACGTGGACGATATGGAGTTCGGTCAAAAAGAGGATAGAAGCTTTCGAAATGTGGTGTTGCAGAAGAATGATGAAAATTAGATGGGAAGACCACGGAACTACAGAGGAGATGCTCAACAGAATTGAGAAGAAAAGGAGTTTCAAAATGTTCAAATGTTTGTTTAGCTTATAGGACTTAACTCTGGGATCATCAGTCCCTGAACTTACAAACTACTTATAAACCAACTTCTACTAAAGACGACACAAACATCCATGCACGAAGGAGGATTTGAGCCCCCAACGAGGAACGGCCTCGCGGATCAAAGCATAGCGCCTCAATGCGCTCGGCCACTCCGTTGCGGCAAAAGTAGTTTCTGGTATGTCCTGACTAAAAGGGATAGGTAGGTGGGGCACTTTCTGAGACATCAAGGAATCGTCAAATTAGCTGTTCAAATGTTCAAATGTCTGTAAATCTATCGTCGGACCAAATTGCGCGGTCATCAGTCCGTAGCTTATGAACTACTTAAACTTAGGTAAGCTAATCTAAGGACAACACACACACCCATGCCCCAGGGAGGACTCGAACCTCCACGGCGAGCAACCGCGCGCTCCGCAGCGAGACGCTTTAGACTGCTCGGCTACTCCACCGCGGCGTCAAATTAGCAAATTAGCGTGGGAGACCGAGGGACGAATACAAAAAGCTGATTCAAAAGTATGTAGTTTGCATTCGTATTCCCAAACCTGTCTGAGGTCTGAAGACCTCAACAAGAATATTATACCGAAACAATTTTAGGAATGCCACCATACCACTTTGAACTGAATACCAATAGAGTTGCTCAGGAACAGATTATCAATTATGTCGCAGCAAGCAATGAAACCTTAGAACTGTGTAGTACCTCTGGTAGAAGCAGTCTGAAAGAATGCCAGGCGTATGGCAGGTACGGTAGCACGTTCAAAAAAAATTGAAAAATCCGTGTCAGACATGGATGAAAGTGGATAAGACTATGGAAAGTTACGAAGAGAGTTTAGTAATTAGCGTTAGTTATACTAGCAAACTGGTCTGACACATCATAGGGGCGGTTGTTCTACCTGTAGTTTCATTCATTTGTTCCATTTTTTTTTTTCGCAAATAAAAGTAAGGTGCTTGTGTCACAGAGACGAGGAAACAATTATTGCGTAATTGTGTCCATAACAACAAATTTCTCTTTTTCCGCATGCTGAGCACGTGGCTGTTGAGAAAACTTGCCTTTCGTTCCTTCGCCTACCCCCTCCCAGAATTTCCAACTCATTTCCAACAATTTCCCTACATGAAAAAAAGAAAAACATACTTTTTTGGGGGGGAGGGGGGGGCTACATACTCACAGCCCCTTCCACCCTGGTTTCGCCACAAAGAGGTAAAACTTTTATTATTATTCTTTTTTAATAAAATATGCCCTGCCAATCGAACCCTTCTTGTAGTCAAGGTATGCCAGAAATTACTTTTGTCCCCAATTCTTTTCAGTACCTCTTCATTAGTTATACGATCTGTCAACATAATTTTCAGCATTCTTCTGTAGCACCGCACTTCAAAAGCCTGTATCCTCTTCCTGTCCGCACTGTTTATCGACCATGTTCCACTCCCGTACAAGGCAACACTCCACACAAATGCCTTCAGAAAAGACTCCCTCACACTTAAATTAATATTAGATGTAAGCAAATATCTGTTTTTCGAAAACGCTTTTCTTCCCATTGCCATTCTGCATTTTATATCCTATGTACTGCGACCATCATTTGTTATTGTACTGCCCAAGTAACAACCCTCATCTGCCACCTTTATTGTTTCGTTACCTAATCTAACTCCTTCAGCATCGCCTGACTTTCTAAGACTGCATTCCATTACCCTTGTTTTGCTCTTGTTAATATTCATCTTATACGCCCCTTTGAAGACACTGTCCATTAAGTTGAACTGCTTTTCCAGGTCCTTTGCTGTCTCTCACAGAATAACAGCCTTACGGGAGTAGCCGAGCTGTCTGGAGCGCCACGTCGGAGGTTCGAATCCTCCTTCGGGCATGGACGTGTGTGTTGTCTTTAGTACGAGGTAGTTCATTAGTAGTTTGTATGTTTAGGGATTGATGACCCCACAGTTAAGTCCCATAGCCGGCCGCGGTGGCCGAGGAGACTGAGGCGCTCCAGTCGCAGTCTGCACGGCCACCACGGTCGGGGGTTCGAATCCCCCCTCGGGCATGGATATTTGTGCCGACCTAGTTCGTAAGTAGTTTGTAAGTTTAGGGACTGATGACCCCGTAGTTAAGTCCCATAAGCTTAACAAACAACTGAACATTTGAAACAAAATTACAATGTCATCAGCAAAGTGCAATGTTTTTATTTGTTCGCCCTGAACTCAAGTTCCTTCTGCAGATTTCTCTTTGCTTTCTTCCACAGCTTGCTCAATGTACAAACTGAATAACATTGGAGAAAAGCTGCAACCTGTCTTACTCCATTCCCAACCAAAACTTCCCTTTCATGCCCTTCGAGTTTAATAACTGCGGTCTGGCTTTTCTACAAGTTGTAAACAACCATCCTTTCCCTGTATTTTATCCTTGGTGACTTTAGAATTTGATAGAGTGTATTCCAATCAACATTGTCAAAAGCTTTTTCCAATTCTACAAAAGCTAGAAATAAGCCGTACAGTGAGAATAGCCTCCCGAGTTCCTACATTTCTTGGGGCCGGGGTATACGGGGTGCAGCCAAGACTGGAGGGCATCATCTCTCTAGGAAAACTGGCCTCAGTATTCCAGGCCGAAATCACTGCCATCGGGGCGTGTGTGAAGGTGAATTTGCGTAGGTGCTACAAAGACCGTAGCATTTATATCTATTCAGACAGCCAGGCAGCCCTGAGATCACTGGCAGCTCCTGCAACAAGGTCTAAAATTGTTGCAGAATGTCACAGGGTTCTGTTGGAGCTAGGGGAAAGCAATAGAGTAAACCTATTGTGGGTCCCTGGCCACTCGGGGATCAGTGGCAACGAACATGCCGACAGATTAGCCAGGATGATGGCAGAGACTCTATTTATTGGACCGGAACCTGTCCTGACAATCACCGAGGCAATGATCAAATTGGCTCAGAACATAGCACGTAGAATATTGGACCAAAGTCCATCAATAAAAACATGGCAACGTAATGATGCCAAAGCCATGTTTTAAAAGAGGCTCTGCAAATCATGGGCCTGAACAGGAGAGAGATTAGACTCATGGTTGGATTGCTGACAGCCAATGGGAATTTCAAAAAACACCTACATACAATGGGAATAACAGAAGAGGACCCTAAATGTAGGATCTGTGAGGACGGTGATGAAACTGCATCACATCTAATCTTCGAATGCATTGCATTGGAGAGTAAAAGGCACAGAACATTCGGGACAACCAGACCCGAAGAAATTGTGTCTAATAAAGAACTGGTAAAGGGACTCCTTGCACTGTTCAAGGGCATTGGTTGGCTTTACTAGATATACAGGGAGCGATACCGCACAATAAACTTAGTTTCGGTGCGGGCAGTGGCGGGTTGGACCAAGACTGTTTTGGCTTCCCTGGAAAAATCAATCAATCAATCAATCAAATCCTACATTTCTGCTGCATCCGAGGTTGGCTTCTACCAGCTTTTCCATCCTTCTGTAAATAATTTACCGAGCGAGGTGTTCCCGCCGTCTTTGACGAGTTGCCGCCAAGACAGGCCGCCACCCTAGGAGGCGTAAAACCGGGCCTTACGGACCAGAACGAACTCTTAACTGTGCTCCGGTCAGGTTGGCAACACGTCACTAGTTTTGCCAGCGGAAGTATCAGCGGTGCGAAACTCGCGTTAACAAAACTGCCGTGAGCGACGTGGCCGCTCTCAGTTGGGCAGTGGCTTCAGATGCTGGCAGTTGTCAGGAGGACAGGTCCGCGATCGCCTATTGTGCAGAAGCCCCCATGCTGTCTTCGTGATACTTCGTTGACCGACAAGAACTTCACAGTTCCACCGAGCAGGTATTCCGGATCAAAGTGAAGTTATTGCATTCGGTCGCGAGTTTAATAAATATGCAACGGTCTGCATATCGGGCGATAGGCGCGACGATCACTAACAAGTGGAGGCCGCCAATTGTGAAATTCAGATTCGATTCATACTGCGCATAATGAAAGCTCATGGCCAGAGGTGTAATTTGGCAAAGCACCAAGATGCATTTCTCAGCCGTTGTCGAGAAAATCGACAATTAAAAAAAAGCCGTTGCGGTGAAATAGTCTCTACGATCTCTCCGAGTAGTACATTGTGCAGAGGCGTTGCGTAGCGGTAAGCGGTCGGGTTCGCAATCCGAAGGTCGTCGGATCGAATCTCGTAGCATGCAACTTTTTTTTATTATTCGTTTTTTTTGTTGTAATTTATACACTTTACACACTTAGTGAAACACCCTGTATTTATATGGTGTTTCACTTAGTGTGTTTGCCTCTGTAACTTATAAAATAATAGGTGACGGGAAATTTTAATGCGCTAGGTCAACACAAGAAATGTTACACTTTCTGCGGAGCTATGAACATAGTTTATTGTATCAATTTCCAAAGATTTACAGCACAAAGATATAATTTTTAAAATTGAACAATAGTTTTTTCTATCTTGCACTGGATTCCTTGAAACCAACTGCGTCCAAATCAATTTAAACTACATTCCTATCACTGTTAGTTTGGGAGCTACAACCCTTCAAAGTTTAGGGGGTGGAGGCTACGACAGCGTAGCTGACTGGCTGGTGGTCATGAGACAGTGGGCCGTGCCCCAGGGGATAGCCAGTGAGCTACGCTATCGCAGCCTCTGCCCCCGGAACTTTGAAGGGTTGTAGCTCCCAAACTAACAGTGATAGGAATGTAGTTTGAATTGATTTGGACGCAGCTGGTTTCAACGAATCCAATACACGATAGAAAAAACTATTGTTCTATTTAAAAAATTATATCTTTGTGGTGTAACTCTTTGGAAAATGATACAATAAACTATGTTTATAGCTCCGCAGAAAGTGTAACTTTTCTTGTGTTGACCTACCACATTAAAATTTCCCGTCACCTATTATTTTATAAGTTATAGAGGCAAACACACTTAGTGAAACACCATATATATATCGAACCAGAGTGATAGTTATCATAAAAATATGAAAAGCAGAAAACAGCACGACATCGAGCACGTCTGATAAACGACGTTAAATTATCTGTTGGGAAACACAACTGATTGACACTCTGAAAAATTGTTCTATCGTTCATCAGGTTTGACTTACACTATTCGTATTCGTTTCGGAATATCGTGTATACGTCTTCCGTTAACTATACGTGGTAAACATTATGAAGACAATTAATAAATTTGTGAAATACAACTTTGTTTGCGGAAAACATAAAGATGTCCGAAGTCGCCAGTTGCATACAATAAGTTGTTTGAAAGTCTGTCGTGGAAAAACTGGCGATTTCGAACATCAAATGTTATTAATTAAATGTTATTAATTGTCTTCATACACACACACACACACACACACACACACACACACACACACACACACACACACACACACACATATATATATATATATATATATATATATATATATGTGTGTGTGTGTGTGTGTGTGTGTGTGTGTACCCACACTTGAATTACACAAAAAAAATAATAATAATAAAATAAAATAAAATGCCTGCCGCGAGGTTCGACCCGGCGACCGTTGGATTACGAACCCGAGCGCTTACCGCTACGCCACGCCTCTATACAATACTGCTAATCCTAGGGATCGTAGAGAGTATTTCACCGCAACGGCTTTTTTAATTGTCGATTTTCTCGACAACGGCCGAGAGGTGCATCTTGGTGCTTTGCCAAATTACACCTCTGGCCATGAGTTTTAATTGTGCGCAGTATGAATCGAATCTGAATTTCACAATTGGCGGCCTCCCCTTGTAAGATACTTTTCCTTTAGTTTTTGTGCCGCGTCTGTTTCGGGCTCAGTCTACGTTCTCATGAGCAACGGAAATTTTCATGAAACTCATTACGCTCTCTTTCTCTCTCGTTAAAGGCTGGTCGAACTATTTGAATGTGCTTTATTTTCGATGTTTGCTCTCTATCGTATGTCTTGTCCTGCAGCAAACGATACTTCGATGTTTTGAACAGGGATATATCGCCAATGCATCGACGACAGAAGTAAAAAACTATCGACATCGTTCAACAAATGATTGTCAACTCCATTATTACTTTATTATTTGCTCAAGTGTGGTGCTCCTGCCGTCGTCGCTCGTCGCTATTTTCATACTTTTGAAATAGTAGGTAAGTGAAATATGAAACAATCTGATGATTAATCTGAAGTTTGTCCAGCACGGGCTTCTGGCATTACTAAAATTTCACCCTCCAACATCAGTGCAATCGAATCTTTGAGATTGTTACCCATTCAGACTGATATCGTACTGTCAAAACGTCAGATAAAACACCAAACAAAAGTCGACGAAAAATCCGAGACAAAATCCAACAAGCCAAGTATAACAGATTTCATTTCAGCAACGTACATGATTTGATAAACGTCATTGATGAATATTCATTTTAAAAATACATTATTAAATAATAACAGGAAGATGCATAATGTTTAATTTTCTCCACGTCGACAGCTAAGAAAAATGCAATACGTCAACAAAACACAAGTTATTTCGCATGTAATGAACAAATCGATGTAAATCCCAAGTAAAATCAGCGCATTAGGTAGCTATACCTTATTCCCAACTTCTTTTTCATTCTAATCTGCCATTTCGCTGTGTATTCGTAGCCTAGTGAAAGAACATAAATAAGGCAGATTCTTTCTGGCAACACAGCTTCATTTCAGTGTGTTTTTCCTAATATTTCTTAAACGTATGGAAACATCGGAAAAACATCGATGTATTGTTTTTCCTAGCGATGTTTTTTAACATCGATATTTTCCGCAGGAACATCGATGTTTTTATCAACGATTTTGCATCCCTACGCCCCAAGGCTCTCTGCTCGGATCCTTACATACTATTTTGACTTGTGATAACGATACATATTATTGTTAGAATCAGGAAGTTATACATTTATCATTAACAACGGATTTGTTACAAGATATACTTAATATTGGTAAGTAGAGCATTAAATGTTTATTCTTTTAAATATGATCACTTTGATAAGAATTGCCACAATTAAGCAATATATGATGTTATATGTATTCGAACAATGGAATTCATAAAGACGTTAGTAACGTGAGAATTATGTTATGAATATAATTCCTAACTTGTACAGATTTACGTTTTTGCAAGCTTAACTATTGACAGTTTCTTTTAGTTCTATAAATATCATAGTTTCTCAGTAATGCTTAAAAGCTGACCATGTGGTCATGTTGGTTTCAGATTAAGTCTTCGGAGTTCACATAATAAATAATTGTCAGTATTACATTAATGCATCAGACGGCATTTTAAGTCCATGTACTGAGTTTGATGAGAATATAATATCATTTAATATGTTTTCTGTTACTATCTGCTAATTGTACATGTGCTTACTTTACATTCCGGAATACAGCTTAATATGCAATAACTCTGCTTCCTACGAATGGATGGACATTAACTGAGTAGTTATTAGTTTCTGTGGTGTGTTTACAACCTGGTAACATTCTTAAACCAAAGTTATGTGATATCTGTAGATCAGCATAGGGCTAATACACGGGGATTTTCTTACAAGACTTACAAATTGTATTGATGTTGCTTACATGCAAATGTACAGTCTTTAGGTGTTTCCCTAAGTGGTCTGTTACGTCTCAAGATCCGATGCTGGCAACGGTCACGGCACAGAAGATTAACAGGTAAGTCACATGTTAACTGGGATGCGGAAGTCAGGCAGATGGATTTAAGTCATAATCTCGTTTCTTTCATCCCACGACCAACCATGGGAAAAGACAGGCGCCACAAGACGAAGGGAAGGAGTTACACCGGCAAAGGATGCTACAGTTCTGGGCAAAGAATGAAACTTCACTCTGCAGCGGAGTGTGCGCTGATATGAAACTTCCTGGCAGATTAAAATTGTGTACCGGTACCGGGACTCGAACCTGGGACCTTCGCCTTTCTCAGGCAAGCGCACTACAGACTGTGCTATCCCGACACGACGCACGATGCCGCCTCACAACTTTATTTCCGCCAGTACCTCGCCTCCTACTTTCCAAACTTCACAGAAGCTCTCCTGCGAACCATGCAAGGCCAGCACTCCTGGAAGAAAGGATATGGTGGAGACATGGCTTAGCCACAGCCTAAGGGATGTTTCCAGAATGAAACTTCACACTGCAGCGGAGTGTGCGCTGATACGAAACTTCCTGGCAGATTAAAATTGTGTGCCGGAACCGGGACTCGAACCTGGAACCTTTGCCTTTCACGGGCAAGCGCACTACCGACTGTGCTATCCCGACACGACTCACGATGCCGCCTCAGAACTTCACTTCCGCCAGTACCTCGCCTCCTACTTTCCAAACTTCACAGAAGCTCTCCTGCGAACCATGCAAGGCCAGCACTCCTGGAAGAAAGGATATGGTGGAGACATGGCTTAGCCACAGCCTAAGAGATGTTTCCAGAATGAAGCTTCACACTGCAGCGGAGTGTGCGCTGATACGAAACTTCCTGGCAGATTAAAATTGTGTGCCGGAACCGGGACTCGAACCTGGAACCTTTGCCTTTCACGGGCAAGCGCACTACCGATTGTGCTATCCCGACACGACTCACGATGCCGCCTCAGAACTTCACTTCCGCCAGTACCTCGCCTCCTACTTTCCAAACTTCACAGAAGCTCTCCTGCGAACCATGCAAGGCCAGCACTCCTGGAAGAAAGGATATGGTGGAGACATGGCTTAGCCACAGCCTAAGGGATGTTTCCAGAATGAAACTTCACACTGCAGCGGATACGAAACTTCCTGGCAGATTAAAATTGTGTGCCGGAACCGGGACTCGAACCTGGAACCTTTGCCTTTCACGGGCAAGCGCACTACCGACTGTGCTATCCCGACACGACTCACGATGCCGCCTCAGAACTTCACTTCCGCCAGTACCTCGCCTCCTACTTTCCAAACTTCACAGAAGCTCTCCTGCGAACCATGCAAGGCCAGCACTCCTGGAAGAAAGGATATGGTGGAGACATGGCTTAGCCACAGCCTAAGGGATGTTTCCAGAATGAAACTTCACACTGCAGCGGAGTGTGCGCTGATACGAAACTTCCTGGCAGATTAAAATTGTGTGCCGGAACCGGGACTCGAACCTGGAACCTTTGCCTTTCACGGGCAAGCGCACTACCGACTGTGCTATCCCGACACGACTCACGATGCCGCCTCAGAACTTCACTTCCGCCAGTACCTCGCCTCCTACTTTCCAAACTTCACAGGCTCCTGCGAACCATGCAAGGCCAGCACTCCTGGAAGAAAGGATATGGTGGAGACATGGCTTAGCCACAGCCTAAGGGATGTTTCCAGAATGAAACTTCACACTGCAGCGGAGTGTGCGCTGATACGAAACTTCCTGGCAGATTAAAATTGTGTGCCGGAACCGGGACTCGAACCTGGAACCTTTGCCTTTCACGGGCAAGCGCACTACCGACTGTGCTATCCCGACACGACTCACAATGCCGCCTCAGAACTTCACTTCCGCCAGTACCTCGCCTCCTACTTTCCAAACTTCACAGAAGCTCTCCTGCGAACCATGCAAGGCCAGCACTCCTGGAAGAAAGGATATGGTGGAGACATGGCTTAGCCACAGCCTAAGGGATGTTTCCAGAATGAAACTTCACACTGCAGCGGAGTGTGCGCTGATACGAAACTTCCTGGCAGATTAAAATTGTGTGCCGGAACCGGGACTCGAACCTGGAACCTTTGCCTTTCACGGGCAAGCGCACTACCGACTGTGCTATCCCGACACGACTCACGATGCCGCCTCAGAACTTTACTTCCGCCAGTACCTCGCCTCCTACTTTCCAAACTTCACAGAAGCTCTCCTGCGAACCATGCAAGGCCAGCACTCCTGGAAGAAAGGATATGGTGGAGACATGGCTTAGCCACAGCCTAAGGGATGTTTCCAGAATGAAACTTCACACTGCAGCGGAGTGTGCGCTGATACGAAACTTCCTGGCAGATTAAAATTGTGTGCCGGAACCGGGACTCGAACCTGGAACCTTTGTCTTTCACGGGCAAGCGCACTACCGACTGTGCTATCCCGACACGACTCACAATGCCGCCTCAGAACTTCACTTCCGCCAGTACCTCGCCTCCTACTTTCCAAACTTCACAGAAGCTCTCCTGCGAACCATGCAAGGCCAGCACTCCTGGAAGAAAGGATATGGTGGAGACATGGCTTAGCCACAGCCTAAGGGATGTTTCCAGAATGAAACTTCACACTGCAGCGGAGTGTGCGCTGATACGAAACTTCCTGGCAGATTAAAATTGTGTGCCGGAACCGGGACTCGAACCTGGAACCTTTGCCTTTCACGGGCAAGCGCACTACCGACTGTGCTATCCCGACACGACTCACGATGCCGCCTCAGAACTTTACTTCCGCCAGTACCTCGCCTCCTACTTTCCAAACTTCACAGAAGCTCTCCTGCGAACCATGCAAGGCCAGCACTCCTGGAAGAAAGGATATGGTGGAGACATGGCTTAGCCACAGCCTAAGGGATGTTTCCAGAATGAAACTTCACACTGCAGCGGAGTGTGCGCTGATACGAAACTTCCTGGCAGATTAAAATTGTGTGCCGGAACCGGGACTCGAACCTGGAACCTTTGCCTTTCACGGGCAAGCGCACTACCGACTGTGCTATCCCGACACGACTCACGATGCCGCCTCAGAACTTTACTTCCGCCAGTACCTCGCCTCCTACTTTCCAAACTTCACAGAAGCTCTCCTGCGAACCATGCAAGGCCAGCACTCCTGGAAGAAAGGATATGGTGGAGACATGGCTTAGCCACAGCCTAAGGGATGTTTCCAGAATGAAACTTCACACTGCAGCGGAGTGTGCGCTGATACGAAACTTCCTGGCAAATTAAAATTGTGTGCCGGAACCGGGACTCGAACCTGGAAACTTTTCCTTTCGCGAAAGGCGAGGTACTGGCGGAAGTAAAGTTGTGAGGCGGCATCGTGAGTCGTGTCGGGATAGTACAGTAGATAGTGCGCTTGCCCGCGAAAAGCAAAGGTCCCAGGTTCGAGTCTCGGTTCCGGCACATAATTTTAATCTGCCAGGAAGTTTCAGTTCTGGGCAAAGATCAAAGCCTAACAGTGGAACAAGCGAGGTCCAAAGTAGGTCCATGCGAAACAAGAAGAAAATAAATAAATAAAGCAACTGAAACCACTTAATAAAAATAAGTCTTCCGGTTTATTGATTAGGTTGCTATCAGAGTACGCTAATGCGATAAGCATAAACTAAAAATTCACACACAAACGCTCGCTTAGCAAAAGATTCGTATCCAAAGACTGGAAAATTGCAAAGATTACGCCAATACTTAATGAAGGTAATAAGAAATGTTTCAATTGTTTGTAAATATATCGGACCAAACTGCGTGGTCATCAGTCCGTAGCTTACAAACTACTTAAACTAAGGTAAACTAACCTAAGGACAACACACACACCCATACCCTAGGGAGGACTCGATCCTCCTACGGCGAGCAACCGCGAGCTCCACGGCGAGGCGCATTAGACCGCTCGGCTACTCCACCGCGGCGAAAGTAATAAGAATAGCCCATTATAAATTACAGGTCTTTATCCTTGTCCTAGTTTTCCATCGGTGTTTTGGAACATGTGCTGAGTTCAAATGTTATGAATTAGCTCGAACAGAACGATATCCAGACTCAAGGTTGATCTTGTGAAACATAACTAGCTCATTACTTGTACGAAGTAATGTGTGCTGTAGAGAAAGGGGTCACAAATTTTCAAGGGGTCACAAATTTTCATATTAGTAGATTTTCAAACACCACAAACAGCCTTTAATAAAATTGTGGGTTCATCTAATAACGTCTCACAAGGAAAGTACTTGGGCTCAAACGATCACATATACACCAAAATCGTATGAGAGATAATGTAAAGGTCCCTTATTACACTAGTGATACTCCCGCATCTGCAAAACTCTGCAGTCGTCCGTTAGAGGCCTCTGCGTGTGCCATGCCGCATTGCACTTTGACTTGTCGGTTCGCCAGTAGGGACGGTGCAGTGTGCCTCCGAAGTTGCGTTTTGTGACGTTATTTGTGTGGTGAAGCGTCAGATGGGGCGGCGATTGCTAATCAATCCTGCTAATGTATTGCGATTGGTTGAGATGAAGTTAGGAAGAACCATTCTTCGCCAAGATGGTATTAGTGTAGGAGATGAATCATTCGCATGCTTTCTCGTATCTGTTACGGTACAGAAATATGAGCATAAGTTAGATACTGTTGTTGCAAACTCATAATAATGATAATAGGAATGATAATGACGAACAACTCATTGCAAGCGGTAGTGCTACGGTAAGTGCGGGAAGAGGCGATGGAAGCAGTGGCAGTGAATACCAACAGTCTTCCGAGAAGAAGGTTAAAGTTGCAACTATCATCACGGCTTTTGATGAGAATTCGCTAGAGAACATGTACGATGATTATTACATAAGTTATAGTTAAGATATCTGCATTACGTATGGAGTCTACAATTACATCTACAGTGCTATCTAGAGCATGATTGCAAAGATTTGCACAAAAACGACACCCATCAGCACATTGAGATGTACGTAGAGATCCTGTAAGCAAACGTTCAAACAGATATGTTTGTTCGAGCCCATGTACTTCCCTAGTCAGTTACGTGATTGGATTAATGATTTCCTGTCAGAAAAGGACACAGTTCGTAGTTCCTCGATGGAAAGGCACCGACTAAAACAGGGGCGACATCTGTCGTCCCCCAGGGTATTGTTACTGCTAATCTCCTGTTCCTTATCTATATTAACGATTAGAGAAAAGATCTGAGCCCTTCTCTTCCAGATCTTGCTGTCAGTTGCCGTCAAGTGCAATTAATCAGAAGATCAAAACCAGATGTAGAACGATCCAAATAAGATATCTGTTTGGTGCGAAAATTGGCAGTTGGTCCTCACTAACTAAAAGTGCGAGGTCGATCACCTGAGTACTGAAAGGAATCTGCTAATATTTGTTTACGATCAGATTAGATTAGATTAGTACTTGTTCCATAGATTATGAATACGACACTTCGTAATGATGTGCAATGTGTCAGGTTAATGAAAAGTTATTACTTTGTACTAAATATTACATGACACCATATTTTTTTCTTTTCAGATTTACTAATTTATATCTAAAAATTCATCTACAGTGTAGAAGGAGTTGCCATGAAGAAATTCTTTTAATTTATTTTTATAATCTTGTATATCTGTCAGGCTTTTGGTGCTGTTTGGTAGGTAACCAAAGACTTTTGTGGCAGCATAATTCACCCCTTTCTGTGCCAAAGCTAGATTTAACCTTGAATAGTGAAGGTCATTCTCTCTCCTAGTGCTGTAGTTATGTACACTGCTATTGCTTTTGAATTCGGTGGGATTGGTAATAACAAATTTAATAAGTGAATATATATACTGAGAAGCTACTGTGAAGATCCCTAGCTCTTTAAATAAGTGTCTGCACGATGATCTTGGATGGGCTCCAGCGATTATTCTGATCACACGCTTTTGTGCAAGGAATACTTTTTTACTCAATGATGAATTACCCCCAGAAAATGATGCCATACGAAAGCAGAGAATGAAAATAGGCATAGTAAGCTAATTTACTGAGATGTATATCTCCAAAATTTGCAATTACCCTAATAGCATAAGTTGCTGAACTCAAACTTTTCAACAGAGCGTCAATGTGTTTTTTCCAGTTCAACCCCTCATCATTGCATACACCTAAAATTTTTGAATATTCTGCCTTTGCTACAAATTTCTGATCAAAGTCTATATTTATTGATGGTGTAATTCCATTTACTATATGGAACTGTATGTACTGTGTTTTATCAAAATGTAATGTAAGTCCATTAACTGAGAACCACTTAATGATTTTCTGAAAGACATCGTTTACAATTTCATCAGTTAGTTCTTGACTGTCAGCTGTGATAACTATACTTGTATCATCAGTAAAAAGAACCAGCCTTGCATCTTCAAGTCATTAATATATATTAAGAACAGCAAAGGGCCCAAGACCGAACCTTGTGGCGCCCCATATTTGATTGCTCCCCAGTTAGAGGACTCGGCTGTTTTATTTTTTTATTTTTATTTTTTTTTCATATTAGATAAGATTTAAACCATTTGTACACTGTCCCATACCACAATACTATAGTTTATCTAGTAGAATTCCATGATTTACACAATCAACGGGTGATGTCCGGCTATTCAGAGCATTTAATATTTCATTTGTGAGAAAAACCAATCAAATGTGAAGGCCGTAAATTGAAGTCAAATGCCCGGGAATTACCAGCTTAAATTGGAAATGATGTGAGAAAGGCGAACCGGAGACTGCGTTTTAGCGGCAGAACACACTGAGAAGGCGACGGAACTACACTTCGCGCGTCCGTCCCATCTTGGAGCAGTGTGGAAGGCACGGATGATACCCGGTGGGACGAGTTCTGATAGCGGGGAAGAGTGTCAAGGGAATGATACGCAAGGCGGAGGGAAAATCACTACAGCTACGGCGTTTTCCGTAGCGGCGAGGTCTACTTAACGAAATTTCGACCGCAGACTTCCTCCTTCGAACGCAAAAATACGAGCTGGAGTTAGAAAATAAGTATCCCTGTCGACTGTGGGCAGAGTTGTGTATGAAAGGAAAGAAAACGAATTAGAGCTGGAACATACTCGGTAAATATGTGAGGAGCATAAAACCGATTTTTACGATTACCTTAATAGAAGCGGCGGTCCCTGATGACACATGGGCTTATCTTCAATCATTAGAGACAAAAATGTTCAAATGTTTGTAATTCTATCGGACCAAACTGCGTGGTCATCAGTCCGTAGCTTACAAACTACTTAAACCTAGGACAAACACACACACCCAAGCCCCAGGGAGGACTCGAACCTCCACGGCGAGCAACCGCGCGATCATTAAGGACCACCGCTTCTATTAAGGTAATCTTAAAAATCGGTTTCATCCTCCTCACATCTTTACCGAGTATGTTCCAACTCTAATTCGTTGTTACCCGATCGTTTGTAGGGCTACAAGGAAATCCACAATTCCAAAAACATGGAAACACCGCAAAACAACTTACGGTGTCACACCACGGAGAGCGCATTGTAAGCTTTGTTTACCATTTATACTGTCTTCTTAACACAAAATAAGCCCATGTACCATTATCCCCGCTTTGCAATTCCGCCTTGGTATTTTGTGTAAATTCTGTCACGCAGATAATCGAAGATGCCCTGCTAAAGGGCGAAACACATCGCGCAAGAATAAAACAATCTGCAATCAAGGCGGTTTTTTACGGAATGGATATTTATTCTCACTGATTGCTGTACACCGTGGACTGGAAATCATTTTATATAAATACTAGCTGTAAACCCGGCGTTGCCCGGGTGTTTGTTTATTCTACACTCTCGTAGTCCACCTCCCCTTTACTCCTCTATCTGCAATCATCTCTTTCTTTCCCATGTCTCTGTTCGTTTCCACCTTTCCCTTTCTCAGCAATGTTTTTTGCAAGGCACCCTCTGTCATGTATCATACGAACATGTATGTATCTTGTGACCTTGTGCAAAAATTCATCAAGTTCTGAGAAAACCTATTCATTTCGTCAAAGTACGTATTTTAAGTACCCTCCACCGTGCACCGAACGAAATTTTATACAGACAGTGACATTCCTCTTTTTTTTTATGTTGAAGTGTGCAAAAGCTGATAAATATCGGAACAAAACGATAGATTCGTATGTAATAGAAACACAGAGTCACAATGAAAAACGCACTTTGTTGTTCTCAAATTTTCCAGTTTTATTTAATGCAACCTGCGTTCTGAGAATAACGGAAAAAAAATCGTTCTCAAGTTATGGCGCAACCAACATACTTAGGGATCCGTTTTTATCTTGCAAGATACTCTCCCCCATGCACCGTATGAAACTTCAGGTAGACGATGACCTTCCTTTTGAAGGTCAAGCGTGCAAAGTTTCGTGAAGGTCGGAATGAAACTGTAGATTTCGTCAGTCTGTAGGAAAATATCCTCCGCCATGTACCTTCATTCACTACTATCGTAAATACTTTCTTAGCTAACTTCTTCTACCTTTAAACTACATACCGGAAAAATTTCAGCTTCATAAGTGCAGTAGTTTTAGAGATTTCATGTATCGTCAGTGAGTGAGTGATCTTTAGCTTTTATATATGTAGAGATATCTCCTGAATTATAGGTGCTACAAAGACATTATTTACCATGTTCGTAGAGAGAAATATTAGGAAACTACCTGCGAAATGTTTCGTAAACTGATTTGGTAGTAAAGACATAGTAAATTACAACCTCATGCTTTTTAGGGCGAAGTTTCATGTATTTCAAAGTCTATGACGTCATAGCACCTGAACTATATGTCGTAATACGATATTATTTGGAACGTTCATCCTGTTGTGCATATGTAAAACGTTTGCTGAATGCGTCGCGAATAGAGTTAGTAGAAACAACGTAACAAATCAAAACGTCATGCGTGATGAGGCGGTTTTTCATTAACCTAATTGTTTATCATTCCATATCTCATGAGCTGTGTCTCGTACCATAAAATTTCGAAAGTACGTCCAGTGATATGTGTGTATACTGTCTGTAACATTTCTCGCGAATACAATTAATAGTTTACGAGTAATAAATTGTAACGTCATGGAAAATGCCGTAATTTTACTTCATGAACTCGGAAAAAGCAGTAACCGACAAACTTTTTTCCTATCATCATTTTGCTGGGGTTGTCAGCGAGAAAAGTTTGCAAAAGGTTTGAAATTATGTTTGAAGTTCGTTGCAAGTCGCTAAGTGCTCTCCTCCTCAAATAGTGGACTGGTAAAGTCACTATCATGTGCCGCAATACGGGGACGTTTTCATTGTTTATGACGGCATATCTACTGAACTATCGGCCCTATCGCAAAATTCTCTCTTAGATGACGTCTTCTACCTATGAACTACATTCCTGCCAATTTTCAGCTTCAGGCGCCTCGGTTGCACAGCGGTAGGGTACCAGACTACAAATCCAAAGTTCGCGGGTTCGACCCCAGTGGGGCTCGGGCAGCCGTGAGGCGAGGACGTCCGCTAGCGGCCCGCCTGGCGAGGTACGCGTTCGCGTTTTCCTTGTTTACTTCGCGTCGCGCTATTGTGTATTGAGTCCCCTGTACTAGTGAGCCATGGCGCACTCATACCGCCGAACGACTATCAAGATCTCTTTCCAAGTAGAATACGCACGACCACGACCTTTTGAAATTGAGAACTTTATAAGAGACGATCTGCACCTCGATCCACGAGATGTAATCGGCATACACTTTTCCATTACCGGGAATGTTGTCTATGTCAAGATGCGCACCGAAGAACTGTGTACCGACATTGTGAACCGCCACGCGGAACGACGCAAGTTCAAACACCCCGACGGCCACATCGGTGCCGTCGTGATCGAGCATGTGGGTTACGGCCTGCGTACAATAAGGGTCTTCGAACTCCCGTTTGAGGTCCCAGAAGATATCGTCAAGACAGCCTTCCGCCCGTACGGAAACGTCATCGGTCACGCGGCCGAAAAATGGAAAACGTTTGAGACTTACCCGGTCCTCAACGGTGTACGGCAAATACAAATAGAACTGAGGAAGCACGTACCGTCATACCTGAATATAGGAGGATGCAGGGCCATCATCATGTACGACGGTCAGCCCCGTACCTGTGCCGGTTGCGGCCAGGAAGGACACGTCCGCCAACAATGTCCCCTACGTCGACCTGTACAAACGCCTGTCAACGACGACGCCCTCTCTGCGCCGTCCACAGTCCTCCCTGTTACTTATGCTGCAGCCGCCGCACCACCGGCCGATCATCTACAAGGTCAATCTAACCAACCACCGACAACGACCGCAAACATAGACATGACTCTCACACCTTCGACGCCGTGCCAACCAGACGCAGTGCAAGAAGAAATGCAGCAACCCCTTTCCGCTGAGCAAGAAGATGCAAAGGAACCGACACTTGACGTCGTGCCAACTTCTGCCTTCATTCCAACAAACAAGAACGAGGCAGACACCCACGCTCTTTCCGACTCTGAACAACATAACCGAAAACAAAAGAACCCTCGGAAGCGCCGAAAGAAACATCGTCTGCCCCCTGATGATTGTTTACAACGAATGGGGCCACAAGAAGACGATTCCCTGTCCGATGACGGCAGGTCTTCTGACACGCAGGTGTCAGACGTCACTGCGCCGACATCTCACCCCCCGACCGCCTCCAACAATCGTGATGCGACGACGACGCCCACTCCCAGGAGAGTCCCAGAAGGCGTCCCACCTGCCGTGCCACCTCCACCTGCGGGCACAGCGGACGATACTTTGATGGACACTACATCTGAATTGCCGCGATCGTGGGCGGACGAAACGTTGGACGAAGGTGAAAATGAAGGGGATGCCCCCATGGTATTGTCGGACATAGTTCCGACACAGTAACTGACAACTTGATGGCTGCTGTGTCTGTTCCATCCCGAACGGACACCGCTGGAGCAGCAGACTTCTTCCAGGAGACCCAACAATACAGACTGGCCACTATCAATATCAATACTATTCGCGCGCACCATAAACTAAGGATGTTACAAGAGATGCTGAATGCGGCGGATATAGATATTGCCCTTCTTCAGGAGGTCTATGTTGGTGAATTCGTCGGCCCTTATGGATATACCACTCATGTCTCTCACGCGTCTGACACAGGCAGCGGCGTGGCAATCCTTCTCCGTGACGGCTTAATTGCAGAAGATATCACTTTCACCCCTGATGCAAGAGGCATGGCACTCACCCTACATGACGTCAGAATCATTAACATCTACGCACCATCTGGATCTGGTCGTCGCCGTGAACGGACTGCTTTCTTCGCTGAAGCCGTCACGCCCCTATTTATGGGTCGTCAGGATGCCTTAATCATCGGTGGAGACTTCAATTCCACTCAAGCGCCCAAGGACCAACTACCACACCATGTTCCATGTGCGGCGCTCGCTGCCATCATCACCAACCTACGTCTAGTGGACACGTGGGAGTACGTACATGGCGATCGGCCGGGTTTTACGCACTACACCAGCCACTCATCCAGCCGTATAGATCGCATCTATCTCTCGCGACCCTTCGTTCAGGGCACACAGGCCGCCGAAATATGGCCTGTAAGTTTCTCCAATCATGCAGCATATATATGCACTCTTACCATGCACCGACAAAAGACGTGGCATGGGCGGGGCCCCTGGAAGCTGAACATTGCACACTTACATTCGCCAGAATGCCGAGAGATCGTGGAGACCACGTGGACACAATGCACACGCCGGAAAAGAGCTTACCCAACAACAATCTCTTGGTGGGTAAAATGTGCCAAGCCTGCTTTGAGGAAAGCGTTGATTGGACATGCAAGGGAGGCAGCCGCATGGCGACGACACACAATGGACTTTTATTACCGCATCCTACGTGATTGTTCAACAATGATACACTCGCCTGCCCGCCAGCAAGCAATGAATCACGCGAAAGCGCGGATCACATTACTTACGAAGCGTCACCTTGAGGGAACAATTGTTCGTGCACGCACCACAGACAGAATGGACCACGAAGGACCGTCAATGTACCATGTCCTCGCTGAACGCCGACGACGGAGGCGGGCCCTGATTCAGAGTATAACTTTAGATGATGGTCGCTGTATCGAAACGCAACGTGAAATAGGTCTTGCTCTCCACGCTCACTATCGTCAACTATACGCAGCTCAGTATCATTCAACAGAAGTGATAGAGGAAATCTCTCGCCTAACATACGGAGTACTACCCCAGGATGAACAATTGGGTCTACTTGAGGATGTCACTGAGGAAGAGGTCACTGCAGCAATATTGGCTGGCGCACCACACAAGTCACCAGGACCTGACGGCCTCCCGTTAGAGTTTTACAAGACCTATCGCCAGCTACTAACACCGGCCTGGATAGACATATGTCGCGAATTAATGACACCGACAGTACAAATTCCTGATGAATACCTTGAAGGACTGCTTGTTCCCGTCCACAAACCGAACGGTGGAACACGCCTCACAGACTACCGTCCACTATCACTCCTGAATTGCGACATGAAGATATTTACGCGGCTCTTGGCAGCACGTCTCCGGAAGGTCACCTGCTACGTGATATCCCAGGATCAAGTGTCCTTAGGAGGTGATCACAACATACGGACTGCGTTAAATCGATACCGAGACATAATCGCACTAGCGCGGACACGGCGCATGGAAGGGGTCTTAGCCTCCCTCGATTTCAGTCAGGCCTTCGACAGGGTCGATCACACCTTTCTGGCGACGGTGATGCGGAATATGAGATTCCCAGACAACATCGTGGAGATAACGATGCGCCTGCTTCGAGGTGCGACATCGCGGATTCTGTACAACGGCCGACTAACACCACCGATCACGGTACAACGGTCAGTACGACAGGGATGCCCTCTGTCAACAATCCTCTACGCTATTGCCATGGAACCGCTCCTATGTGGCCTCCGCCAACGCCTCACGGGGATAACCTATGAGGGCCACACCTTCTGTTGCACGGCCTATGCGGACGATCTGGTCCTCTTCTTGAGAAACCACAACGACGTCCAAGACGCGCTGGCGTGGGTGGAGTCCTACGGCGCTGCGTCAGGCAGCATCCTTAACATTCGCAAATCACGCGCACTGCCAATAGGATGCGGACAGCCTGACGTCGCTCCCCTGCCGGTCCACGACACAATAAGATGTTTGGGCATTGATTTCACAGCCGACTTGCGGCGATCTGTGGCTCTCAACAGTAGGCGTCTTCTACGACGGATCCGGGTGGAACTTGTAGATCACCGCCTTCGAGCCCTGAACATGCTGCAACGCACCCAGTACGCTAATGTTTATGTCGCATCCCGTATCCCACACGTGGCACAGACGTTCCCCATACCTTCGACGATGGCCAAACGCATGCTGGCGGCATTGGGCTCGTTTGTGAGCCACGGTATGTTATTCAAGGTCAGCTATGAATCCCTAACCCTCCCAAGGAGCAAAGGAGGCCTTAACCTTTGTCATGTACCGCATCGAGCGACGGCCCTCTTTGTAAGCACGCATATCAAGATGTGGCGACGTACTCCGACTTGTCTTTCCAGCCTACTAATGAGGGCCCTTGCCCCAAGCTCGCTAATCGCACCAGTGCAGCTGACCGCCGTCCCAGCGCCCTTTTTCTACTTGAGATACCTCTTCCTCGAGTACAGTTATCTTCGAACCACGCTTACACGTCCACGTATGTCGACGGCTCGGCTGGTGTACTCAGCGATGCAATCGAGACTTCCGCCGAATGCGATTGAACACAAACATCCGCATGTTCGCTGGACAGCAGTGTGGCGAGCAGTGCATGATCCTACGCTTACATCAGATGCCCAGTCCAGCTGGTACCTCACGGTCAATGGGAAGCAGATCTGCCAGACGCGCCTCCACAGGATCCACCTAGCAGCATCGCCATTATGTGCCACGTGTGGCGTGCAAGACGACGACGGCCATCGACTTGTCTGCGGCGAGGCAGGCAATGTTTGGCTTTTGGTCCGCCAGATGTTGGCCTTCTTTACACGAACAACCCCTGACAATATCACTGCCGAAATGCTTCTCTTCCCCGATAAGGACGATTTCCCACGAGCGAAGACCCACACAGTGGCATGGATTAGCGGTCTCGCCGTCCACTACCTGTTTGGAAATGGTGATAAATCAGTTCTCGATTTCTGGCAATACATCAATGAACGACACTGCGCAGTTGTCAAGAACCCGAAGTACCAGCAACACTTTTCGAACTTCCTCCAGAGTGCATTCCGCGACCCCCTCGCAGCTGGATCATCCATGCAGGGAGAAGCTGACTTACGTTCCCTATTCCCAGTTTATGATTGATCATTACACCGGTAATCCTCAAATAATTTCGAGAAGACGTGTATGGATGATCTAATGATGTATCGCAGCCGTGCGGTTTTTATTCTCGTGCGGCTTATCACAGCGATCTCCAGTCTTGTGAGGATGTGCTGGTCCGACGGAGTCATTAATTTCATTACAAAGAGGTCACAGATAATCTTTTGTTTATGCTTGAAGGGCTCCTTCGTTTTGATTATATTGTATTCTTTCTCCTTTTTTCCTTTTCCCCTAATTTTTTTCAATAAAGATAAATTTGAAAAAAGGTCGAGGCGACCAGAAAAAACAAATAAATAAATAAAAAAATAGAAAATAAAAAAAAACGGTTAAGATGTCTGCCGAAAAAAAGGTGAAAAAAAAATCCCCGCCAGGTCCTAGGATTTTTATCTGTCACTTTCCACTTCTTTCACCTCTGGCAGTATTGCTCATCTGAAAAATACCCAGTAGCACTGTGGTTCGGAACCCACGTTAAACTGTAGGTCCCCCTATAACTGGCTGGGTAAGTCAGTTCGAAGGTCGGGGGAAGGCAACGGCATACCACCTCCAAACAGGACCATGCCTAGTAAAGCACTGTGGTGTTCAAACCAATCTTCGGATGGTTGACTGCTTTACCTTTTTTTTTTTTTTTTTTTAGGTGAAGTAGATTTCGTGTTTAGTCAGTGAGTGAGTGAGTGTCTGAAATGAGTGTCCTTGCTTTGAAATGTCAACGTGAAAGCTGCAATAAGAAAATCATCAAATACGCAACGCAAGCTGGCGTATGCCAGAAACAGTTCTGGGCGAGGAATGTCACGTGACATCTGCGAACGGCTGGTTTTCGTTAATTTAATGGATGTTGTCAAAACTCCGTTATTTTTGCAAATATCTCTCAAACGACACGAGATGTGAAAAAAAAACATAAGGAAACAAAGTTGTAGAGAATTTTCTCCTCTACAAATTAGTTTATTCAATTTTCGCGCCAGATGAACGGTTTATTTGCAATTAAAATTACATTACAAACGGCTTTTTTTGTTATTACTACCGTATTTTTTGTCCGAAATATTTCAAAAACCGAGGTTATGGTCTCTGGTAGCCAACAATTATGACTGTAAAATTTGGTGCCCATCGGTTGAACGGTTCGACCTAAAAAGTGGGAACACGTTACAGCCAGACAGACATCGTCAAATCGCCGTTATTTTTGCAAATATCTCTGCAACGATGCATCATATGAAAAAAACCAAATAGAGCGAAGTTGTAAAGAATTTTCCCCTCTACCAATTAGGTTTTATACAAAATTAGGTTATTCAATTTTCGTGTCAGATGAACGGTTCGTTTGCAATACATTACAAATGGCTATTTTTGGTATTACTGCCGTATTTTTTCTCCGAAAAATTTGAAAAAGGGAGGTTCTGGTCTCTGGCAGACTACAATTATGTGTGCAAAATTTGGTGCTGATCGGTTGAACGGTTCGTCTTAAAAACAGGGAACACGTTAAGGACAGACAGACAGACATCCCAAAATCGCCGTTATTTTTGCAAATATCTCTGAAACGACACGAGATGTGAAAAAAACATAAGAGAGCAAAGTTGTAGAGAATTTTCTCCTCTACACATTTGGTTATTCAATTTTCGTGTACGATGAATGGTTAAGCCGTTAATTTCATTTAAATTTCGAGTTGTCAAAAGACGATCGCAAAGGCCCACTTTTAGTGTTACTACCGCAACCTAAAGTGGGCCAAAATGGAGAGAGAGAGAAGGAATATGAGAAGTACTAACTCAGAGCTTGAATGAATAAATAGCAGGGTATCGCCGGGTTTTGAGTTAGTAGTAGAGTACCTGGCATGCCACGTCTACTCCGTGCTGCGCCAGAGGTAGGTCCCTTCATTTCTGGGAGGAGACGTGGCTGGCAGTGACAGGTAATAAACTGCGGTCGGTTAAGCTAACTGTCCGACCGTGGCGAACCTCCTGCCAGCCATTCAGGCGTTTCCAAGTGACACTGACGCGACTTCGCATTGGACACAGCCCTTTGACCCACAGCTTTTTATTCCGTCGGGAGAATCCACCGATTTGTGATGCTTGTGGCGTGCAAATCACTATAAGCCACATTTTAATTGAGTGTATTTTATATCGTGCTGAGAGGGCAGCGGCTCATCTTGGTCGTGCCCTACCCACTGTTTTAGCTGACGACGAGGCGAGTGTGACGAACGTTTTACAATTTTGTGAACGTTCCAGACTCCGGCCTAAGCTCTTAGGCCGGAAGTTTTAGTGTGTTACAGGAAGGGGTAAAATACAGGGAAAGGAGAATTATTTACAACTTGTACAAAAGCCAGACCGCAGCTATTAGACTCGAGGGGCATGAAAGGGAAGCATCTGTTGGGAAGGGAGTAAGACAGGGTTGTAGCCTTTCTCCGATGTTGTTCAATTTGTACATCGCGCAGGCGGTGAAGGAAAGCAAGGAAAAATTTGGCATAGGGATTAAAGTTCAGGAGGAAGAAATAAAAACATTGCGTTTTGCCGATGACATTGTAATTCTGTCAGAGACAGCAAAGGACCTGCAAGAGCAGTTGAACGGAATGGACAGTGTGTTGAAGAGAGTGTATAAAATGAACATTAACAAGAGCAAAACAAAAATAATGGAATGCGGTCTTAGAAAATCAGGCGATGCTGAAGGAATTCGATTAGGTAACGAAACAATGAAGGTGGTAGATGAGTTTTTTTACTTGTGTAGTAAAATAACATGTGATGGTCGCAGTACAGAGGATATAAAATGCAGAATGGCAATGGAAGAAGAGCATTTTTGAAAAAGAGAAATTTGCTAATATCAAATATTAATTTAAGTGTAAGGAAGTCTTTTCTGAAGGCATTTGTGTGGAGTCTTGCCTTGTACGGGAGTGAAACATGGACGATAAGCAGTGCGGACAGGAAGAGAATAGAGGCTTTTGAAATATGGTGCTACAGAAGAATGCTGAAGATTAGGTGGGTAGATCGCATAACTAATGAAGAGGTACTGAACAGAATTGGTGAGAAAAGGAATTTTTGGCATACCCTGACTAAAAGAAGGGATCGCTTGGTAGGACACATTCTTAGACATCGATGAATCGTAAATTTAGCATTGGAGGGAAGTGTGTGGGGTAAAAATCACAGAGGGAGATCAAGAGACGCGTATAGTAAGCAGAGTCAAGTGGATGTGGGTTGCCGTTCTTATGAGGAGATGAAAAGGCTTGCTCAGGATAGAGTAGGGTGGAGAGCTGCATCAAACCAGTCTCCGGACTGAAGACCATAACAACAACAAACTAACCAACGTTCAAACACACACACCCATGCCCCAGGGAGGACTAAAACCTCCGCGGCGAGTTGATAAGTAGTTTGTATGTTTAGGGGCTGATGACCCCGTAGTTAAGTCCCATAGACAATACAAACATTTGAACATTTTTTTCTCACTATGAACTAAGGGAAGCATAGGCCGTCTAAACGAAATAAATGGCACCCCTAACAATTGAATATCTCGCGAGTCGCTTGTTGTACTTCCATCTTACCGAGCTTATTCTAGCCTCACTCGTATGCTGAAGAAGAACCAACGACCTATGTGCCGTCTTCTGCGCTAGGGACACGACTATAGAAGACAACTGGTTAATCAGAACTCTATGCTTTCCATAAAGTTTTGGACAGCAACTACGGCACCTCGTGCGTACTGTAGGCTGTGGAGGTTTTAGTGTGTTGCCGGCCGCGGTGGCCGAGGGGATTGAGGCGCTCCAGTCACGGTCTGCACGGCCACTACGGTCGGGGGTTCGAATCCCCCCTCGGGCATGGATATTTGTGCCGTCCTTACTATTAGTTAGTTCATAAGTAGTTTGTAAGCTTAGGGACTGATGACCCCGTAGTTAAGTCCCATAAGTTCTACAAACATTTTAGTGTGTTACAGGAAGGCTCGCTGACGCCTCTCACATCAGCGATCAGCGTCCCTCTATTCTCGCACATTTTCGTTTAAGGTCTTGTAAGGTTGAGTACTTCAGTCTGGCAATTTCCATCGCTGATTGGGAATATGTGTTCGTGTTGTTGCCAAGACCTACTTCAGTTACTGTTGTCTAATTCTTTTGTCCGGGCGCTAAAAACCTTGCTGTTGTGCGCCCAAAACATCCTATCCTATGCTATCCTATTGGGAAGCTAACCTTCCGTTGTGTGCGTGGCTCGTGTAGAAGCCTTCTGTCTTGCGTTGGCCGTCAGCCCCTGCGTCCCTCGCCCGCCTATCAGCAGCGGCCGTGTAGAAGCCTTCTGTCTTGCGTTGGCCGTCAGCCCCTGCGTCCCTCGCCCGCCTATCAGCAGCGGCCGTGTAGAAGCCTTCTGTCTTGCGTTGGCCGTCAGCCCCTGCGTCCCTCGCCCGCCTATCAGCAGCGCGGTCATAGTCGGCTGACTCTGAGTCATCTGTCCGGTCACAGTGCTCCCGCGTCTGACTCACGGCACACGACGAACGCCAGTCCAGGGGACGGATGCGTGACGTATAGGCCGCTAGGGCAGGCCGACAGTCGTGCTCGGGTAGCCCAACTGTCAGCCTACGCCGGCCGCGGTGGCCGAGGGGACTGAGGCGCTCCAGTCACGTTCTGCACGGCCACTACGGTCGGGTGTTCGAATCCCCCCTCGGGCATGGATATTTGTGCCGTCCTTACTATTAGTTAGTTCATAAGTAGTTTGTAAGCTTAGGGACTGATGACCTCGTAGTTGAGTCCCATAAGCTGTACAAACATTAGCCTACTTGACAGCTCACTCCTTTTATGGAGTACTGCTGCCCAGTTTGGGATCCTTATCAGGTGGGTTTGACGGAGGACATCGAAAGAGTCCAAAGAGGGGCAGCTCGTTTTGTACTGTCACGATGCAGGGGAGACAGCGTAACGAAAATGATACAGGATCTGGGGTGGGAATCATAACAACAATGGCGCTTATCGCTGCGTCGTGGGCTAATTACGAAACTACAATCGCCAACATTCTCCTCCGAATGCGAAAATATATTGTTGGTTCCCACTTACGTAGTTAAAAATGATCATCAGAATAAAATACGGCTGGCCGCGGTGGCCGAGGGGACTGAGGCGCTCCAATCACGGTCTGCACGGCCACTACGGTCGGGGGTCCGAATCCCCCCTCGGGCATGGCTATTTGTGCCGTCCTTAGTCTTAGGTAGTTCATAAGTAGTTTGTAAGCTTAGGGACTGATGACCGCCGGCCGCGTATAACAAATATTTGAACATTTTTTTTTTTTTTTTGAGTGATGACCCCGTAGTTAAGTCCCATAAGTTCTACAAACATTTGAACATTTGATTAAAACACGAGAAATCAGAGCCCGAACGGAGAGACTCAGGTGTTCTTCCTTCCCGCGCGCTATTCGAGAATGGAATGGGTGGTAAAATAGTATAACGGTGGTTCGATGGAGTTTGTGACACTTGCGGGAAGTGACAGTTGCGGGGAAAGGGAATGTATAGACACTTGCGGGGAGACCCGGACGCTGCATGTAATGAACAGGGTGTTCCACAAGTAGGGATACACCACCCCTACTCCACGCCCTCCAGCCGCTACCTGTGCCGTATTCAGGAAAAGGTGGAGCAGTTTTCCCTTCCTGAGTAAATGAGCTGCTTCTTGTAGTTTCAACACCACAGTAGCCTTTTTCTTGAATATTCTGAATATAAATCTTCACGCAGACTCCTTGAGGAGGAGAGTGATACGGATATCTGATTGTAAACCACTGCCTATTACCTTAGACCTTTTTGACTGTACTAAACTTGAGTTCCGCGTATTCCGTAATTTATATTTATACAGTTAACAGGCAATGTAATTTATAACCAACTATTGGCTATCAATTTAGCTTCATTTTTCCTGGAAGTCTTGCAACTTGTTTCTCCCTGTCGGTTTATGCCAAGTTCGGAGTAAAAATGGTTCTATATAACGGTGATGGAAAATAGAATTTATCTTTAGCATTTTCCGGTGTGTGGCATTCCCTTACACATTCCGTATTTCATACATTTCTTAGATGTATTTGTAATTCGAATACAGGCAAATCATTTTGGGGTCTACGAATAAACGCTTCAAGTATGTAAAATACTCATTGACTTATTATTAACGTTTTTTAATTGAAGGTTTAAGGTTGCGTCTCCTATTAAAAAGCATAGTAGCTATTTTTAAAGAGATGGAAGTTGCGTGATTGTGGGGTTAACTACATAGCGGTCAATTACATCAACATATCTATGCAGGATGCCTAATATATTTATTGCTTGCGCAGGTGTCTTGATATGCTTAGTGTTCTGAATAATATGCTTTTAGGAGGTATGACTGTGGGAAGTCATCGACTTGTAGTTGCAGAGAATGTCTTAATAACTCTCCATACATTATCACTATTAAACTACCTTTTTGTTTTCAGGAGGAACACTCAACGAATTAATATGTAGTTAGAACAAGTTACTATATTGCTCTTCAGCTTTAAAAGGGTTGTGGTTTTTCACTGAGTTTCGTGTTATGTTGACAGTGTGGAAACTTGACAACAGCAGTGCTAGACTGCTTGGTTTGCCTGTATCTAGGAAAAGTCATTAGCCGCCCCAAGGACCCCGCAAGTGTCACTCCGCGCAAGTGTTCCAACCCCGGTTCTGCCAGGCACTTAAATGTGATTTGCAGAGTATCCCATGTAGATGCAGATGTATTCGGGCGAAAGGCTGGTCAACCTCTGTAATAATCTTAATATACCAGGTGATCAAAAAGTCAGTATAAATTTGAAAATTTAATAAATCACGGAATAATTTAGATAGAGAGGCAAAAATTGACATACATGCTTGGAATTACATGGGGTTTTAATGAAATAAATTGCAATTTGCGATCAGTTATGGCTTCACTGCACGGGGTTTAGATGAAATACCAAAGTGCGGCGAATGAAAATTTGTTCCCGGCCGGGATTTGAACCCGGGATCTCGTGCTTACTAGGCAGACGCGTTTCCCACTCCGCCACCGAGGACACAGTGACCAGCCCGACTGCAGAGGACTCTTCCCTGCACGTCTCCCGCGACACACAAATCTCCATTCCCCACGCTGTCTCTTTCCTATACCACAGCCTATTTGTTCTGTAATGCTCGCAGCCACAATACTGTATTCCCGCTTCAGGGAGAACAGACCATGAGGTATCGGGACACAATTAATTGTCGTCAGGAGCCCATCCTCCGCTTGTATACAATTATATATTTTTCTCGACTTTACATCGTTCTTTTAATGAAATAAACCGCAATTTGCGATCAGTTATGGCTTCACTGTACTAGGTTTAGATGAAATACGAAAGTGCGGCGAATAAAGGAGGAGATCTCGGGTTCGAATCCCGGCCGGGCACAAATTTTCATTCGCCCCACTTTGTTATTCCATCTAAACCTAGTACAGTGAAGCCATAACTGATCGCAAATTACGATTTATTTCACTCATTTGAACGCTGTAATGTCATCAAAAATATGTAATTACATGGGGTCTAAAAAAAAAAAAAAAAAAAAAAAAAAAAAAAAAAAACCTCTTGCGCGGGTCGTTTGGTGATGATCGTGTACACAACCGCCACTTTCGTCATGCTTGGCCTCCCAGGTCCCCAGACCTCAGTCCGTGCGATTATTGGCTTTGGGGTTACCTGAGGTCACAAGTGTATCGTGATCGACCGACATCTCTAGGGATGCTGAAAGACAACATCCGACGCCAATGCCTGACCATAACTCCGGACATGCTTTACAGTGCTCTTCACAACATTATTCCTCGACTACAGCTATTGTTGAGGAATGATGGTGAACATATTGAGCATTTACTGTAAAGAACATCATCATCACTAGAGACTGATTATGCCTTTCAGCGTTCAGTCTGGAGCATAGTACCAATAATAAAATACCTCCACGATCCCCTATTCAATGCTAACATTGATGCCACGTCTGATGCTATGCCTTTTACTTCAAAATCATTCTGCACCGATTCTAAGTACTTTCTTCTTGGTCTATCTCGACTCCTCTTACCCTCCGCTGCCGAGCTCATGAGTCTCTTAGGCAACCTTGCTTCTCCCATGCGTGTAACATGACCCCACCATCTCAGTCTGTTCGCTCTAACTGCTTCATCTATGGTGTTCATTCCGAGTTTTTCTTTGATTTCCTCATTATGGACACCCTCCTGCCATTGTTCCCATCTATTAGTACCTGCAATCATTCTTGTTACTTTCATATCTGTAACCTCTACCTTGTGAATAAGGTAACCTGTATGCACCGAACTTTCACTCCCATACAACAAAGTTCGTCGAAAGATAGAGCGGTGCACTGCTAAATTAGTCTTGGTACTTACTTCCTTCTTGCAGAAGAGAGTAGATCTTAGCTGATCACTCACTGCATTAGCTTTGCTGCACCTCGATTCCAATTCTTTCGCTATATTGCCATCCTGTGAGAAAATACATCCCAGGTACTTGAAACTGTCTACCTGTTGTAACTTTGTTCCTCCTATTTGCCACTCATCTGTTTGAATCTCTTTCCCACAGACATTACTTTCGTTTTGGAGATGCTGGTCTTCATATCATAATCCTTGCACCTCTGATCGAGCTCTCAAATATCATCTATCTACACCATCATCTTTGCTCTGTCTTAATTTATTAAGCTAATTATTGCTTTTCTGAACTACTTTTCTTTTATTCTAATAAAACTCCATGTCATTCAAAGCACGTGTGTCAATTTTTACCTCTCTATCTACATAATTCCGTGATTTATTAAGTTTTCAAATTTATACTAACTTTTTGATCACCCGGTATATAAAAATTCTACATCTACAAAGATACTCTGCAAATCACATTTAAGTGCCTGCCAGAGAGTTCATTAACCACTTTCATAACCTTTCTCTAATGTTACATTCTCTAATAGCGCGCGGGAAGAAGTTTTCGATCTGATTTCTCTTATTTTATTGGGATGGTCGTGTCTCCCTATGTCGGTGGGTGCTACCAAAATATTTTCACATTCAGAAGTAAAACTCGGTGATTGACATTTCGCAAATAGATCTCTCCGCAACGAATAACGTCGTTCTTTTATAGTCCTTTGGGCATGCTGCGTTATAAATGTTATAAATGACATTATGTAAAATAAATCCCAAACGCTGCTATTTATTTTCTTTATTTACATCATCGACCTGTTTGTGAAATACTTACATCAATAGGTATCTGTAAGTAATGTAAGACATATTAAGTATTCCTTATGCAACATTTTTAAAGAAGAGTTATTTTATGTACATAGATGTTCTTATCATTCATACCTTATCTCCGGACTGTCTATGGTTTTCTTATTAAAGCAATCCCAATGCGTCAACAACAGTTAGTTTGTTGCTGGCTAAATTTTCCGATGTAATTTTCGAATATTTATTACGCATTTTAACGTTTTGTTTACGTGACAGCTCGTTTGTCAGAAAAAGGATAAACAAATATATGTTTATATACAGGCAACGATCAAACAAATTTTCCGTTATCTCTGGCAAAGATAACCATAATCAGCATAATAAACAAAACAAGCTGTACAATATCGCTGTCGTCTGTCAAACGAGCATGAACAACAACGTAAAAATACGTAATAAAAATCCGAAAATTACATCGGAATACTAAGCCAGCAACATACTAACTGTTGTTAACGCATTGGGATTGCTTTATTAATAAAACTATAGACAGGCCGGTGATAACGTATGGATGATAAGAAAATCTATGTACATAAAATAACTCGTATTTAAAAATTTTGCATAAGGAATACTTAATATATCTTATATTACTTAAGATAACTGATGATGGAAATATTTCCGAAATAGGTCTATAGTATAAACAAAGAAAATAAATGGGACTTATTTTACATAATGTCTTTCTTTTAATGTGTTCCATCTCAAATCGTGCAACATTTCCGTGACGCTTCCCCCCCCCCCCCCCCTGTAACGTGATAAAACAACACGAGCTGCCCTTCTCTGAACCTTCTCAATGTCTTCCGTCAGTCCCACCTGGTGAGGGTCCCACAATGGGCAACAGTACTCCAGGAGAGGACGCACAAGTGTGATGTAGGCAGTCTCTTTGGTGGAGCTGGTGCATCTTCGAAGCGTTCTGCCAATGAAACGTAACCTTTGGTTGGCCTTCCTCACAATATTTTCTATGTGTTCTCTCCAGTCTAAGTTGTTCGTAATTGTAACTCCCAGGTATTTGGTAGAATTTACGACCTTAAGGTTTGACTGATAATTGAAGTTCAGCGGATTTCTTTTAGTGGTCATGTGTATTACTTCACACTTTTCTTTATTTAGTGTCAATTGCCAATTTTCGCACCATGCATAAATTTTGTCTAAATCGCTTTGCAGTTGCATTTGATCCTTGGTTGACTTCACTAACCGATAAACGACAGCATCATCCGCGAACAATCTAAGGGAGCTATTCAGATTGTCTCCTAAATCGTTTATAAACACGAGGAAGAGTAGGGGACCTATAACGCTTCCCTGTGGAACGCCAGATTATTTGATGTCAAGTCAAAAAAGTTACTCGACCGAGCCACTCTACTTACTAGTACAGGTTCTACAAGTATACCTACTGACAGTTCAATATTTTTGATTGATCCACAGCACAAATACCGGGATCTACAATGTGAAACTTTGGATTTGGAACCATGGTTAGAATTAAAAAATAAATAAATAAAAATTAAAAAAAAGTGTTTCGGGATGGTTTGATTCTGCTGTCAATGTTGCAGTAGGGGGTGGCAAGTTGTATCAAAATACGTGATTAGGAAAGCATTTTTAAAGCTGAATCTATAAAAATTTATATTTAGAAGTGAAAACAACCAACGCAGACCAGCTAGTCTACGCGTGTGAAGCTGCGGTATTAATCAACCGTAGTTAATTATAATTATTCTGTCGCGTCTACTTAATTCTAACACAACACAAATTAAGATTTCTGTTGTCAGAAAACGCATATTAAGTAGTACAGCCGTTTTGGTAGAATAAACAAGATCAGTGCAAAAAACAATGTGTATTGCTGCAATATTTATCTTGTGTGATACAGATTGTGATATACTGAGTTGTACTTCATTTAGAATTAGCTACTGCTAACGCAATATGGGTGAAAGGTAGAGATGTCCTTCCAACTCGAAAAAAGAATTCAAATATCGCGTGACCGAGCGTTGCAACATTATTTCTAAAATTTATTTTATCTAGCTAACTCATTACCGACGGCTATAAGGCCAGAACGAAATATTGCAAATCTCATACACAGTTAGAGGTATCAGTATGATATTTTGGCAAATGATAACATGCAAAACGAAACGGTTTTTGTCATACGGTTACTACGCAAAACTTCATTAATCGCTTTATTCAAAGAAGTATGCATAGGTATTCATTCTTTAGTCATAAATGTTTATTTCTCTATTTGTCGTCTAATGCGTTTCGGAGCTACAACTCTGTTTTCAAAAACTAATAGGTGTTACTTATCTTTCAGTTTATCGACTAGCACTAACAGAAGGGAAGTTACTAGATTTAACGAGGATTTTATGCGAGGATACTAGAAAATGTTATATCAAGGATCTCTTCACTTGCTAATGTATTGACTTTTCTCATTTCCTCACCTAATTAAATCGTTATGTATTGAGATATTCAGAATGTTCTTTTTCTTGCAACTGAAAAATTGAATATTACATAGAAATGTAGCCACAGCACTTATGTAGTTTGCAACTGTTAGATATAATGGGTTAAGAAGTTGGTACCAATATCTCTTAGTATGGTTGTTATGCAGTAACAACCTGTGCCTAATTATTAGGAGTTCTAACAGTGAATACGAGTTGTTATTTGATGGGCGAGCAGATACCAGTGCGTCATATTTAACTGACATTATCTCAAGCTATAAATTTCTTAGCGCCGGTTTGTCAATGTCTCGTTAAGTTCCAGTTAAGATTTTAACTTATCGTTAGTGGAGAATTGCGTTTCTCAATGTTTCGTTATGAGTTAACCTGAGGTTAAAGGACCTCAAACTGGCCGTTAAGTTAACGAGTAAAATTCTGCTCGTTAAACGGCTAACGACCAGTTAAGTGAGAATCTGTGTCAAAATGGCAGCGATTCCAAAGCGCTAAAATACATCAATATATTCACGTAAAAAAAAAAAAAAAAAAAAAAAAAAAAAAAAAAAAAAAAAAAAAAAAAAAAAAAAACAACGATTTATCGAACAAAATAACAGAAGCACTACAGGCATGAAAAACTAGTGTGGAAAGCAGCTTTATTGGTAAATTGTATCGTCATATTTCTCGCCCTATCCATGTCAGTAGCTAGCAGACGAGTTTGATATATTGTAGATCCGAAACATAACCTTAAAATTATTGTTGCGATATCAAAATACAAACTTATGGGTAACGACTAGTTAAGTGAGAATCGGTATGATGAAAATCGCTGAAGTAAGATTTCGTTGACAATTACTACGATGTCAATATTTTGGATGATCTAAAGGACATTGCTCCTATAAGGCGTTCTAGACGTATTTATGTTCGTCCAAATCTTTTTGAATGCTTGGATGATGCAGAATTTGTTACGCAATTTTTTCTTTGAAAAGCCACTTTGGAAATGCTGCATGAAAAACTACACGACCCTCTGAAGAGACCAACATATAGTTATGAATTCTGTAAGTTATCTGTTGTAATAAAAAAAATAAAAAAAATAAAAAAAAAATAAAAAAACAGAATACATTATCTATGTGTGCAAAGTTATTAATTCAGTATTTACTTATGGTTGTTGCACCTAGTGTAAGGCCTAAAATGTGATTTCTTCCTCCGATCTACAGGAACAGTGCACTTTCGCCTACGTGCAATTTATTGCTTGCACTAAGGTAAAATTTTATGACGCTCTTCGCCGGGCTCCAGTGCTTATGTTGGCTACAGATAAACAATGAAGTGTAGAATTGTGTTAATATTTTTCACGAGCTACAGAGTAAATGTTATTGCTGCTCGTTTCACTCGCAGCAAATTTAATACTGTACCTGCTATATGGTCGACAGGTTCTTGTATGTACCCTTGTCCAGAAAAAAATAATTTTCGTTTTAATTGCAGTTGTCACGACAAAACATTTATTGGTCATATGAGTTGCCATCATTACCATTGGTGCCAACATAAACACTGCAGCCCGGCGAGAAGCGTCGTGCAATTTAACCTGCACTAACGTACTATGCACTTGGCAGTATATTATCGTACTATTCCCTAAGCACTTTTGCTGTCCTACATGTTCCATGGACAGCATTGAATTCATTTGCCGCAATGTCGCTTCCTTTTCGTTCCAAGTCGTAGCGTCGGTTATTGTTTTTTTTTTTTTTTTTTTTTTTTTTTTTTTTTTTTTTTTTTTTTTTTTTTTTTTTTTCATTCCAATGTGTCATATTTCTCTATTAAGGACAAAAGACTCTCGCACTAATTTCTTTTAAAATTTGAGCATGTTTCACGTTTGTTTGCCATAGCACCAAATAAGAACTGTCTGCTAACCTCTTCCCTGATAGTCAAATATGGGGAACAGCTGTTTATTCAGACGGCACTTTCATTTGTTTCTATTGCCAACATAGTCGAAATATATCGTACCTTCTCGTTTTCTCCAAGTTATCAAACGAGAGGTGTATGTGGCAATGACAAACATAATGCACTTAACGAGCACATTTAACGAGACGTTAAAGGCATCTTCTCGTTTACTAACGACAAGATTAACCAGAGATGGACGAACCGGCCCTTACAAAGTTCCTGATTAGAGTGGATTAAAATTTGATGTATTTTGAACATTTCATTCGCGTAATGTGTTCACCTAACTTCAATAGAAAAAAAGTTCCTCGCGTGTCGAAAATTCCATAATGACGTCAGGAAATGCATAGGCCTATTCATGAACAGTCAGTATATCCTCTTAATACTTTATTGCCGCAAATAAAGCTAAACATAAAACGTAGTGAAGTCGAGAGGGGAAAACTGAAACATCTGTCGGTTTCGGAACAATTGAAACCGTGTAGTGTGAGGTAAGGCTACTATAATCCGAGCTGAACTATCCGCCATTTTTGCCCCAATGTGCAGGACAGTGTATGTGGGTATATACGAGTCGCGACCGGAGTGTGCGCTGATATGAAACTTCCTGGCAGATTTTAATCAGCGCACACTCCGCTGCAGAGTGAAGTTTCATTCTGGAAACATCCCTTAGGCTGTGGCTAAGCCATGTCTCCACCATATCCTTTCTTCCAGGAGTGCTAGTCTTGCGTGTTTGCAAGAGAGCTTCGGTGAAGTTTGGAAAGTAGGAGGCGAGGTACTGGCGGAAGTAAAGTTGTGAGGCGGCATCGTGAGTCGTGTCGGAAAGCTCAATCGGTGCCGGGCGCCGTGGCTCAGCGCGCCCGGTCAGAGGGCTCAAAGCTCTCTGTAATAAAAAAAGCTGAGCCAACAGCACACCGAACAAGAACGAACAAAAAAGATCAGCGTCCGCAACAAAGAGAACTACCCATAGAACAAAAAAAAAAAAAAAAAAAAAAAAAAAAAAAAAAAAAAATAAAATAAAATAAAAAAAAAGAAGTCGGTAGAGCGCTTGCCCGCGAAAGGCAAAGGTCCCAGGTTCGAGTCCCGGTTCCGGCACACAATTTTAATCTTCCAGGAAGTTTCATATCAGCGCACACTCCGCTGCAGAGTGAAGTTTCATTCTGAGTTCATAAGTAGTTCGTAAGTTTAGGGACTGATGATCCCGTAGTTAAGTCCCATAGACTATACAAACATTTGAACATTTTGAAGTTTTTCGTAGTTTTCAAAGTGGATAGGAATATTTATTGTGGTGCATTTATACGTAGTTTTCAACATACTGAATAATACTTTACACAATTACTTATATATAAGGTCGGAATATCTCTTACGGTCGCAGAACACACTCCAAAATCCGACACTGGGTAAAATTTTACGACGCTTCTCGCCGGGCTCCAGTGCTTGTGTTGGCAACAGATGAACAATGAAGTGTAGAATTGTGTTAATATTTTTCACGAGCTACAGAGTAAATGTTATTGCTGCTCGTTTCACTCGCAGCAAATTTAATACTGTACCTGCTCTATGGTCGACAGGTTCTTGTATGTACCCTTGTCCGTTCAGTAAAAAATAATTTTTGTTGTTGTCACGAAAAAACATTTATTGGTCATCTGAGTTGCCGAGATTACCATTGGTGCCAACATAACCACTGCAGCCCGGCGAGAAGCTATGTTATATTACCGGTACGTTACGATTTTCTGTTATATTAAAAGCGCATTCTAAATCTTTATAGGACAATACACATTAGTTACTGTTCGGTACACTTAGTGTGTGCAATATTAAATACATTTCATTAGAAATATTGTTGAAAATTGCGTGAATACGTCAACCATCACCAATATAAACATTGTCAGATGTGCCCATGTTGGGGCAAAAATGGCGGACGATTCAGCCTGGGTTATTAGGACCTCTAGTGTGAGGTTTCGAAACACTACACCATGAAACAGTGTGTGTTTTGTAATTGTATGGGCCTGTTTATTGTACCATCGTAAATGTGTACTGTACAAGTATTGCTATAGTACCACAAACATAGTGCGAGGACAGCAACTGTAGGAGAAAAAGTTTAACTTTTATTTAGATGCCGCAGCAGTTTTAGATTTCCTGCGGCATTGAATGATAACGGTGGCAGTCGTGTGACGTTGGCATCAGTCAATCGCGTGACAACGCAAATGTTTTGATATGGAAATTTCTTTTTACGAAAACTATTACTTTTACTGAGTGGATAAGGGTACATATAAGAACCTATTAACCGCAGGGAACGAACGGCATTATATATTTACTTCACTGTCTGTACGAAAAACCAATCAAATCATTCTATGTGGACTTCTAAGAATATTAATAGCTTTGCAAAGATATTGTGCCGTTTTGTTGATGTTGCCAACATAATAACGCGAGGCCGCCGGGATGTTAGGCAAAATTTTACCCCTGTACCAAATGCACTGCTTTCGCAATACGTGACGTTCCTGCTATCCCATTTAATGTCTAATATACTGGTTTTTATCAAGGTAGCTATAATTAATACATTTTGCTTTCCTCTATTTTAGTGCCTAATCTCGATAGGTGTTGTGTGTGCTAACCTTCATGTGACATTGAAAAGGTGCATTACAACATTAAATTTATTGAGCTAACATTTTGGAAAGGATTACGCTTTTATACATCGTTATCGCACTGCTCGATACTTTACCAAGATAAACCCTATTTTGCCGGCGCGGTGGCCAAGGGGACTGAGGCGCTTCAGTCACAGTCTGCACGGCCACTACGGTCGGAGGTTCGAATCCCCCCTCGGGCATGGATATTTGTGCCGTCGTTAGTTGTAGCTAGTTCATAAGTAGTTTGTAAGTTTAGGGACTGATGACCCCATAGTTAAGTCCCATAAGCTATACAAACATTTGAACATTTGATTTTAAACCCTATTTTAAAATTCGAGTTTTGTAAATATCTATAATTCGCGGTTTCATTTACCATCCAAAATTTCGTAATATGCAACTATAAAATCGAAATGTCATTTCAAGCTTAATGTTGTTCCTTATTTTTAAAAAAGGAAATTGTATGTGTAGTCGTATTTTTTTAATGTGATACACGTAAATGGACTGATAAACCTAGAATTTTTACTGGATATTTTAATCCATATAGTGGGCATTGTTTTATTTTATTTGCGTTTATAAGGCAGACATTATGACATTTCGAAATACTGCAGTCACTTTGGAAAAAATGTTCAAATGTTTGTAAACCTTATGAGACTTAACGGCGGAGTCATCAGTCCCTAAACTTACAAACTACTTATGAACTAGCTTATACTAAAAACGGCACAAACATCCATGCCCGAGGGTGATTCGAACCCCCGACGGAGAACGGCCTCGCTCATCGTAGCAAAGCGCCTCAATGCGCTCGGCAGCTTGTAACGATACTGCTGACCCCCTCATCTCAATGTTATCGTACGATACCGTCTGCCTGGCCCTCTCATCTCAATGTCATCCTACGATACCGTCTGCTTCGGTTCCGGAATCGTGTGGTTCAATAGTAATAAAAGTTGCGTGTGAAGTTAGTTAAAAACGAAATAGCCAGCCTAGGAATCAGTGTTGGACAGTGTCTCGGTGATACTGTGATTAAAACAAGTGATAGATTTCATTAATTAAGAGATTCATATAGTTTCTTTCCAGACAGTTCTATAAACAATACTTTTGTCATTGTTCATTGTTTCAAATAAATAGACAGACGAAGGGTAAAAACTTTTGTAAAACATAAATAAATGAAAAAAAATAGCATTGTATATATGTTAGGATCATAAACAAGTTGTGTTGACCAGCTAATTGTGTTATTTCGACTATTACATTAATTATCAATATTGAATTCTTTGTATATATTGACTGACTTGAGACTTGGAGTATATTTTGTGAATGGCCATGACATTTGATAGTTCAATATATGTTAGGAACATGTATGATGTAGTCATTAACAAATTAATTGATATTTAACATCGCACTTTGTTGTTAACAGAAAGATCGGAAATTTCGTCTTAAAAATACATGCGCCATCTAAAATTATTGTATGCATAGTTTTCATTTTATATTGTGATATATTCCCGAGGACATGCAGCTCTACTGTATGAACATATGATGATGGCATCCTCTCGGGTAAAATATTCCGGAGGTAAAATAGTCCCCCATTCGGATCTCCGGGCGGGGACTACTCAGGAGGATGTGATCATCAGGAAAGATAATACTGGCATTATACGGGTCGGAGCGTGGAATGTAAGATCCCTTAATCGAGTAGGAAAATTAGAAAATTTAAAAAGGGATTATAAATACAAAATCAGTTGGGGGTATCACAGGAGTAGGACTGATAATGAATAAGAAAATAGGAATGCGGGTAAACTACTATGAGCAGCACAGTGATCGCATTATCATTGTCAAGATAGATACGAAGCCAACACCGACAACAGTAGTACAGGTTTATATGCCAACTAGCTCTGCCGATGATGAGGAGATCGAAGAAATATATGAGGAGCTAAACGAAATTATTCAGACAATTAAGGGAGAGGAAAACTTAATTGTTATGGGAGACTGGAATTCGGTAGTAGGACAAGGAAGGGAAGGGAAGATAGTGGGTGAATATGGTCTGGGCAAAAGGAATGAAAGAGGAAGCCGCCTGGTAGAATTTTGCACGGAACATAATTTAGTTATAACAAACACCTGGTTTAAGAATCACAAAAGAAGGTTGTATACGTGGAAGAGACCAGGAGACACCGGGAGATACCAGATAGATTTTATAATGGTAAGACATAGATTTCGGAACCAGGTTTTGAAGTGTAGGACATACCCAGGGGCAGACATAGACTCTGACCATAACTTGTTGGTTATGAACTGTAGGCTGAAACTGAAGAAACTACAGAAAGGTAGGAAAATAAGGAGATGGGACCTAGATAAATTGAAGGAACCTGAAGTTCTTAAGAATTTCAGAGGGAGATTCAGGCAACAATTGACAGAAACAGGGGAAAATAAAACAGTTGAGGAGGAATGGGTAAAATTGAGAGATGAAATAGTGAAGGTAGCAGAGGACAAAATAGGTAGGAAGGCAAGACCTACAAAGAATCCTTGGATATCACAGGAGATACTAAATTTAATCGATGAAAGGAGAAAGTATAAAAATGCAGTAAATGAAACAGGCAAAATTGAGTACAGACGACTAAGAAATGAGATTGACAGGAAGTGCAAAATGGCTAAGCAGGAATGGCTAGAAGGCAAATGCAAGGATGTAGAAGAATGTATAAATAGGGGAAAAATAGATACAGCCTACAGGAAAATAAAAGAAACATTTGGCGATAAGAAAAACAGCTCTATGAATATCAAGGACACTGATGGAAAACCAGTTCTCAGCAAAGAAGGGAAAGCTGAAAGGTGGAAAGAGTATATAGAGGGGCTCTACAAAGGAAATGAACTTCGAGACACTATTGTAGGAAGGGAAGAGGATGTAGATGATGATGAAATAGGAGATACTATACTGAGAGATGAATTTGACAGAGCACTGAATGATCTAAGTCGAAACAAGGCCCCTGGAGTAGATGATATCCCGTCAGAGCTACTGAAGTCTCTGGGAGAACCAGCCATGACAAAATTGTTTCACATTGTGTGTAAGATGTATGAGACAGGTGAAGTACCCTCAGACTTTAAGAAAAATGTTATAATCCCCATTCCAAAGAAAGCGGGTGCAGACAGGTGTGAAAACTACAGAACCATCAGTTTAATAAGTCATGGTTGCAAAATATTAACACGAATTATATACAGAAGGATGGAAAAGGTGGTAGAAGCCGACCTCGGGGAAGATCAGTTTGGGTTCAGGAGAAATGTAGGAACACGGGAGGCAATACTCACTTTACGGCTTATCCTAGAAGATAGATTAAGAAAAGGCAAACGTACATTTCTAGCTTTTGTAGATTTGGAGAAGGCTTTTGACAATGTTGATTGGAATAAACTCTTTCAAGTTCTGAAGCAAGCAGGAGTAAAATATAGGGAGCGCAAGGTTATTTACAACTTGTACAAAAACCAGACAGCGGTTGTCAGAGTTGAAGGGCATGAAAGGGATGCAGTGGTGGGAAAGGGAGTAAGACAGGGTTGTAGTCTTTCTCCATTGTTATTCAATTTGTACATTGAGCAAACTATAAAGGAAAGCAAGGAGAAATTTGGAGAAGGAATTAAAGTTCAGGGCGAAGAATTAAAAACATTGCATTTTGCCGACGACATAGTAATTCTGTCAGATACAGCAAAGGTCCTGGAAGGGCAATTGAACGGAATGGACAGTGTGCTGAAAGATGCATATGATGAACAAGAGCAAAACTAGGGTAATGGAGTGCAGTCTAAGAAAATCAGGTGATGCTGAAGGAATTAGATTAGGTAACGAAGCATTAAAGGAGGTAGATGAGTTTTGTTACTTGGGCAGTAAAATAACAAATGATGGTCGCAGTACAGAGGATATAAAATGCAAAATGGCAATGGGTAGGAAAGCATTCTTGAAAAAGAGAAATTTGTTAACATCGAATATTGATTTAAGCCTAAGGAAGTCCTTTCTGAAGGCATTTGTATGGAGTGTTGCCTTGTATGGGAGTGAAACATGGACGATAAGCAGTGTGGACAGAAAGAGGATAGAGGCTTTTGAAATGTGGTGCTACAGAAGAATGCTGAAGATTAGGTGGGTGGATCGCGTAACTAATGAGGAGGTACTGAACCGAATTGGGGAGAAAAGAAATTTCTGGCATACCTTGACTAAAAGAAGGGATCGCTTGGTAGGACACATTCTTAGACATCGGGGAATCGTAAATTTAGCATTGGAGGGAAGTGTGTGGGGTAAAAACGCGTATAGTAAGCAGATTCAAATAGATGTGGGTTGTCGTTCTTATGAGGAGATGAAAAGGCTTGCTCAGGATAGAGTAGGGTGGAGAGCTGCATCAAACCAGTCTCTGGACTGAAGACCACAACAACAACATTGTGATTATTTTTGTATACATGAAATGTTTTATTGTTGTGTTCGTTAATTGTTAATTACTATATTCAATTGTTATGAACAATGGATAATGCACCGTCATTATTGCCGATGTTATATATTTGCCTCACCGCCTTGCGTGGGGGAGTTCGAGTTTGAGTCGTTTGTCAAGTGCTCTGGAAACTATGTCAGTCAGTTGTTTTATAATGGACTTTCTGTCAGCGAAGTTCTGATGCTTTGTTATGAAGTTGTAATGTTTTGGTGGAGGAGAAGTTTGTTTCAAATTATAGAAGAAGTGAAAATTGTACATATAGACTATTTATTTCTACCACGACGCCCCAAGAGAATAATGCTGCAGCGAGCAGAACCCCATACATCGCAATGTTAAAAAGATGAGTATTATGTTTGAAAGTGGTAGAATAGACTATAATTACTTTAAATCTATTAATACGTTTCACGCTGCAGTCACTTTAGATGCGAATCTTGATTTCTGTGATCTTAAGCTGCAGACTCACGAATATCCATTAGTTTTCGACACTCTTTAAACTGTGTATCTGTGCTGAGCTTCGTCGGTTCCTCCTTCTTGCATTACTGGTTGGAAACCCCCCCCCCCTTTTTTTTTTTTTTTTTTTTTTTTTTTTTTGTAACAGTGAAATCATAGTCTAACACACACAGTCGTGACGCTGCTGTGAAAGTTGTCACCAACAGCCAGCTGCAACGACACTAGCGGTTATAATACTACGTTGCTACTGCCTGTTTGGATTACGTTTTTTTTTTTTTTTTTTTAATCCAAGACCTTGTAAAAGACGGCGAATAAAATTTTGGAAAGGTATTTAACTATAAATAAGACCTAAAACTGGATACTGATTACAATTTGGTATTTAATTTGAATATGAAGTTCGTAAATAAGTACATATAAAAACCTATCAACCGCATGGAACGAACGGCATTATATATTTACTTCACTGTCTGTACGAAAAACTAATCAAATCATTCTATGTGGACTTCTAAGAATATTAATAGCTTTGCAAAGATATTTTGCCGTTTTGTTGATGTTGCCAACATAATAACGCGAGGCCGCCGGGATGTTAGGCAAAATTTTACCCCTGTACCAAATGCACTGCTTTCGCAATACGTGACGTTCCTGCTATCCCATTTAATGTCTAATATACTGGTTTTTATCAAGGTAGCTATAATTAATACATTTTGCTTTCCTCTATTTTAGTGCCTAATCTCGATAGGTGTTGTGTGTGCTAACTTTCGTGTGACATTGAAAAGGTGCATTACAACATTAAATTTATTGAGCTAGCGTTTTGGAAAGGGTAACGTTTTTATACATCGTTATCGCACTGCTCGATACTTTACCGCCGGCCGCGGTGGCCGAGGGGACTGAGGCGCTTCAGTCACGGTCTGCACGGCCACTATGGTCGGGGGTTCCAATCCCCTTTCGGGCATGGATATTTGTGCCGTCCTTAGTCTTAGTTAGTTCATAAATAGTTTGTAAGTTTAGTGACTGATGACCCCGTAGTTAAGTCCCATAGACTTTACAAACATTTGAACATTTGATACTTTACCAAGATAAACCCTATTTTAAAATCCGAGTTTCGTAAATATCTTTAATTCGCGGTTTCATTTACCATCCAAACTTTCGTAATATACAACTATATAAACGAAATACGTCAAATGCGGCACATTATGTCAGATTTATAGTATGTCATTTCAAGCTTAATGTTGTTCCTTATTTTAAAAAAAAGGAAGTTGTAGGTTTAGTAGTATGTTTTTAATATGATAACCGTAAATGGACAGATAAACCTAGAATTTTTACTGGCTATTTTAATGCAGCTAGTGGGCATTGTTTTATTTTATTTGCGTTTATAAAGCAGACATTATGACATTTCGAAATACTGCAGTCACTTTGGAAAAAAATGTGCAAATGTTTGTAAATCTTAAAAGACTTATCTGCAGGGTCATCAGTCCCTAAACTTACAAACTACTTATGAACTAGCTTATACTAAAGACGGCACAAATATCCATGCCCGAGGGGGAATGGCCTCGCGCCTCGTAGCATAGCGCCTCAATGCGCTCGGCCGCTGCAATCACTTTAGATGCGAATCTTGATCTCAGTAATCTTAAGCTGCAGACTCACGTCTATCCTTTAGTTTTAGACACTCTTAAAACTGTTCATACACTAGTAAGTTTAATGTGTATCTGTGCTGAGCTTCAGTACCGCTGTTTCGATACACTTCGTCGGTTCCACCTTCTTGCATTATCGGTTTGAAACACCGCTGTTTTGAAACATGAAACCACAGTCGCGAGAGACTGCTGTGGAAGTTGTTACCGACTGACAGGCAACGACACTAGCGGTTATAATGCTACTGCCTGTACGTGTTACGTCATTTCTTTCTTTCTTTTCTTTTCTTTTTTATTTATTTATATATATATATTTTTTTTTAAATCCAAGACCTCGCAAAAGATCGCGTATAAAATTTTGAAAAAAGTATTGAACTGTAAATAAGGCCAAAAACTGATTACAATTTGGTATATAATTGAACATGAAGGTCGTAAATAAGTCGGCTAGAAGCAGTATAAAAATTAGGAATGACGTTACCTCATGTTCTTGTAAATGCTGCTACTGCATCATTCTGCCGTCGCTTACGCTGTAAATTTAAAATGTTTGTGTTGGTAACTTATTCCTAGAGTGAGCTGCACCAGTTATTAGTATGGTGTTGCGACTTGTAATAAATTAATTTCACAGCAACATTTCTTGGGTAATATAAACGTATATTTCCGTCACAGAATACAGAAACAAAAACTAAACAAAAACAGCATAAACACATACAGAATAATGAATGAGCAATAGCAAAGATATTACGTGAATGTAATCTCTGTTCGACTCTGTTCGTCAATATCTCGATTTATATCACTGCACAAACGTGACGCCACCACTACAATGGTTTCATGTACAACATGACTGAGTGGAATCTTGGGGATCAGATCGTAACAATGGAATTTAGTAAAAATATTTTTCACGAATACGTATCGGACTTCGAGAAAATAAATAAATAATTTGCAACAGAAAAGAATAACTGCAGGTTCTAACTGTACTGTAAATGAGAAATAAAGAATTGCTGCATTATTCATGAAATGCTATAATCGATTGTACATGATACATCTCACCATAATGCCGTCCGAATCACAATTAAGACTAAGCACTCAAATATTAACGCCAATATTTAAAAAAATGTGACTAACAATTAATAATTATTTCAAAGACAGTTTTAACTAATTTATTGATCTCGGAAAGAAATACTCACATTAAAAATGTAGAACTTATACGAGCGGGAATACACACGTTCTTCCAGTACAACGGAACGAGCAGAACAGACAACGAATGAACGTTCGCAGCAAGGGAATAAAAGAAAGTCAAACAGCGAGGTATTTTTTGCGGAGGAAAGAAAAATGCTGACTCGCTATGACCTACCCGATGAATCGTGTAACATTTCACAGTTATAGTTGTGGGAAAGGTATCGTAAGAGAAATTTTTGCTTGTAATTACTTTTCTACGTAATTATCGAAATAGCTTCTGTAATTTTTGCGTTCCAATCATTAGTAAAATATCGAGAGACATAAATAATCGTGAAATAAACGTAAAAACAGCCGTGTACCAGATTTTTAAAAAAAGTTCAAATGTTTGTAATTCCATGGGACCAAATTACTTTGGTCTTCAGTCCCTAGACTTACAAACTACTTAAACTAAGTTAAACTAACCTAAGGACAACACACACATCCTCATTAGCAAATACTTAGGAATATTTGTGTATTTTGTAGCCTACTCCGCTGAAGGCGAGAGAGTATAAACAGACAAGAAACATTAATCCCAGTTGTAGTCTGTTCCTATATGACAGGAACTTTCTTTGACGTGTAAAAATTCGATATGGAGTCCAATGATTTGAACATTTTTACACTTCAGTCGTCTTTGTTATAAACTCATATACATTCCTGGCCATTAAAATTTCTACACCACGAAGATGACGTGCTACAGACGCGAAATTTAACCGATAGGAAGAAGATGCTGTGATATGCAAATGATTAGCTTTTCAGAGCATTCACACAAGGTTGGCGCCGGTGACGACACCTACAACGTGCTGACATGAGGCTAGTTTCCAACCGATTTCTCATACACAAACTCCAGTTCACCAGCGTAGCTTGGTGGAACGTTGTTGTGATGCCTCGTGTAAGGAGGAGAAATGCGTACCATCACGTTTACGTCTTTGATAAAGGTCGGATTGTAGCCTATCGCGATTGCGGTTTATCGTATCGCGACATTGCTGCTCGCGTTGGTCGCGATCCAATGACTGTTAGCAGAATATGGAATCGGTGGGTTCAGGAGGGCAATACGGAACGCCGTGCTGGATCCCAACGGCCTCGTATCACTAGTAGTCGAGATGACAGGCATCTCATCCGCATGGCTGTAACAGATCGTGCAGCCACGTCTCGATCCCTGAGTCAACAGATGGGGGTGTTTGCAAGACAACAACCATCTGCACGAACGTTTCAATGACGTCTGCAGCAGCATGGACTATCAGCTTGGAGACCATGGCTGTGGTTACCCTTGACGCTGCATCACAGACAGGAGCGCATGCGATGGTGTACGCAACGACGAACCTGGGTGCACGAATGGCAAAAGTCATTTTTCGGATGAATCCAGGTTCTTTTACAGCATCACGATGGTCCCATCCGCGTTTGGTGACATCGCGGTGCACGCACATTCTAAGCGTGTATTCGTCATCGCCATACTGGCGTATCACCCGGCGTTATGGTGTGGGGTCACCTTTTGTTCGCACCGACGGCACTTTGAACAGTGGCCGTTACATTTCAGATGTGTTACGACCCGTGGCTCTACCCTTCATTCGATCCCAGCAAAACCATGCATTTCAGCAGAATAATGCACGACCGCATGTTGCAGGTCCTGTACGGGCCTTTCTGGATACGGAAAATGTTCGACCGCTGCCCTGGCCAGCACGTTCTCCAGATCTCTCACCAACTGAAAACGTGTGGTCAATGGTGGCCGAGCAACTGGCTCGTCACAATACGCCACTCACTACTCTCGATGAACTGTGTTATCGTGTTGAAGCTGCATGGGCATCTGTACCTGTACACACCATCCAAGCTCTGTTTGACTCAATAGCCAGGCGTATGAAGGCCGTTATTACGGTCAGAGGTGGTTGTTCCGGGTACTGATTTCTCAGGATGTATGCACCCAAATTGCGTGAAAATGTAATCAGATGTCAGTTCTAGTATATTTGTCCAATGAATACCCGTTTATCATCAGCATTCCTTCTTGGTATAGCAATTTTAATGGCCAGTAGTGTACTTTGAGTATAATTACTATTGATTATAAAACGAATGTATTGAAGTTTCTTGCCATTTGTTGTTGAGATGTAATGACAATTATGGAATTGGTTTCTGCTTTGTTGGAAACTGTATGTTTGCTTTCGATGTTTTATTCTCACTTTTGTGAGGATTTCCCTTGAGTTACAGCTGCAGTGGCTGATTCGGTACATTTAATAATGTAGGTAATGCACTCCAAATAAGATTCTTATATTCAGCACTTACTGATTTGGCTGGAATTGCAGTGAAGAAATCCTGACGTTTCTGAGTAGAAAAGTGACGTCTTTCTGTAGATGGTTGGGTCTTCCGTTGTCTATTAGTAATTTTTGCTCTTAATAGATTCTTTATTAAAAAGTCATAGATTTCAAAATAATCTTAAATAAACTGTCCTCCAAAGTACCGTTTCATATCCTCCAAAGGATCTTAGGAAACCACATAAAAACAAATGTAGAGCTATTTTCTGGGAATTACCTATTTTTATGCGACTACATACCTTCCCCGTTGTAAAAAGTATGTTAAAATCAATTTAAACGATACTATTCACACTCATTCGATACGGTATTCAGAAATGTACCTCGCCAGCCGCTTGGAGCACTGTTGTGGTGGCGTATAACAAAAATTGGTGGAAGTGTCGTGACTGTATATGTTAGACTGTGGTGAAACTGACAGGAGGTAACAGCTTTTGTATCGACCGCGAATGTGGTCCGTAAACGAGCAGAATGAAACTACGGTTTCGAAGCCGTGAGACATGGCGGGTTTGAAACACTGACGTTTCGAAAACTTAACAATGAAACAGTGGCCATCTATAGAGTGAAGTTCTATACGAATACATTCACGAAAATCGCTGATTAATATTTTGTATGTATTTAACGATGGCCATTTCGGCTACAAAGCCGTCATCAGGATAGTTCCAATTGTGTAATACAAATGTCGTGAGATAATAGAAAAGTCACAGGATACGATATCTACATAAATTTTGATTTTTCATACTTTCTGTAATGTGGTTTTCCATAGAAGATCGTTGTCATGCCACCGATATGGTACAGTTATAATAAATTGCTGTAGCTGTTATCTGCTGGTTTATGTCGACGATATTTTATGGTTACAATAGCTTGTTTATATTTATACATTAATGAGTTCAAAGTGTGTATTAAATCTTGTCTCTATGATAAATAACGATATTGCCCGCCTCTAACCACAGACGTACATATGTCTGTGCCTCCAACGGTTTGTTTACCAATGATATACGAAACAGGGAGGTTAGAATAACCTCCCTAATGCGAAAATAATTTAGAAGGTTCTCTTTGGTGTACATGCATTAAAATTTTATCACTGGATCTGTTAATATTAACCTGGTTCCGCTTTGAGTATTTCAATAAAATTTTAACGCATATTACACCAAAGAGCACGTTCTAAATTATTTTCGTATGAAGAAGGTTATTCTAACCTCCTTGTTTCGTATATCATTGGTAAACAAACCGTTGGAGGCATGCAATATCGTTGCCTATCATAATCAGAGACAAAATTTAATACTCACTTTGAACCATTGATCTCTATAATATCTGGATGTTGAACTTCAGTTGTCTTAGCGTGCCAGCCATAGATATTCATATTTAGTTTCTTGCCAAATTCAAACATGGCTGCTAAGACGCATTACAAGAAAAAGAGAAGAAAATATGTTTCGATTCCCTCCCATATCAGCTTACTACATCGAATAATTAATTAAATTCCAAATCAAGAGGTAAGCAAGCAATTCTTTGTTACGTAATAACTGATGGAAACTCGTTTGCCAAACTTAAACATGGCGGACAAACTGAAATCGTGTGCAAAACATATGAATGTGCAAGCACGCTGCAGTTATATGCTCAGACGTCAGAGTTATACATCCAGTTTGTATGTAGATCACTGCTTTGAACTGTTTAATATATCGTTGGTATAAATATAAACAAGCTATTGTAACCATAAAATGTCGTTGAGATAAACCAGCAGATAACAGCTACAGCAATGTATTATAACTGTATCATATTGGTGGCATGACAACGATCTTCTATGGAAAACCACATTACAGGAAGTATGTAAAATCAAAATTTATATAAATATCGTATCCTATGACATTTCTATTATCTCACGGCATTTCTATTTGTTTGGCTTCCCTGAAAAAATCAAATCAACCGTATGGAAACTTTTTGACGTGAGGTGAGGCAAGTTTGCCAGGCTAGTAATGTATGTCTGTGAATAAATCGCGGCATAAAGCGTGCTCTTTGTCCGGAACGTGGCAACTCCTACGACTGGGGAAAAAGTCGGCCAGTTGAGTTCTGGTTTATAGGAGTCTTAGCTGGCCGGCAGTCTGATAAGACCCCCCGCTTATCTCCGCTGCCCCACAATGGCGTGAAGGCGACCGATAATCGCCGCGCAAAAAACAAAAGGCTTCGTGTCGCATACACCACCGTTTTTACTAACCAGGCGGCACGTTTTTCCCGTTCAGCGAATTATCACAGCTTTGACAATGTTGATTGGAATAAACTCTTTCAAGTTCTGAAGCAAGCAGGAGTAAAATATAGGGAGCGCAAGGTTATTTACAACTTGTACAAAAACCAGACAGCGGTTGTCAGAGTTGAAGGGCATGAAAGGGATGCAGTGGTGGGAAAGGGAGTAAGACAGGGTTGTAGTCTTTCTCCATTGTTATTCAATTTGTACATTGAGCAAACTATAAAGGAAAGCAAGGAGAAATTTGGAGAAGGAATTAAAGTTCAGGGCGAAGAATTAAAAACATTGCGTTTTGCCGACGACATAGTAATTCTGTCAGATACAGCAAAGGTCCTGGAAGGGCAATTGAACGGAATGGACAGTGTGCTGAAAGATGCATATGATGAACAAGAGCAAAACTAGGGTAATGGAGTGCAGTCTAAGAAAATCAGGTGATGCTGAAGGAATTAGATTAGGTAACGAAGCATTAAAGGAGGTAGATGAGTTTTGTTACTTGGGCAGTAAAATAACAAATGATGGTCGCAGTACAGAGGATATAAAATGCAAAATGGCAATGGGTAGGAAAGCATTCTTGAAAAAGAGAAATTTGTTAACATCGAATATTGATTTAAGCCTAAGGAAGTCCTTTCTGAAGGCATTTGTATGGAGTGTTGCCTTGTATGGGAGTTAGACATGGACGATAAACAGTGCGGACAGGAAGAGGATTGAGGCTTTTGAAATGTGGTGCTACAGAAGAATGCTGAAGATTAGGTGCGTGGATCGCGTAACTAATGAGGAGGTACTGAACAGAATTGGGGAGAAAAGGAATTTCTGGCATACCTTGACTAAAAGAAGGGATAGATTGGTAGGACACATTCTTAGACATCAAGGAATTGTGAATTTAGCATTGGAGGGAAGTGTGTGGGGTAAAAATCGCAGAGGAAGATCAAGAGATGGATACAGTAAGCAGATTCAGACAGATGTAGGTTGCCGTTCTTATGTGGAGATGAATAGGCTTGCTCAGGATAGGGTATTGTGGAGAGCTGCATCAAACCAGTCTCCGGACTGAAGACCACAACAACAACAACAGACACTATTCAGAGTCTACATCACAAAGATAACCTTGTTCCGTGCAAAACTGTATTAAACGGGATTTCCTGGTGACCCGCGCGGAATGGAAACGTTGCTTAAGATCTCATGCTAGGGACTGGGCGGCTGCTCCCGCTGGAGTTTCGAGTCCTCCCTCGGGTATGAGTGTTTTGCTCATTAATACAAGTTAGTTTAACTACACTACTGGCCATTAAAATTGCTACACCAAGAAGAAATGCAGAAGATAAACGGGTATTCATTGGACAGATATATTATACTAGAACTGACATGTGATTACATTTTCACGCAATTTGAGTGCATAGATCCTCAGAAATCAGTACCCAGAACAACCACCTCTGGCCGTAATAACGGCCTTGATACGCCTGGTAATTAAGTCAAAAAGAACTTGGATGGCGTGTACAGGTACAGATGCCCATGCAGCTTCAACACAATACCACAGTTCATCAAGATTAGTCACTGCCATATTGTGACGAGCCAGTTGCTCAGCCACCATTGACCAGACGTTTTCAATTGGTGAGAGATCTGGAGAATGTGCTGGCCAGGGCGGTAGTCGAACATTTTCCGTATCCAGAAAGGCCCGTACAGGTCCTGCAACATGCGGTCGTGCATTATCCTGCTGAAGTGTAGGGTTTCGCAGGGATCGAAAAAAAATTTCAAATATTTGTTAATCTTAAGGGACTTACTGCGGCGTCTTCAGTCCCTAAACTTACAAACTACTTATGGACTACCTTATACTAAAGACGACACAAACAGCCATGCTCGAGGAGGGATTCGAATCCCCGATGGGAGACGACCTCGTGCATCGTAGCATAGCGCCTCAATGCGCTCCGCCGCGATAGAGTTCGAATGAAGGGTAGAGCCACGGTCATAACACATCTGAAATGTAACGGCCACAGTTCAAAGTGCCGTCGATGCGAACAAGAGGTGAGCGAGACGTGTAACCAATGGCACCCCGTACCATCAGGCAGGGTGATTCGCCAGTATGGCGATGACGAATACACGCTTCCAATGTGCGTTCACCGCGATGTCACCAAACACGAATGTGACCATCATGATGCTGTAAACAGAACCTGGAGTCATACGAAAAAATTACGTTTTGCCATTCGTGCACCCAGGTTCGTCGTTGCGTACAACATCGCAACCGTTCGTGCAGATGGTTGTTGTCTTGCAAACGTCGCCATCTGTTGACTGAGGGATCGAGACGTGGCTGCACGACCCATTACAGCCATGCGGATAAGATGCCTGTCATCTCGACTGCTAGTGATACGAGGCCGTTGGGATGCAGCACGGCGTTCCGTATTGCCCTCCTGAACCCGCCGATTCCATATTCTGATAACAGTCATTGGATCGCGACCAATGCGAGCAGAAATGTCGCGATACGATAAACAGCAATCGCGATAGGCTACAATCCGACGTTTGTCAAAGTTGAGAACGTGATGGTACGCATTTCTCCTCCTTACACGAGACATCACAACAACGTTTCACCAGGCAACGCCGGTCAACTGCTTTTTGTGTATGAGAAATCAGTTGGAAACTTTCCTCATGTCAGCACGTTGTAGGTGTCGGCACCAGCACCAACCTTGTGCGAAGGCTCTGAAAAGTTAGTCATTTGCATAGCACAGCATCTTGTTTCTGTCGTTTAAATTTCGCGTCTGTAGCACGTCATCTTCGTGGTGTAGCAATTTTTAATGGCCAGGAGTGTAGTTTGCATTTCTAGGAACTGATGACCATAGCAGTTTGGTCGAATAGTTACAAACATTAGAACATTTGATTTCCAGGCGTTCGGTTGTCGTGCGCCAAGCCCCCCTCTCCCCCTCCCCCCACCCACACTGACCTAGACCTACATGCTAATCGCCCCCACCATCCGGCGCAGAACAACGGTGTACTGTAACGTCTAGTCCGCAGGGCACGTTTCATCTTCATAAATCAGAGCTTTCCAGACTTGGTGTCCTGCAGCTAACCATCCTTCTTTTCATTCAGTGCACCACAGGTCACGTATTAAAGGAATGATCGGTGCACATTAATTGCGTGCTCAGCCGCTAGGCGGCAGCTCTGCTACAGCAGCAGTAGGCACTTGGGGTTCGTTCAAGCAGCTGCCAGTTGCCAGATTCCAGCAAACTGCGCATGCGCAGAGCTGCTGCTGATTCTCGATAACAGCTCTTCCCAAGCGCAGTTTGCTGGAACTGGCAGCTGCTTGGACGAACCTTCACTGTAGTCTGCTTTCCTTCTCAAAAAGCTGTACCTGATAGTATTTTAATGGTTTATCAAAGCCACGTCACCCTCGGTAGCGTTTCTTACAATTAAATGTCAATCAGTGGCTGTAAAAGCTGCCACAGACTGTAAAAGCAGTCACAATTGTCCACTGACTAAAGAAAGCTATTCAGTAGCGATGTTTAGTAAGGAGTATGGCCGGGTGATTAACGTTAGGGTTACCATACGTCCTCTTTTTCCCGGACACGTCCTCTTTTTAAGGCAAGAAAATGTGTCCGGCCGGAATTTATAAAATTCTACAAAATGTCCTCTTTTTTGGGTTCAGAGAAAGAAAATTTATGTTTGTGTCTTTTGCAACAACGGGTTCATTCGCATTGCAATTATAAACTCTTTGCAACTATCATTTTATACACACAGCTCAATTGCCGTTCACACTTTCACTCTCCGCACGGGTCTGACAGTTACAAACGATTCTGAACTTCGCTGCTGTTGAATATCTACAGAAGGAGATGGCTCAGTGTCAACAGTTCAGATCATTCATATGGATGCAGCTCTCAGGAATCTCTAACTGGGTGGATGTTGAAAACTGTATCATCAAACAAATATAAGCGTTAATGATACATTGTGCTATGAGTAGTTTTGTAATTTTATAAAATTTTTGAAACGTTATCAAAGGAAACAGAATATACTAGCTGCTGAATTGTGATGTGCATATTTCAATTAGTCATCTACCGTTATTAGTTATTCTGAACTTCTGAAAATTGCAGATTTTTTTTTTCTATACCTAGTTATAATGCCAACACAGAGAGTGTGTTTTCTCTTGTGATCACACAGTGGACAAAAGACAGGAATAGATTTAAAGTAGAAAATATAAATGCTATTATATATGTACAGTATAATTTCAAACATTTGAAATGCTTTTATCAGTACTTGTTGAAAAACAAAACACTCGGCAAAGAATGAGACAATTATGTGTAGTGATGAGGGGTAAACGGTCAAGTTTCATAATATTTTGTTTTGCAGTAACACACAAGGTTACTGTTTTAGTTTGTAGTAGTTCTAAGTGGTTCATTGATGAAGTTGTAAATTACATTATGTTAACAATAAAGTGTCCTCTTTGTCATATGAATTGTCCTCTTTTTTGATAATGAACATATGGTAACCTTAATTAACGAAGAGTAGTATTTTAAATGCAGTAGCCGTTGGTTTGAACCCTGCTATGCGTTAATATTTTTATCTCTCAGTTTCCTGTATGTAACAGATTCTATGACCAGAAATGACATTCATATTCTTACTTGTCATAAATATTTATCAATTTTTTCCGAATATGTCGGGACTTCCGAGGTCGTGGTGAAGCAAGAACCTAACAATAGAACTTAAATAATAATTCATCACTTGTTATAAATACGTCCTCTTTATTTCTGAAAATAGTGTGATAATATTGAACCGAAAGGGAACAGCCACTGTGCTGTCTAAATCAGAAATCCGAGCAGCCAGTTTCCAGATGCCGTTTTCAATCGGTCCAGCAAAACCGTATCTGGCCCTGACATGTACACAAGACAGCGGTAACGGTTTCCGAAATTCAGTTTTCGTGTTTCGGAAGTTGGGTCGCATATAGAAGAAGCAAGCACTATTGTGTGAGTTAGGCACTGTTGTCTGCGGTGTTATTCTGTTTTACATCTCCTAATTCCTAATGTTTCCTTTTCTCGTCATGAGTGTACGTAATTGCAGCAGTCAGGATCAACATTAAACATGTCAACGCGTACGACGATTTCAGTTTCGTTTGCAAACTACATTTAAGCGATACTTTATTTCCGTCCCCCCCCCCCCCCCCCGCTAGAACCATCTAAATTCTACGATATGTATTTATATTAGTGAAAGGGTGTCGCGCAAAACTGTAAGCTATAAAAGGGTGTCGCCACGAGGGGAAGTCTGGAAAGCACTGTCATAAATACTCTGCAAACCACACTGAAGTCCACGGCAGGGGGTTCATCAACCCGCTTCCATTGTCTAATAGCGCGCGGGAGAAAAGAACATCTAAATCTTTCCGTTTTCGATCTACTTTCTGTTATTTTATTACGATGATCATGTGTCCGTATGTAGGTGGGTGCCAACAAAATATGTTTGCATTCGGGAGAAAAATTGGTGCAATAACGTTCAAACAACTGCCGACGATATAGTAATTTTGTCATAGACAGCAAAGGACCTGGAAGAGCAATTGAACGGAATGGACAGTGTGTTGAAAGATGCATATAAGATGAATATTAACAAGAGCAAAACTAGGGTAATGGAATGCAGTCTCAGAAAATCAGGTAATGATGAAAGAATTAGATTAGGTAACGAAGCAATAAAGGAGGTAGATGAATTTTGTTACTTGGGCAGTAAAGTAACAAATGACGGTCGCAGTACAGAGGATATAAAATGCAGAATGGCAATGGGTAGAAAAGCGTTCTTGAAAAAGAGAAATTTGTTAACATCGAATATTGATTTAAGCCTAAGGAAGTCCTTTCTGAAGGCATTTGTATGGAGTGTTGCCTTGTATGGGAGTGAGACATGGACGATAAACAGTGCGGACAGGAAGAGGATTGAGGCTTTTGAAATATGGTGCTACAGAAGAATGCTGAAGATTAGGTGGGTGGATCGCGTAACTAATGAGGAGGTACTGAACAGAATTGGGGAGAAAAGAAATTTCTGGCATACCTTGACTAAAAGAAGGGATAGATTGGTAGGGCACATTCTTAGACATCAAGGTATTGTGAATTTAGCGTTGCAGGGAAGTGTGTGGGGTAAAAACCGCAGAGGAAGACCAAGAGATGGATACAGTAAGCAGATTCAAACAGATGTAGGTTGCCGTTCGTATGTGGAGTTGAAGAGGCTTGCTCAGGATGGGGTATTGTGGAGAGCTGCATGAAACCAGTCTCCGGACTGAAGATCACAAGAACAACAGGTCAGGATGTCCCTATCAAAGATTATCAAGTGAAAAAAATCGTGGAAGACAGTTCCGCAGTGGGTTTTTCCGAACGGCGTGTCGAGTCGGTTCCCTCTGCTTATGCCCTGCCGTGCTGCCCCTGAGTCGCTTGCCGATGCGGGGGCGTCGCAGCCAGCATAGGTTTCCATGGCAACCACCCTGCTCGCTCGTACTGCTGCTCTGGACATATTCCGTTTCTCTTTTCCAGGCGGCTTGCAGCGCGTTTCGCAACGCAGATTATAACGCCACCACTTTGGTTGCAACACACAGCAGGCGAAGGAATTTTCTGCCATGTAGCGGGTCCTGAAAATGGGCTATTCAAGTGTAATATTTCTTGTGTCTCGGCGTAGTGTCGTCCATGTCACAGAGGCGATAAGGTCCAGACACGTCAGTTTACGGCGCAGAAAACTGACTCCGCGTCGAGAAATATGGCCGTCAGTCGTCGTAGCTCCTCAAGGCCGAGAGGAAGTTTCCTCTCGAAACAGGAGTGCACGTGCTAGACACAGCGGTACCCACAGCCAGTGCCTCCACTGACGCTACGGATGACAGTTACACTACAGAAGAATTGCTAAGCACAGCTTTCCCACATGTTGTTGTTGTGGTCTTCAGTCCGGAGACTGGTTTGATGCAGCTCTCCACAATACCCTATCCTGAGCAAGCCTCTTCATCTCCACATAAGAACGACAACCTACATCTGTCTGAATCTGCTTATTGTATCCATCTCTTGGTCTTCCCCTGCGATTTTTTCCCCACACACTTCCCTCCAACGCTAAATTCACAATTCCTTGATGTCTAAGAATGTGTCCTACCAATCTATCCCTTCTTTTAGTCAAGGTATGCCAGAAATTCCTTTTCTCCCCAATTCTGTTCAGTACCTCCTCATTAGTTACGCGATCCACGCACCTAATCTTCAGCATTCTTCTGTAGCACCAAATTTCAAAAGCCTCAATCCTCTTCCTGTCCGCACTGTTTATCGTCCATGTCTCACTCCCATACAAGGCAACACTCCATACAAATGCCTTCAGAAAGGACTTCCTTAGGCTTAAATCAATATTCGATGTTAACAAATTTCTCCTTTTCAAGAACGCTTTTCTACCCATTGCCATTCTGCATTTTATATCCTCTGTACTGCGACCATCATTTGTTATTTTACTGCCCAAGTAACAAAACTCATCTACCTCCTTTACTGCTTCGTTTCCCAATCTAATTCCTTCAGCATCACCTGATTTTCTTACACTGCACTCCATTACCCTAGTTTTGCTCTTGTTAATGTTCATCTTATATGCACCTTTAAGCACACTGTCCATTCCGTTCAATTGCTCTTCCAGGTCCTTTGCTGTATCTGACAGAATTTCTATGTCGTCGGCAAAACGCAATGTTTTTAATTCTTCACCCTGAACTCTAATTCCTTCTCCAAATTTCTCCTTGTTTTCCTTTATAGCTTGTTCAATGTACAAATTGAATAACAATGGGGAAAGACTACAACCCTGTCTTACTCCCTTTCCAACCACTGCATCCCTTTCATGCAACAGAACTACAAAAGAAACTGCATACACTACGCTTGTCCGTCCATTTTTGGAGTATTGCAGCCCAGTGTGGGATCCTTATCAGGTGGGTTTGACGGAGGACTTCGAAAGAGTCCAAAGAAGGGCAGCTCGTTTTGTACTGTCACGATACAGGGGAGACAGCGTTACGGAAATGATACAGGATCTGGGATGGGAATCATTACAACAACGGCGCTTATCGCTGCGGCGTGGGCTACTTACGAAACTCCAATCGCCAACTTTCTCCTCCGAATGTGAAAATATATTGTTGACTCCCACTTGAATTGGTAGAAATGATCATTAGAATAAAATACGAGAAATCAGAACCCGAACGGAGAGATTCAGGTGTTCTTTCTTCCGGCGCGCTATTCGAGAACGGAATGGGAGATAAAATAGTATAACGGTGGTTCGATGAACCCTCTGCCAGGCACTTAAATGTGATTTGTAGAGTATCCCATGTACATGTATATGGTCACTTCATATTTCTGTCCGCTGGCCGTTTCTTTGCTGACATAGTACGTGTCTTAAACGCGGAAGAAAGACAGCAGTGCAGCATATGTTGAAATGTGTGGTGGGGAGCAGTAGCATATGGCGCAGTAGGTGCTGGTTCCCCCGGGAAAGCCCGTCTATGTTACTGGTACTCTCCTTGCATTGGCTACTACATGTCACGTGATTTCTTTTGATATTAGTTTCATTTATTATTTACTATTAATTATTCAGAGCTGAGAATTTGTTATAAATATCTCTGCAGGACAGGCTAGGTTTTCATAGTTTAAGAAGTTTAAGGTGTCTTCTCTTATTGTAACAGGAGAAGAACGATATTGCAGAAGGCGCGCGACGGCCATGTTTTGGCGCTGAATAGAGCGTCAGGTGCCCTCTCGTCTCGCAACGCGCCTCAGTTTCAGTCTCGAGCTGACCACTATACGCGCCGGTCCGCCACGGTCATGAGTAAATTTTAGCAGTTAACACTCGAGGTCTCACTATGAGCCGGCCGCGGTGGCCTAGAGGACTGAGGCGCTTCAGTTACGGTCTGCACGGCCACTACGGTCGGGGTTTCCAATCCCCCCTCGGGCATGGATATTTGTGCCGTCCTTAGTCTTAGTTAGTTCATAAGTTCAAAAATGTTCAAATGTTTGTAATTCTATCGAACCAAACTGCGTGGTCATCAGTCCGTAGCTTACAAACTAATTAAACCTAGTAAACTAATGGAATGCGGTCTTAGAAAATCAAGTGATGCCGAAGGAATTAGATTAGGTAACGAAACAATGAAGGTGGTAGATAAGTTTTGTTACTTGGGTAGTAAAATAACATGCGATGGTTGCAGTACAGAGGATATAAAGTGCAGAATGGCTATGGGAAGAAAAGCATTTTTGAAAAAGAGAAATTTGCTAACATCAAATGTTAATTTAAGTGTAAGGAAGTCTTTTCTGAAGACATTTGTGTGGAGTGTTGCCTTGTACGGGAGCGAAACATGGACGATAAGCAGTGCGGACAGGAAGAGGATAGAGGCTTTTGAAATGTGGTGCTAGAGAAGAATGCTGAAGATTAGGTGGGTAGATCGCATAACTAATGAAGAGGTACTTAACAGAATTGGTGAGAAAAGGAATTTTTGGCACACCCTGACTAAAAGAAGGGATCGCTTGGTAGGACACATTCTTAGACATCGATGAATCGTAAATTTAGCATTGGAGGGAAGTGTGTGGGGTAAAAATAGCAGAGGGAGACCAAGAGACGCGTATAGTAAGCAGAGTCAAGTGGATGTGGGTTGCCGTTCTTATGAGGAGATGAAAAGGCTTGCTCAGGATAGAGTAGGGTGGAGAGCTGCATCAAACCAGTCTCCGGACTGAAGACCATAACAACAACAAACTAACCAACGTTCAAACACACACACCCATGCCCCAGGGAGGACTAAAACCTCCGCGGCGAGTTGATAAGTAGTTTGTATGTTTAGGGGCTGATGACCCCGTAGTTAAGTCCCATAGACAATACAAACATTTGAACATTTTTTTCTCACTATGAACTAAGGGAAGCATAGGCCGTCTAAACGAAATAAATGGCACCCCTAACAATTGAATATCTCGCGAGTCGCTTGTTGTACTTCCATCTTACCGAACTTATTCTAGCCTCACTCGTATGCTGAAAAAGAACCAACGACCTATGTGCCATCTTCTGCGCTTGGGACACGACTATAGAGGACAACTGGTTAGTCAGACCTCTATGCTTTCCATAAAGTTTTGGACAGCAACTGCGGCACCTCGTGCGTACTGTAGGCTGTGGAGGTTTAGGGGATCTGTGGTAAGAAGCAGTGAGGAGCTTTGTCTTCAGAATCTAACTTCTCCGTCCGCAAAATAAACCCTAAGGAAGCTTGTAGGATTCGAAACCAGATTTCTCGCTTCGGGCCAGTGGTCCAGTTAACCAATTAGGATACCCAGGCACGCTTTCCTTCCAACTCAACTTCTAGTCCCCTGTCCATTGAATCCTCTTGCTCGCAGTATATACTGGATTCCCGCACGGAATCGAGCGTTTGAATGCGTTGTTGTTGTTGTTGTGGTCTTCAGTCGGGAGACTGGTTTGATGCAGCTCTACATCCTACTCTATCCTGAGCAAGCTTGTCCATCTACTCATCACGACGTTCACACATCTTCCGGAAGACGAAAACCGATTTTCGTAAACCGTTTTTCGCTGTCGTGTTTACATGGAATCCGATTTTCTAGCCCACTTAGTATGGCGGCTGAAAAACAGCTGATTCAGTTCCTGATTTAGTCACCAAAATCGCTATTTTTTCTTTATTTAAATACACAGATTTATGTTCACTCTAATATTTATACTTTTATTTCACATTAGAAAATATCACCCTTTGCATATGTGCCGAAAATTCTTAAGAGGAAAATGTTATCTGAGAAGCCAAGAACGCTTCAAAAACGGTTGCGTTTACATGGGCACGAAAACCGATTGTGGAACTCGAAAACCGCTTTAGAAAATCGGATTTCCAGAATTGATTTTGGAGTGTTTACTTGGCCTACCAAAAGCGGAATTGGGAAATACGAAATCCGGTTTTGGGAGCCCATGTAAACGGGGTGCATAAGAACGCCACCCTACATCCCACGTCGAAGTTTACTATAGGCCTCAGCCGTAGTATTTGTGAAACAATGAATATAAAAATACAGAATTAAGAAATATAGGTACACATACTCACACAAAGTGTGACAGGAAACTAAACTATTATTAGCTGCAACAGACAACCTAATTAGGTAGCCAATTTCCTTGAATATTAGTTAACATTAAAAGTAGGTATCTTTATAAAAAATTAAAATGCATAATGAGTTACCCTCTCCCATGAACCACAGACATTGCCGAGGTGGGGTGGCTTGCGTGCCTCAACGATGCAGATAGCCGTACCGTAGGTGCAACCACAGCGGAGGGGTATCTGTGGAGAGGCCAGACAAACGTGTGGTTCCAGAAGAGGGGCAGCAGCCTTTTCAGTAGTTACAGGGGCAACAGTCTGGATGATTGACTGAGCTGGCCTTGTAACATCAGCTAATGTGGCTTTGCCACACAGCTACTGCGAACGGCTGAAAGCAAGGGGAAACTACAGCCGTTACCTTTCCCGAGGACATGCAGCTCTACTGTATGAACTTGGTGTGACCTGGATACATTGAAGGAACCTGAATTTCAGAGGGAGCTTTAGGCAACAATTGACAGAAACGGGGAGAAATAAAACAGTAGAGGAGGAATGGGTAGCATTGAGAGATAAAATAGTGAAGGCAGCAGAGGACAAAATAGGTAGGAAGGCAAGGCCTACAAAAAATCCTTGGAAATCACAGGAGATACTAAATTTAATTGATGAAAGGAGAAAATATAAAAATGCAGTAAATGAAACAGGAAAAATGGAGTACAGACGACTAAGAAATGAGATTGACAGGAAGTGCAAAATGGCTAAGCAGGAGTGGCTAGAAGGCAAATGCAAGGATGTAGAAGAATGTATAAATAGGGGAAAAAATAGATACAGCCTACAGGAAAATAAAAGAAACATTTGGAGATAAGAAAAACAGCTCTATGAATATCAAGGACACTGATGGAAAACCAGTTCTCAGCAAAGAAGGGAAAGCTGAAAGGTGGAAAGAGTATATAGAGGGGCTCTACAAAGGAAATGAACTTCGAGACAATATTGTAGGAAGGGAAGAGATTGTAGATGAAGATGAATTAGGAGATACTGTACTGAGAGAAGAATTTGACAGAGCCCTGAAAGTCTTAAGTCGAAACAAGGCCCCTGGAGTAGATGATATTCCCTCAGAGCTACTGAAGTCTCTGGGAGAACCAGCCATGACAAACCTGTTTCATCTGGTGTGCAAGATGTATGAGACAGGCGAAGTACCCTCAGACTCAGAAAGCAGATGCAGACAGGTGTGAAAACTACAGAACCATCAGTTTAATAAGTCATGGTTCCAAAATATTAACACGAATTATATACAGAAGGATGGAAAAGCTGGTAGAAGCCGACCTCGGGGAAGATCAATTTGGGTTCAGGAGAAATGTAGGAACACGGGAGGCAATACTCACTTTACGGCTTATCCTAGAAGATAGATTAAGAAAAGGCAAACCTACATTTCTAGCTTTTGTAGATTTGGAGAAGGCTTTTGACAATGTTGATTGGAATAAACTCTTTAAAGTTCTGAAGCAAGCAGAAGTAAAATATAGGGAGCGTAAGATTATTTACAACTTGTACAAAAACCAGACAGCGGTTGTCAGAATTGAAGGGCATGAAAGGGATGCAGTGGTTGGAATGGGAGTAAGACAGGTTTGTAGTCTTTCTCCATTGTTATTCAATTTGTACATTGAGCAAGCTATAAAGGAAAGCAAGGAGAAATTTGGAGAAGGAATTAAAGTTCAGGGTGAAGAATTAAAAACATTGCGTTTTGCCGACGACATAGTAATTCTGTCAGATACAGCAAAGGACATGGAAGAGCAATTGTACGGAATGGACAGGGTGCTGAAAGGTGCATATAAGATGAACATTAACAAGAGCAAAACTAGGACAATCGAGTGCAGTGTAAGAAAATCAGGTGATGCTGAAGGAATTAGATTGGGAAACGAAGTAATAAAGGAGGTAGATGAGTTTTGTTACTTGGGCAGTAAAAAAACAGATGATGGTCGCAGTATAAAATATAAAATGCAGAATGGCAATGTGTAGAAAAGCGTTCTTGAAAAAGAGAAATTTATTAACATCGAATATTGATTTAAGCCTAAGGTAGTCCTTTCTGAAAGCATTTGTGTGGAGTGTTGCCTTCTATGGCAGTGAGACATGGACGATAAACAGTGCGGACAGGAAGAGGATTGAGGCTTTTGAAATATGGTGCTACAGAAAAATGCTGAAGATTGGGTGGGTGGATCGCATAACTAATGAGGAGGTACTGAACAGAATTGGGGAGAAAAGAAATTTCTGGCATACCTTGACTAAAAGAAGGGATCGATTGGTAGGACACATTCTTAGACATCAAGGAATTGTGAATTTAGCGTTGTAAGGAAGTGTGTGGGGTAAAAATCGCAGAGGAAGACCAAGAGATGGATACAGTAAGCAGATTCAGACAGATGTAGGTTGCCGTTCTTATGTGGAGATGAGGAGGCTTGCTCAGGATAGGGTATTGTGGAGAGCTGCATCAAACCAGCCTCCGGACTGAAGACCACAACAACACAATGAGTTACAAACACATAATGGCACCTCTGGGTGTGTATTACTCGTAATACTGTACTTTCGCGCACTTGAGAGGGATATGAGCATTACTTCCGACGTTTTGATGTGCCAGGTTCCTCGGTCTCAAGACATACCTTTATTTGCAGATTCACGGTAAGTACATAGACACAGTATAACGACATTGCCCAATTTTAACCATTTTTTGGTAATAATATTTCATTTTTATGCTATGTAAGATACTAAATTTCACTCATGTTACAATCGATTCCACTATTGTATGGTATGTGATGTCTGTACTTCATCCTATCAGAAAGGACACAGTTCGTTGTAATTGCCGGTAAGTCATCGAGTAAAAAAGAAGTGATATCTGGTGTTGCACAGGGAAGCGTTATAGGTCCCCTACTCTTCCTTGTGTTTATAAACGATTTAGGAGACAATCTGAATAGCTCCCTTAGACTGTTCGCGGATGATGCTGTCGTTTATCGGTTAGTGAAGTCAACAGAGGATCAAAAGCAACTGCAAAGCGATTTTGACAAAATTTCTAGATGGTCCGAAAATTGGTAATTGACATTAAATTAAGAAAAGTGTGAAGTAATACACATGACCACTAAAAGAAATCCGATGAACTTCAATTACACGGTAAATCAGTCAAACCTTAAGGTCGTAAATTCTACCAAATACCTAGGAGTTACATTTACGAACAAATTTGACTGGAGAGAACACACAAACATAGAGAAACATAGAGAAACATAAAGAAAATATTGTGGGGAAGCCGAACCAAAGGTTACGTTTCATCGGCAGAACGCTTCGAAGATGCACCAGCTCCACCAAAGAGACTGCCTACATCACACTTGTGCGTCCTCTCCTGGAGTACTGTTGCCCCTTGTGGGACCCTCACCAGGTGGAGAAGACACTGAGAAGGTTCAGAGAAGGGCAGCTCGTTTTGTTTTATCACGCTACGGGGGGGGGGGGGAGGGGAAGCGTCACGGAAATGTTGCACGAAATTATTAAAAGAAAGACGTTTTCATTGCGGCGTGATCTGTTTGCGAAGTTTCAATCACCGACTTTTACTTCTGAATGTGAAAATATTTTGCTAGCACCCACCTACTTAGGGAGACATGACCATCCCAATAAAATAAGAGAAATCAGATCGAAAACGGAACGATTTAGGTGTTCTTTCTTCCCGCGCGCTATTAGAGAATGGAACGGTAGAGAAAAGTTATGAAAGTGGTTAATGAACCCTCTGCCAGGCACTTAAATGTGATTTGCAGAGTATCTATGTAGATGTAGATGTGCTTTGTATGTTTGATCAATATCAACGTCATGTTTATTTTTTGCATATAATTTTTGTAATTTTAATTGGCTTCGGTAATCTCAATTTTATTTTTGAATCGTTTTATGTATGTGAATATTATGTAAATTTGTAATATCTCATGACCAGCATGATATGTAAAAGATGTGGTGATTCCAATGTGAACGGAATTCCGTTGTAACGCAGAGAGAGAAGTCAGTATGAGTTGGGAGTTGAGAGCAGTAGTCAGTCGAAGGTTGGCATTCGTAGCAGTCAGTCTGTGGTGGGAGCTCACAGCAGTAGGGATGGCGGTTATCGCTGAAACAACCGGTTTTCGGTTATACCGGTTCTTTTCATCACCAGTTTAACCGAACTGTAAAAACTGATCAAAATAACCGGTTTTTTAAATAACCGGTTTTCGGTTCTTTATTGCTTTTATTTCCACTAAAGTTCGATCGAAACTTAAGTGGCAGCGGAAACAGAAACCGTAATCGAATTTTCGGTTCTTCTAGTTTCGGCCGAAAACGACACTTAGGAAGTTTAGTTCAAATTTAGGTAAATTTACATTATACGACAAATCACTAGTCTTTCCAAATTTTGCAAGATCCCCTCCCAATAATACGCCTTCTTGAGTGTGTGTAAGCCTAGCCAGGAGTCCGTAGAAGATGATATACGAAGCATACAGATTTGCTGGCCTAGTACTTCCATCCGGCAGTTGCGAATACTGAGCCAACCACTCCTTAAGTTGGACTTGTGAGCCAGCACATATGAATATCTAGTTTTATATATATATATATATATAAGTTACAGTCAGTAAATGAACTTCAATCAGTGCTGGAGACGTATTATCAAAAATTAAGTCACAGTTCCGACTAACAGTATGATTGTTGTCAGTGTAAATTTACGCAACTTGAACTAGAAAAGCTGTATACCACATGCCCAAAGAATGTTCAAATGGATGTGAGTTCGTATGAGACCTAACTGCTTAGTTCATCGATCCCTAGACTTACAAACTACTTAATCTAACTTAAACTAACTTACGCTAAGGACAACATACAAACCCATGACCGAGGGAGGAGGGAGGAATCGAACCTCCGACTGGAGCAGCCGCGCAGTCCGTGACATGGAGCCTCAGACCGCACGGCTACCTCGCCAGACGCCACATGATCAATGTTACCTAGACCCATATTGGCTATTAAAAAAGCCCCTCACTTTCAAGCAATCACATTAATAAAACTAGTTAGCATAGCAATATAATACATTTAAAGTTTTAACCAAGATGTTGAGAAGCTAACATCACTCTGTTCTTTAATATCCAATAGTAAAAGCAGTCAAGATATAACACATTTTGAATCACTGCTACAGGAAGTAGTTGTACCGGTTTTTTTACCCGGTTCTTGGCAATAACTAAAAAAGACGGCTACAACCGACACCAAATAAATACCGAAAAAACCGATTATTCAAAACTAAAATACCGGTATCGGTTTTAACCGGTCGGTTTTTCCCCTTTCCTACACAGCAGTAGTGAGCCTGAGTTTGGAGTGCACAGCATCAAGACGTAGTGGCAGACTTGTGCTACTGGATTCTGGGCCAAATATTTGTTTCACTTGAGGCAGAAGACCAGTCTACTTACAATGGCCTCGGTGAAAGTGCAGATGCAATAGTAACACTAGTACTGACTGCATATGGAGCTAAATGGAAGCTACTGGAAACTGCTGTTATAATGTCGGCTCAAAAACTGCGTGAAGATTAAATCTGAGCTGTATACGCTGCGCCGCCACCTCGCCACTACTGCGCATTATTAACAGGTCACAATATTTATTGTTACTGTTTATAAACTGGTCGTTGAGAGATTTAACTTGTGTTTTGAATGTTTTTTCAATAGAGGTTACATTTCTGTTAGAAGTAGTGTGTTGTTGTTGTTGTTGCGGTCTTCAGTCCGGAGACTGGTTTGATGCAGCTCTCCACAATACCCTATCCTGAGCAAGCCTCTTCATCTCCACATAAGAACGGCAACCTACATCTGTTTGAATCTGCTTACTGTATCCATCTCTTGGTCTTCCTCTGCGGTTTTTACCCCACACACTTCCCTGCAACGCTAAATTCACAATACCTTGATGTCTAAGAATGTGCCCTACCAATCTATCCCTTCTTTTAGTCAAGGTATGCCAGAAATTTCTTTTCTCCCCAATTCTGTTCAGTACCTCCTCATTAGTTACGCGATCCACCCACCTAATCTTCAGCATTCTTCTGTAGCACCACATTTCAAAAGCCTCAATCCTCTTCCTGTCCGCACTGTTTATCGTCAATGTTTCACTCCCATACAAGGCAACACTCCATACAAATGCTTTCAGAAAGGACTTCCTTAGGCTTAAATCAATATTCGATGTTAACAAATTTCTCTTTTTCAAGAACGCTTTTCTACCCATTGCCATTCTGCATTTTATATCCTCTGTACTGCGACCATCATTTGTTATTTTACTGCCCAAGTAACAAAACTCATCTACCTCCTTTATAGCTTCGTTACCCAATCTAATTCCTTCAGCATCACCTGATTTTCTTAGGCTGCACTCTGTACGTAACCCTAATTTATCCCAAGTCATATAACCCAATAGGGGTCCTCTCCTTTACAGAATTATTAACCGAGCCATCCTACTTTTTTTTTTTTTTTTTTTTTTTTTTTTTTTTTTTTTTTTTTTTTTTTTTTAAGCAGCAATCAATTTTAATCATGTAAATTTTTTGGAGAATCTTTCTATTACAATATACAGTGCTGTAACTATAAATTTCATTGCTCTTGCACAATAGTATTGGTAGGAATAAGTTACTGTTTTGCCACATAACTATTTTAATCAGTTCATGTAATTGTAATAGTTGAAACATGAATTTCTACGTGTGGTATTAGTCAATATTTATTACAGTGTTCCTTTAAATGGTCAGTACAGTTTGAGTGACCTCATACTAGATTCCAGGCTAGCTGATTTAATTGATGAATATATTCAGCAAAGTGTTACTAAAATAGTTAACTGTAACAGAATTATTAGTTTCATGGTAGGGAGAAAGATTTCATTATTTTCAACAAAGTGATACATACTAGTCAGTGTTCTTTAAGTAGATTTTTGAATAGAGGTCATAATCATAACCAATTTCTGTCTTATTTACAAAGAACATTAGGAACAGCTCTGACCATAATATCAGTAGATTTTTTTACCACTAATTATAAGCCTTTCATCAACTTTGTTTCTGAATGCCATTTACATTGCAATACTACATTCCACGCTATACTCTATAGTAACAGAAAGTAACTGATGAGGTGTCTTACCGTTACAATAATTTAAATAATTAATGCTTTCATTTAAATTTTTATTATTTTTGTGATTGGTATTTTGGCCCACTTTAGGTTACGGTAGTAACACTAATAGTGGGCCTTTGCGATTGTCTTTTGACAGCTCGAAATTTAAATGAAAATACCGGCTTCACTATTCATCTGACACGAAAATTGAATAACCGAATTTGTAGAGGAGAAAATTCTCTGCAACTTTGCTCTCTTTTTTTTTTCGTATCTCGTAGCGTTTCAAAGATATTTGCAAAAATAACGGCTATTTTGGGATGTCTGTCTGTATGTCCGTCTGTCTGTCTGTCCGTAACGTGTCCCTGTTTTCAAGACGAACCGTTCAACCGATCAGCCCCAAATTTTACAGACATGATTGTAGGCCACCAGAGACCAGAACCTCCCTTTTTCAAAATTTTCGGACAAAAAATACGGTAGTAAAACCAAAAACTGCCGTTTGGAAATAATTGCAACTGCAAACGAACCGTTCATCTGACACGAAAATTGAATAATCTAATTGGTAGAGGAGAAAATTCTTTATAACTTAGCTCCCTTATGTTTTTTTCATATCTCGTATCGTTTGAGACATATTTGCAAAAATAACGGATATTTGACACCCTCCATTGAATTAACGAAAACCAGCCGTTCTGAGATGTCACGTGACATTCCTCACGTATTTGATGATTTTCTTATTGTAACTTACATGTTGTCATTTCAAAGCAACGGCACACTGAGGAATTAACAAAAACACGTCGTTCTTCGTACGATAAATGATAATCTAATGTCTACAAATGCCATATTAACAACGGCCATGAATAGTATGAGATTAAAGAAGTCATGTTTTGATTTATAGCCGTAGCGTAGTGGGCAAGGTGACGCGAAATGTCGGTGGTTCGAAACCTGCCACTATTTAAATTTTTTTCCTAAAAGGGTTACAGACACTCTTATTAATTAATTATTATTTAGATTATTATTTTGGTCCCAAATGTTTGCAAAAACTTATAAAACTACAAATCTAAAGTGGGCCGTAAAACACGTCAGTGCGATTTTTTTATCTCTTATGAAACTGGTGACAAAGTTTTTTTTTTCACCCTATATTTATTCTGCACCAAACTTCTAAATTTAGCTGCATTTTTAATTTTTCACTGGTTGGTATTCTTATGCCTCATTAGGCTGGCAACCGTGTATAAATTTTTATTAATGAAACATGTTGTTAATAATTTTTAATTAGCACAACAATAGCATTACAATAATGATTTTGCAGCCAAGATCGCATTTTTCATTGATTATGTTACCGGTTTCGGCGTGCTCGACGCCATCTTCAGACCGGTCGTATTTTACATAACTTCACAAAATTTTTTTATACATACTAAAAGAGTATATCCAGGTTGAGGCGTCACCAAACATAAAATTTCTAGTTACAAATAAAATATATACATCTATCTTCTAATGGTTCTGAAGCGACGTACTTCGAAGTCTAAGTTCTATATTGATTGAAGTCCAGTATAACCATTAGAAGATGGATGTATATATTTTATTTGTGACAAGAAATTTTATGTTTGGTGATGCCTCAACCCGGATGTACTCTTTTAGTATGTAAAAAAATGTTGTGAAGTTATGTAAAATACGACAGGTCTGAAGATGGCGTCGAACTCGCCGAAACCGGTAACATAATCAATGAAAAATGCGATCTTGGCTGCAAAATCATTATTAAACAATTATAGATCGCCGCATCGAACAATGAGTTCCTTATGTAAAATAGTATTACAAGAGTACCTAAGTTAATTTTCTGCGTCATAGTAATCAGATTTCTTTTACTGCTATAGGCTACACATATTTCAAACACAGTTATCGCCTCCCACAATTTATTTCGTGATTGGATAAATCTTTGGGGTTTCGGTGCAAGTCTTGTTCTTAGGCTAGCACGGGTGCCACACTTAGTGGCCCATGACTGTCCGATTAGTCGCGGTTGTGTCACAACGGCGAGTCAGCATCTTGAAGTTCGTAGGTTTCGTAATCATTTTCCTCAACGTCCTCTATAACATCTTCCCTGTCTTCAAATAAAATTGTGGCTCGTTTTCATAGTTGGCCCCAATAAATTTCTTCCAAACTGAAGAACATTTCAAACCCGCTTTTCAGCAGGAGCACGTTTCGCCACAGATCACCTTGCATGAGCGTGAAACACTGTGGAGTAGTCCTTCAAGTGTTGGAGATTGGCTCATTGTAACGGGTATCAGACTGTTGCCACTCTGATTCCAGTCCCAATGCTCAGGGCAACCTTGCAAGATTCAAACTGCTTTTTGTGGCTGACTTGGCGAATAGCCATATACAACCGCTCTCTCACAGAAGGATCTGTACCAAAAGATTGGAAAGTTGCACAGGTCACACCTATATTCAAGAAAGGCAGTAGGAGTAACCCACTAAACTACAGGCCTATTTCATTGACGTCAATTTTCAGCATGGTTTTGGAACATATCCTGTATTTAAATATTATGAATTATCTCGAACAGAACGACCTATTGACCCAAGGTCAACACGGATTTAGGATATGTCGTTCATGCGAAACACAACTAGCTCTTTATTCACACGAAGTGATGGGTGCTATCGACAAGGATCCGCAAATCGATTCCGTATTTCTTGATTTCCAGAAAGCTTTTGACACCGTACCTCACAAACTACTTTTAATCAAATTGCGTGGTTATGGTATATCGCCCCAAATTTGCGGTTGGATAGGGGATTTCTTGTCAGAGAGGACACAGTTCGTAGTAATCGATGGTAAGGCATCGACTAAAACAGAGGTGATATCGGGCGTTCCACAGGGCAGTGCTATTGGTCCTCTGCTGTTCCTTATTTACATAAACGATTTAGGGGAAAATCTAAGTAGCTCTCTTAGGTTGTTTGCAGATGACGCCGTCATTCACCGTCTAGTAAAAGCATCTGAAGATCAAAACCAACTGCAGAAAGATCTGAATAAGATATCAGTAGGGTGTAAAAATTGGCAATTGACTCTAAATAATGAGAAGTGTGAAGTCGTATACATGAGTACGAAAAGAATCCCCTAAACTTTGTTTGCAAGATGAATCAATCAAAAGAGAAGGCCGTAAACTCAAAATCCCTAGGAATTACTATTACTTCAGACTTAAACTGGAAAGAACACGTAGATGACGTCGTGGGAAAGGCAAACTAGAGACTGCCTTTTTCTGGCAGAACCCTTAAAAGATGCAACAGAACTACTAGTGAGACTGCATACACTATACTTTCTTGGAGTATTGCTGCCCAGTGTGGGATCCTTATCAGGTGGGTTTGACGGAAGACATCGAATGAGCCCAAAAAAGGAAAGCTCGTTTTGTATTGTCACGATACAGGGGAGACAGCGTTACGGAAATGATACAGGATGTGGGCTGGGAATCATTACAACAACGGCGCTTATCGCTGCGGCGTGGGCTACTTACGAAACTCCAATCGCCAACATTCTCCTCCGAATGCGAAAGTACATTGTTGACTCCCACTTACACAGGTAGAAATGACCATCAGAATAAAAAACGGGAAATCAGAGCTCGAACGGAGAGATTCAGGTGTTCTTTCTTCCCGCGCGCTATTCGAGAATGGAATGGGAGATAAATAGTTTAATGGTGATTCGATGGACCCTCTGCCAGGCACTTAAATGTGATTTGCAGATGTAGATGTAGAATAGTTGGTCTAGTGTGTGGGGAAAAGCTGACACCGCCACTGTACATTGCGATAGCAACCTGTTGAGTTCAGTCTAGTGATGTTCAGTTCAGGTTCTAAACTGTTACCAGCACGGAAGTTTCTAGTTGTTATGAGTTGGTAGAAGCCTGTTTTATAAGTTGTACTACAGAGTTGTAAACTGGCCTGGATTGATTCTTCCTGGCAGATTAAAATTGTGTGCCGGAACCGGGACTCACCTGGGACCGTTGCCTTTCGCAGGCAAGCGCACTATCGACTGTGCTATCCCGACACGACTCACGATGCCGCCTCACAACTTTACTTCCGCCAGTACCTCGCCTCCTACTTTCCAAACTTCACAGAAGCTCTCCTGCGAACCATGCAAGACTAGCACTCCTGGAAGAAAGGATATGGTGGAGACATGGCTTAGCCACAGCCTAAGGTATGTTTTCAGAATAAAACTTTCACTCTGCAGCGGAGTGTGCGCTGATATGAAACTTCCTGGCAGATTGAGATTTGTAACGAGAACGTTAATTTTGGTTGTGAAACTTGAAGGTTATAAAATTAAAAGTACAATATTCTTTGACTATTTTGGAACCTGAAGCGCTATTTCAAAGTAAATTTCACAAAGAACTTAAAAACAGCAAGAATTCAGGACAATATGGCTTTGCAAAAGATAAGTTCCCACAAACACAAAAGTTATCTTTTGCAAAGCCATATTGTGCTGAATTCTTGCTTTTTTTAAGTTCTTTGTGAAATTTACTTTGAAATAGCGCTTCAGGTTGTTACAATCATAATGTCAGTAACTTCTTGTGCCTGTAGCACCTCAATGCTACACTCCCGAAATTACTTTTTAAGAAGTGTAACCAAGCGAATCTGGTTGAAGTACAATATTAAGAGTATTACACACCCAGAAGTGGCAATATTTGTCAGTAAATCATTGTTGTAGCTGTTGTCTTCAGTCCGGAGACTGGTTTGATGCAGCGCTCCACCATACTCTGCGATTTTTACCAACACATTTCCCTCCAATGCTAAATTTACGATTCCTCGATGTCTAAGAATGTGTCCTACCAAGCGATCCCTTCTTTTAGTCAGGGTATGCCAAAAATTCCTTTTCTCACCAATTCTGTCCAGAACCTCTTCATTAGTTACGCGATCCACCCACCTAATCTTCAGCATTCTTCTGTAGCACCACATTTCAAAAGCCTCTATTCTCTTCCTGTCCGCACTGCTTATCGTCCATGTTTCACTCCCACACAAGGCAACACTCCACACAAATGCCTTCACAAAAGACTTCCTTACAATTAAATCAATATTCGATGTTAGCAAATTTCTCTTTTTCAAAAATGCTTTTCTTCCCATTGCCATTCTGCATTTTATATCCTCTGTACTGCGACCGTCATATGTTATTTTACTACCCAAGTAACAAAAGTAATCTACCACCTTCATTGTTTCGTTACCTAATCGAATACCTTCAGCATCGCCTAATTTTCTAAAACTACATTCTATTATCTTTGCTTTGCTCTTGTTAATTTTCATTTTATACGCTGTCTTCAACACACTGTCCATTCCATTCAACTGCTCTTCCTGGTCGTTCGCTGTCTCTGACAGAATTACAATGTCATCAGCAAAACGCAATGTTTTTGTTTCTTCACTCTGAACTTTAATCCCTATTGCAAATTTTTCCTTGCTTTCCTTCACCGCCTGCTCGATGTACAAATTGAATAACATCGGAGAAAGGCTACAACCCTATCTTACTCCCATACCAACTAATGATTCCCTTTCATGCCCTTAACAGTCTAATAACTGCGGTCTGGCTTTTGTAAAAGTTGTAAATAACCCTCATTTCCCTGTAATTTTCTCCTGCTGACTTCAGAATTTGAAAGAGTGTATTTCAGTGAACATTGTCAAAAGCTTTCTCCAAATCTACAAAAGCTAAAAATGTAGGTTTGCATTTCCTTAATCTATCTTCTAAGATAAAACGTAAAGTGAGTATTGCCTCCCGGGTTTCTATGTTCCTCCTGAATCCAAACTGATCTTCCCCGAGGTCAGCTTCAACCAGCTTTTCCATTTTCCTGTAAATAATTCGTGTTACAATTTTGCAACCATGACTTATCAAACTGATGGTTCTGTAATTTTCACACCTGTCTGCGCCTGCTTTCTTTGGAATGGGGATTATTACATTTTTCTTAAAGTCTGAGGGCATTTCGCCTGTCTCATACATCCTACACACCAGTTCAAATAATCTTTTCATGGCTGGCTCTCCCAGAGACTTTAGTAGCTCTGAGGGTATGTCATCTACTCCTGGGGCCTTGTTCCGACCTAGGTCTTTCAGGCTCTGTCAAATTCATCTCTCAGTATAGTATCTCCTATTTCATCTTGATCTACTTCCTCTTCCCTTCCTACAACATCGTCTCTAAGTTCATTTCCTTTGTAGAGCTGCTCTATGTACTCTTTCCACCTTTCAGCTTTCCCTTATTTGCTGAGAACTGGTTTCCCATCCGAGTTCTTGATATTCGTAGAGTTGCTTTTCTTGTCCCAAAATGTCTCTTTTATTTTCTTGTAGGCGGTATCTACTTTTCCCATTCTTATACATTCTTCTACAGATTTGCATTTGGCTTTTAGCCACTCCTGCTTAGCCATTTTGCACTTCCTGTCAATCTCATTTTTTAGTCGTCTGTACTCCATTTTTCCTGTTTCATTTTCTGCATTTTTATATTTTCTCCTTTCATCAATTAAATTTAATATTTCCTGTGATATCCAAGGATTTTTTGTAGGTCTTGCCTTTCTACCTATTTTGTCCTCTGCTGCCTTCACTATTTCATCTCTCAATTTTACCCATTCCTCCTCTACTGTTTTATTTTCCCCCGTTTCTGTCAATTGTTGCCTAAAGCTCCCTCTGAAATTTTTAAGAACTTCAGGTTCCTTCCATTTATAAAGGTCCCATCTCCTCATTTTCCTACCTTTCTGCAGTTTTTTCAGTTTCAGCCTACAGTTCATGACTGACAAGACATACACTGGGTATGTGTTACAGTTTATATCCTGGTTCCGGAATCTATGTCTTAGCATTATAAAATCTATCTGATACCCTCCTGTGTCTCCTGGTCTCTTCCACTTATACAACCTTCTTTTGTGATTCTTAAACCACGTGTTTTTTACGATTAAATCATGTTCCGTGCAAAATTCTACCAGGCGACTTCCTCTTTCGTTCCTCCTGCCCAGTCCATATTCACCTACTATTTTTCCTGCTCTTCCTTTTCCTACTACGAGGGGACTAAGGCGCTCCAGTCACGGTCTGCACGGCCACTACGGTCGGGGGTTCGAATCCCCCCTCGGGCATGGATATTTGTGCCGTCCTTGTTCGTAAGTAGTTCATAAGTAGTTTGTAAGTTTAGGGGCAGATGACCCCGTAGTTAAGTCCCATAGACTATACAAACATTTGAACATTTTTTTCCTACTACCGAATTCCAGTCTCCCATCACAATTAAGTTTTCCTCTCCCTTAACTGTCTGAATAATTTCCTTTAGCTCTCCATATATTTCTTCGATTTCCTCATCATCGACAGAGCTAGTTGGCATATAAACCTGTACTACTGTTGTCGGTGTGGGCTTCGTATCCATCTTGACAATGATAATGCGATCATTGTGCTGCTCATAGTAGTTTACCCGCATTCCTATTTTCTTATTCATTATCAGTCCTACTCCTGTGATACCCCCAACTGATTTTGTATTTATAATCCTGTACTCACCTGACCAGAAATCCTGTTCATCCTGCCACCGAACTTCACTAATCCCCACTATATCTAACTTCAACCTATCCATTCCCCTTTTTAAATTTTCTAATTTTCCTATCCGATTAAGGGATCTAACATCCCACGCTCCGACCTGTAGAATGCCAGTATTGTCTTTCCTGATGACAACATCCTCCTGAGTAGTCCCCGCCCGGAGATCCGAATGGGGGACTATTTTACCTCCGGAATATTTTACCCGAGAGGATGCCATCATATTTTCATACACTAGAGCTGCATATCCTCGGGAAAAGTAACGGCTGCAGTTTCCCCTTGCTTTCAGCCGTTCGCAGTAACTGTGTGGCAAAGCCACATTAGCTGATGTTACAAGGCCAGCTCAGTCAATCATCGAGACTGTTGCCCCTGTAAATACTGAAAAGGCTGCTGCCCCTCTTCAGGAACCACACGTTTGTCTGGCATCTCCACAGATACCCCTCCGCTGTGGTTGCACCTACGGTACGGCTATCTGCATCGTTGAGGCACGCAAGCCACCCCACCTCGGCAATGTCTGTGGTTCATGGGGGTGGTCATAACCAACAGAAATCGCAAAAAATGCCATATAATGTGGCGAGACTTTCGAAATACACTGTATGAGAATGACAGTACTTAGCTACTTGAAACAAACTTTAAACATAATTTCAAACCTTTATTAAAAGTTTTCTCCCTGGCAACTATAGCAGAATGATGAAAGGAAAAAAGTTTCTCGCTTACTAGTTTTCCGCTGTTTATGGAGTAAAACTACGGCATTCGGTGTGACGTAACAATTTATAATTCCTACACTACAAATTGTAGCCGTAGGAAATTTTACTGGCAGAATACACACATATATCTGAATGTACCTTCGAAATTGTATCACAACAGAACACTTAGTTCATGAGATATGAGCACATAAACGGAAACGTTCCGCTGTTCATGAACCAAAACAACGGTAATTAGTGTGACGTTATGATTTTTAATGTGTACGCTACAAATTGTAGTTGCAGGAAATTTTACAGACGGTATACACGAATGTTGTTGAATGTACGATCTAAATTGTATCACAGTACGACACAGGTCATGAGATATGAGCACATAAACAGGAAGGTTTATGAAAAACTGCCGCATCACGCATGAAGTTTTACTCTATTACTTCTTTTACTACTAATTGTATTCCCAAGAGATTTACAGACATACAGCCGTTATACAAATGAATATATACCTGAAAAATGGCAGGAATAAATAAAATAATAAATATCCGAGTAGCGCCGTGTTTCCAGCTAGTATAATATGTTTATATTACACAAACAGAAACTGAAATAACACTGCTAAAAAATAAGGCATTTTGCCACTGTGCTCAAGTTTTGAAAAATTGACATCTTTTGATGCACTGTAGCGCCTCAAATGTTGGGAGTAGAAAAAATGGTAACAATCTAATTTGTAGAGAATTTTGTGCTCTTTAAAAAAGGACTGAGACGTTAAAGTGGTAGGAACACAAATAACGGAGATATTTTGAAAAAAAAAACGAAAAAGTCTTAAATTATCGAAGTTTTTTGGCTGCGGAAAGTTTTCTCAAGAGAAATTTTGTTGGCAAAACTTTGTTTTCTAATCTTTCCAACCATATGAACAAGTTAAAGAAATACAATCTTCTACCCACCTTTTGCAAAGTATAGGCTTTTTTTTTCGACAGTTTGACTGGGCTAATAACATAAAGGAAAAAAGTCCTGTAACATACTTCCAGAAACACCTTTTTTTTTCCTTTGATTGTTAGCTTTGCTGTAATTTGATGCAGAAGTTGTGTTGTAGTTGCAGATATTTTGTTTATCAATGGGTCAAATCATGTAGTGATATCAGACGGGTCGAGTATGCACTGTTTTAAACAAAATAGTCATTTTCTCACAATGATGACCTTGTTTTCTTTTACATATACTTTTTCAGCAAAGCGATAGCCCGGTAACTTCTCATTTTCCCGCGTATCGTTTGCATGGTTTCCAGATACGGAGCGCGAATCATTTGTTACCTATGTGTTCGAACAGCTCAAAACTGTACCGAGTTCTCCGGTGTATCGGGAAATCACGAGCATATTCGAACGGGAATGTCGTTTGACCAGTCTTGGCGGGCACGGCGTATGAGACGGCGTCACATGTGGCGTGGGAAGTTTGCTGTTAGCAGTTTTTAGCAGTTACCAGCTGGTCTCAAGCGAGTTACGTCTGGTTTGTTTGTCGAAGAAATATATGGAACACATTTATGAGATTATGGAATTTTTGGTACATGCATTTCTTCTATATAACAACTGCGGTACAGGGCCAGCGTACAAATCCAAAGGTCACGGGTTCGATCCCCGCCAGGTCCTACGATTTTTATCTGTCACTTTCCACTTCTTTCACCTCTGGCAGTATTGCTCATGTGCAAAATACCGAGTAGCACCGTGGTTCGGAAACCACGTTAAACTGTAGGTCCCCCTATAACTGACTGGGTAAGTCAGTTCCAAAGTCGGAGGAAGGCAACGGCATACCACCTCCAAACAGGACCGTGCCTAGTAAAGCACTGTGGTGTTCAAATCAATCTTCGGATTGTTGACTGCTTTACCTTTTTTTACCTTAACAACTGCGAAAAAGAAATCTTTTGTTTTTCATTGTATTGGTGACTAGATGACCCGGTGAACTTCGTATCACTTACCTCTTTATAAAGACACTAAGAAATGAGATTGACAGGAAGTGAAAAATGGCTAAGCAGGAGTGGCTAGAAGCCAAATGCAAATCTGTAGAAGAATGTATAAGAAGGGGAAAAGTAGATACTGCCTACAGGAAAATAAAAGAGACATTTGGGGACAAGAAAAGCAACTCTACGAATATCAAGAACTCATATGGAAAACCAGTTCTCAGCAAATAAGGGAAAGCTGAAAGGTAGAAAGAGTACATAGAGCAGCTCTACAAAGGAAATGAACTTAGAGACGATGTTGTAGGAAGGGAAGATGAAGTAGATAAAGATGAAATAGGAGATACTATACTGAGAGATGAATTTGACAGAGCCCTGAAAGACCTAGGTCGGAACAAGGCCCCAGGAGTAGATGACATACCCTCAGAGCTACTAAAGTCTCTGGGAGAGCCAGCCATGACAAAACTATTTGAACTGGCGTGTAGGATGTCTTATCTTAGAAGATAGATTAAGGAAAGGCAAACCTACATTTTTAGCTTTTGTAGATTTGGAGAAAGCTTTTGACAATGTTGACTGGAATACACTCTTTCAAATTCTGAAGTCAGCAGGGGTAAAATATAGGGAAAGGAGAGTTATTTACAACTTGTACAAAAACCAGACCGCAGTTATTAGACTCTAAGGGCATGAAAGGGAAGCATCAGTTGGGAAGGGAGTAAGACAGGGTTGTAGCCTTTCTCCGATGCTATTCAATTTGTACATCGAGCAGGCGGTGAAGGAAAGCAAGGAACAATTTGAAATAGGGATTAAAGTTCAGGGTAAAGAAATAAAAACACTGCGTTTTGCTGATGACATTGTAATTCTGTCAGAGACAGCAAAAGACCTGGAAGAGCAGTTGAATGGAGTGGACAGGGTGTTGAAGAGAGCATATAAAATGAACATTAACAAGAGTAAAACAAAAATAATGGAATGCGGTCTTAGAAAATCAGGCGATGCTGAAGGAATTAGATTAGGTAACGAAACAATGAAGGTGGTAGATTACTTTTGTTACTTGGGTAGTAAAATAACATATGACGGTCGCAGTACAGAGGATATAAAATGCAGAATGGCAATGGGAAGAAAAGCATTTTTGAAAAAGAGAAATTTGCTAACATCGAATATTGATTTAATAGTAAGGAAGTCTTTTGTGAAGGCATTTGTGTGGAGTGTTGCCTTGTGTGGGAGTGAAACATGGACGATAAGCAGTGCGGACCGGAAGAGAATAGAGGCTTTTGAAATGTGGTGCTACAGAAGAATGCTGAAGATTAGGTGGGTAGATCGCATAACTAATGAAGAGGTACTGAACAGAATTGGTGAGAAAAGGAATTTTTGGCATACCCTGACTAAAAGAAGGGATCGCTTGGTAGGACACATTCTTAGACATCGAGGAATCGTAAATTTAGCGTTGGAGGGAAGTGTGTGGGGTAAAAATCGGAGAGGGAGACCAAGAGACGCGTATAGTAAGCAGATTCAAGTGGATGTGGGTTGCCGTTCTTATGAGGAGATGAAAAGGCTTGCTCAGGATAGAGTAGGGTGGAGAGCTGCATCAAACCAGTCTCCGGACTGAAGACCATAACAACAACAACATGGTCTTGAGAAAATTTTCAGTAAAATAAAAAAAAAATAAGAGAGGCACTCTTTCAAAGGAAAGTCGAAAAATTCGAACCAAGTTCCGTTTTCAATGTATCTGAACGTACTCAAGACTGTAAGTTGAGAACCGTTCATCCGATTGTGATAAAATGTTGATTATTTGACGTTCAACGAAAAATGAACGTTCTTATGAACTGAAAGTTGGGGAAAGCTGCTCGGCAAATTGAAAATGCCTGCTCGATGTACAAATTGAATAACATCGGAGAAAGGCTACAACCCTGTCTTACTCCCTTCCCAACTGATGCTTCCCTTTCATGCCCTTCGAGTCTAATAACTGCGGTCTGGCTTTTGTACAAGTTATAAATAACTCTCCTTTCCCTATATTTTACCCCTGCTGACTTCAGAATTTGAAAGAGTGTATTCCAGTCAACATTGTCAAATGCTTTCTCCAAATCTACAAAAGCTAAAAATGTAGGTTTGCATTTCCTTAATCTATCTTCTAAGATAAGACGTAAAGTGAATATTGCCACCCTGGTTCCTACGTTCCTCCTGAATCCAAACTGATCTTCCCCAAGGTCAGCTTCTACCAGCTTTTCCATTCTCCTGTAGATAATTCGTGTTAAAATTTTGCAACCATGACTTATCAAACTAATAGTTCTGTAATTTTCACACCTGTCTGCGCCTGATTTCTTTGGAATGGGGATTATTACATTTTTCTTAAAGTCTGAGGGTATTTCGCCTGTCTCATAAATCCTACACACCAGTTCAAATAGTCTTGTCGTGGCTGGCTCTCCCAGAGACTTTAGTAGCTCTGAGGGTATGTCATCTACTCCTGGGGCCTTGTTCCGACCTAGGTCTTTCAAGGCTCTGTGAAATTCATCTCTCAGTATAGCATCTCCTATTTCATCTTGATCTACGTCCTCTTCCCTTCCTACCACATTGTCTGTAAGTTCATTTCCTTTGTAGAGCTGCTCTATGTACTCTTTCCACCTTTCAGCTTTCCCATCTTTGCTGAGAACCGGCTTCCCATCTGAGTTCTTGATATTTGTAGAGTTGCTTTTCTTGTGCCCAAATGTCTCTTATTTTACTGTAGGCGGTATCTACTTTTCCCATTCTTATACATTCTTCTACAGATTTGCATTTGGCTTCTAGCCACTCCTGCTTAGCCATTTTGCACTTCCTGTCAATCTCATTTTTTAATCGTCTGTACTCCATTTTGCCTGTTTCATTTACTGCATTTTTATATTTTCTCCTTTCATCGATTAAATCTAGTATTTCCTGTGATATCCAAGGATTTTTTGTAGGTCTTGCCTTTCTACCTATTTTGTCCTCTGCTGCCTTCACTATTTCATCTCTCAGTGCTACCCATTCCTCTTCTACTGTTTTATTTCCCCCTGTTTCTGTCAATTGTTGCCTAAATCTCCCTCTGAAACTCTCCAGAACTTCACTTTCCTTCAATTTATGTAAGTCCCATCTCTGTATTTTCCTACGTTTCTGCAATTTTTTCAGTTTCAGCCTACAGTTCATGACTAACAAGTTATGGTCAGAGTCTATATCTGCCCCTGGGTACGTCTTGCAGTTTATAACCTGGTTCCGGAATCTATGTCTTACCATTATAAAATCTATCTGATACCTTCCGGTGTCTCCTGGTCTCTTCCATGTATACAACCTTCTTTTGTGATTCTTAAACCAGGTGTTTGTTACGATTAAATCATGTTCCGTGCAAAATTCTACCAGGCGACTTCCTCTTTCATTCCTCCTGCCCAGTCCATATTCACCTACTATTTTTCCTTCTTTTCCTTTTCCTACAACCGAATTCCAGTCTCCCATCACAATTAAGTTTTCCTCTCCCTTAACTGTCTGAATAATTTCCTTTAGCTCCTCATATATTTCTTCGATCTTCTCATCATCAGCAGAGCTAGTTGGCATATAAACCTGTACTACTGTTGTCGGTGTTGGCTTCGTATCTATCTTGACAATGATAATGCGATCACTGTGCTGCTCATAGTAGTTTACCCGCATTCCTATTTTCTTATTCATTATCAGTCCTACTCCTGTGATACCCCCAACTGATTTTGTATTTATAATCCTGTACTCACCTGACCAGAAATCCTGTTCATCCTGCCACCGAACTTCACTAATACCCACTATATCTAACCTCAACCTATCCATTTCCATTTTAAATTTTCTAATTTTCCTACCCGATTAAGGGATCTAACATTCCACGCTCCGATCCGTAGAATGCCAGTATTGTCTTTCCTGATGACAACATCCTCCTGAGTAGTCCCCGCCCGGAGATCCGAATGGGGGACTATTTTACCTCCGGAATATTTTACCCGAGAGGATGCCATCATCATATGTTCATACAGTAGAGCTGCATGTCCTCGGGAAAAGTAACAGCTGTAGTTTCCCCTTGCTTTCAGCCGTTCGCAGTAGCTGTGTGGCAAAGCCACATGAGCTAATGTTACAAGGCCAGCTCAGTCAATCATCCAGACTGTTGCCCCTGTAACTACTGAAAATTCTGCTGCCCCTCTTCAGGAACCACACGTTTGTCTGGCCTCTCCACAGATACCCCTCCGCTGTGGTTGCACCTACGGTACGGCTATCTGCATCGTTGAGGCACGCAAGCCACCCCACCTCGGCAATGTCTGTGGTTCATGGGGGTGGCTCAAGACCATAAGGACAAAAAAAATAAAAAAAATAAAATAAAAAAAGAATAGAAAAGAATTACCCCTCTCCCTCTTGCGAATAGTCAGTTATGGTGTTGAATTCAATAAAAAACACATTGAAAAACGCACTTTTAGTTTTTCTCAAATTTTCCAATTTTATGGTATATTTTCCAAAACGTTTATCTCATACAAACCTTGTCCTGTCAAGCCGTACTCAAGTGATGCTCTTACAACCAAGTGGCAAGTGATTTTTATTCATAGAAAGAAATCGCTTTCCGTTTTTCCTAAATTTAACAATTTCCGGGCGACTTATCGAAATTTTTATCTGCTGCGAATCTTCCTTTTGCTTTCAACATGAAATGTACAATATTTTATCGCAATTGGACGAACGGTATTGATAGCTCACTGGAAAAACTGTTTCAGTTTTTCCCGATTTTCCTCTTTTTCTGGACAACTTTTCCATATTTTATCACATTTCCTTTTGGAATTGAAAGAAAGTAATTTTTAGAATTTTGCACTTAGCTAAATAACGCTGTCAGTAAAGAACTTTTACATATTCAGAATTTTAATAGTAGATTCTTTTATAATACTCTTGAACGATATAATTAATCTTCCTAGCATTGTTGTTGTTGTGGTCTTCAGTCCGGAGACTGGTTTGATGCAGCTCTCCACAATACCCTATCCTGAGCAAGCCTCTTCATCTCCACATAAGAACGGCAACCTACATCTGTTTGAATCTGCTTACTGTATCCATCTCTTGGTCTTCCTCTGCGGTTTTTACCCCACACACTTCCCTGCAACGCTAAATTCACAATACCTTGATGTCTAAGAATGTGCCCTACCAATCTATCCCTTCTTTTAGTCAAGGTATGCCAGAAATTTCTTTTCTCCCCAATTCTGTTCAGTACCTCCTCATTAGTTACGCGATCCACCCACCTAATCTTCAGCATTCTTCTGTAGCCCCAAATTTCAAAAGCCTCAATCCTCTTCCTGTCCGCACTGTTAATCGTCCATGTCTCACTCCCATACAAGGCAACACTCCATATAAATGCCTTCAGAAAGGACTTCCTTAGGTTTAAATCAATATTCGATGTTAACAAATTTCTCTTTTTCAAGAACGCTTTTCTACCCATTGCCATTCTGCATTTTATATCCTCTGTACTGCGACCATCATTTGTTATTTTACTGCCCAAGTAACAAAACTCATCTTCCTCCTTTATTGCTTCGTTTCCCAATCTAATATCTAATTCATTCAGTACCACCTGATTTTCTTACACTGCACTCCATTACCCTAGTTTTGCTCTTGTTAATGTTCATCTTATATGCACCTTTCAGCACACTGTCCATTCCGTTCAATTGCTCTTCCAGGTCCTTTGCTGTCTCTGACATAATTACTATGTCGTCGGCAAAACGCAATGTTTTTAATTCTTCACCCTGAACTTTAATTCCTTCTCCAAATTTCTCCTTGCTTTCCTTTATAGCTTGCTCAATGTACAAATTGAACAATAATGGAGAAAGACTACAACCCTGTCTTACTCCCTTTCCAACCACTGCATGCCTTTCATGCCCTTCAACTCTGACAACCGCTGTCTGGTTTTTGTACAAGTTGTAAATAACCTTACGTTCCCTATATTTTACTCCTGCTTGCTTCAGAACTTCAAAGAGTTTATTCCAATAAACATTGTCAAAAGCCTTCTCCAAATCTACAAAAGCTAGAAATGTAGGTTTGCCTTTTCTTAATCTATCTTCTAGGATAAGCCGTAAAGTGAATATTCCCTCCCGTGTTCCTACCTTTCTCCTGAACCCAAACTGATCTTCCCCGAGGTCGGCTTCTACCAGCTTTTCCATCCTTCTGTATATAATTCGCGTTAATATTTTGCAGCCATGACTTATTAAACTGATGGTTCTGTAGTTTTCACACCTGTCTGCACCTGCTTTCTATAACATGTTTCTTAAAGTATGAGGGTACTTCACCTGTCTCATACATCTTACACACCAGGTGAAACAATTTTGTCATGGCTGGTTCTCCCAGAGACTTCAGTAGCTCTGAGGGAATATCATCTACTCCAGGGGCCTTGTTTCGACTTGAGTCTTTCAGGGCTCTGTCAAATTCTTCTCTCAGTACAGTATCTCCTATTTCATCTGCATCTACATCCTCTTCCCTTCCTACAATATTGTCTCGAAGTTCATTCACTTTGTAGAGCCCCTCTATATACTCTTTCCACCTTTCAGCTTTCCCTTCTTTGCTGAGAACTGGTTTTCCATCCGTGTCCTTTATATTCATAGAGCTGTTTTTCTTATCTCCAAATGTTTCTTTTATTTTCCTGTAGGCTGTATCTATTTTTTCCCCTATTTATACATTCTTCTACATCCTTGCATTTGCCTTCTAGCCACTCCTGCTTAGCCATTTTGCACTTCCTGTCAATCTCATTTCTTAGTCGTCTGTACTCAATTTTGCCTGTTTCATTTACTGCATTTTTATATTTTCTCCTTTCGTCGATTAAATTTAGTATCTCCTGTGATATCCAAGGATTTTTTGTAGGTCTTTCCTTCCTACCTATTTTGTCCTCTGCTACCTTCACTATTTCATCTCTCAATTTTACCCATTCCTCCTCTACTGTTTTATTTTCCCCTGTTTCTGTCAATTGTTGGCTAAAGCTCCCTCTGAAATTCTTAAGTACCTTAGGTTCCTAGCATTACTATCGAGCAATCTCGTATTATGCGTTTTAACCGTCAAGGCAGGGTACATTCATATTTTGACTTTACTGAGTATAATTAATGACTACATTCGATGCCCAATTTGTAAAATATGCACTACATGAAGCGTGGCTGCTGTAAACAGAAAGAGGTGACTGGATTTAAATTTATTTATCATTCACATTGGCAGTAGGGAGACAGACTGTTGTGTGTCTGCGAAACATTTTGCACGTACTTCGTATCCCCGTTCGTTATGCTCTTGCATTCCTATAGAAATCGTAACCAACTAGTTTGTCAGGTAGCTACCAGTATTTATTGTCAATTGTAGAAACTGCTTCTTACACTAATATTGATTACAGCACTTGATGACAATACAATAATTAGTTCGCTAATGAAATTAAGTCTTGTTCTCAGAAGGTTTCGGTACACAAGAATCATTGCTACGGTCGCAACAGAATCCATACACAGTCCGTTCTGCATTTGTAATCTAAACTTCGATCTTTACTTTAAATAATTAAGGAATTACGCGTCTCCACTCTGTTTTATAACTGTATACGCTATTCTGTTGCCATCAGTTCAAAAATGTCCAAATGATTGTTAAGATTATGGGACTTAACTGCTGGGTCATCAGACCCAAAACTTACAAACCACTTATGAACTACCTTATACTGAAGACGACACAAACATCCATGGCCGAGGGGGGATTGAACCCCCGACAGGGAACGACCTCGCGCATCGGAGCACAGCGCCTCAATGCGCTCGGCCACTCCGCCATCTGTTACTGTTACATTGTTTCTCTGGTTAACAAATCAAATTTTTTTGAGCTACCTCCGAATTTGTCATTCAGTGAGATTGTTATTTAGCTAGACTGATGTTCTGGACAGTGAAGCGCATGGTCAGGACCATACATATTGCAGTCAGTTCATGTCAGGCTGAAAATCATAAACAATATTCACAGAATATGAAATCAACTGCGAATGGGCAAAGCTGAAAATGTATAATCAGCCGGGACTCGAACTCGGATCTCCCGCCATCTAGGCATTTGCGCTGACCCCTACACCATTGGGGACACAGTGATCACCGCACCTGCAAGGACCACCTAAGCACGCCTTCCGTCAGATACAAATTCCCAGCTTCGCCCTGCCCACAGTACTCAAACTCGTAGTTATGAACTAATTCCCGTAAGAGTAAGGGCTTCAAACTTGCTCACCCCTCCCCACTAACTATAGGATCATTGTCCGTCACCGGCATATTATATATAGACGTCACTTCCGATCCTGCAATTGTTATTGTTTCATATTCACAGAATATATGACGTCAACTTACTCTTACGGAAATTAGTAAATAGTGACTACGAGTTTGAGTACTGTGGGCAGGGCGAAGCTGGGAATTTGTATCTGGCGGGAGGCGTGCTTAGGTAGTCCTTGCAGGTGCGGTGATCACTGTGTCCCCAGTGGTGTAGTGGTCAGCGCAACTGTCTAGAAAGCAGGAGACCCGGGTTCGAATTCCGGCTGGGTACACATTTTCAGCTTTGCCCATTCGCAGCTGATGTCATATATTCTGTGAATATTAAATACTAACAACTGCAGGATCAGAAGTGACGTCTGTTCTTTCGGAACAGACGCCACATGTATATATATAATCATAAATAGGTTTGGAAAACATAATTTCCTTTTGGAAAACAGCGAACTGGTAAATGTTTTAAGAGATGAGAATAACAGTCAAGTTCACAAAAGGGTTTTAACAATTTCTTCGATAAGGTGACCGGTTTCGATCTCTTCTGAGGTCATCATATGACGTAGTCGTCTCGCTGGTGATAAGCGTGCGGCGACTGCTCAGAATTAATCACGATATTTATTCTTACTTTATTCACAGATATTCAGATAAGTTTACGTTCAGAGGGCAGTCCCACTTCAGACACGATGTCACCTACAGATACAAGCGCTCTCTCTCTCTCTCTCTCTCTCTCACACACACACACACACACACACACACACACAACTGGCTGGTGCATTTCGAATGGGTTAAGGCACATCAAGGGATATGGGGAAATGAACTAGCGGACAACCTTGCTAAAAGAGCAGCTCGATCACGACAATCAACAAGCTATAACAAAATACCTACAAATGCCGTAAAGAAGAAACTTCGAGAAGAGTTTAGGAACAAATGGGACATTGAGTGGCACAGAACAAAAAACGGGGGAATCACTAAACCGTATTTTCCTACGATCCGACAACGTTTACTGATTAAACTTCCAATATCTCAGAATTTTACAGCTATGTTAACAGGTCATGGGAAACTGAAAGCCTACTATCAGCGGTTCAAAATAATTGAAGACGGAACGTGCACATGTAACAGTGCTGTCCAAACTATTGACCACGTGCTTTTTGACTGCTGCAATTTATTGAAGGAAAAAAAAAAATAGCTGCCAAAGGAGGAGGATGGCCCGTCAGTAAATATGACTTAGTACATAAATACACTACTGTCTTTTACAATTTTTGTAATTCAATAAGATTTCCTAATGTATAAAACATTTACAATTCTTGTAATTCATTAAGTAATGTATAAAATTGTTTGTTCCTTTGTAAACCCTGTAAGAACATTTGATGTAACCGCCTGAATCAAACCATCAAATATGTAATATTGCTATGTAATGGGGCATGTTAAATAATAAATAAATAAAAAATAAATAACACACACACAGCCGTGATTTTATTTTATTTTATTTAAACACATATTGATTCTGAAGAAAGCTATGCGTGAGCATTCAACTTAACTTCCATTTTTTTTTTTTCCACAACGTTTTTGTCATTGCACTAACGGTGAGAAGTATTTAATAGCTTAAGAAGTCGGTACCAGTATCTTTAAGTATGGGCATTATGCAGTAGCAACCTGTATCTAGTACTGAAGACCAGTTATTATTAGACGGACGAGCGGATCTCATTGCGTCATATTTAACTGACATTATCTCAAGTTATAAATTTCTCACAGAGTCCCTGTTTCGGGTGAATGAAAATTTGATGTATTTTGAATTTTTCATTACTTAATGTCTTCACCTAACTTCAATAGAAAAAAAGTTCCTCACATGGTGAAAATTCCAAATCGTCGTCAGAACGTGCTATCGACAAGGGTTCGGAAATCAATTCCGTATTTCTTGATTTCCACAAACGGCTTTTAATCAAATTACGTGGTTATGGTATATCGCCCCAAATTTGCGACTGGATAGGGGATTTCCTGTCAGAGAGGACACAGTTCTTAGTAATCGATGGTAAAGCATCGACTAAAACAGAGGTGATATCGGGCGTTCCACAGGGTAGTGTTATTGGTCATCTGCTGTCCCTTATTATAAACGATTTAGGGGAAAATCTAAGTAGCTCTCTTAGGCTGTTTGCAGATGACGTCATTTACCGTCTAGTAAAATCATCTGAATATCAAATCCAGCTGCAGAACGATCTGAATAAGATATCAGTATGCTGTAAAAATTGCCAATTGGCTCTAAATAATGAGAAGTGTGAAGTCGTCCACATGAGTACAAAAAGAAATCCATTAAACTTTGTTTACAAGATAAATCAATCAAATGGGAAGGCCGTAAACTCAATAAAATACCTAGGAATTACTGTTACTTCAGACTTAAACTGGAAAGAACACGTTGATAATATCGTGGGAAAGGCGAACGAAAGACTGCGTTTTATTGGCAGAACCCTTAAAAGATGCAACAGAACTACTAAAGAAACTGCATACACTACGATTGTCCGTCCATTTTTGGAGTATTGGTGCCCAGTGTGGGATCCTTATCAGGTGGGCTTGACGGAGGAAATCGAAAGAGTCCAAAGAAGGCCAGCTCGTTTCGTATTGTCACGATACAGGGGAGACAGCGTTACGGAAATGATACAGGATCTGGGATGGGAATCATTACAACAACGGCGCTTATCGCTGCGGCGTGGGCTACTTACGAAACTCCAATCGCCAACATTATGCCCTGAATGCGAAAATATATTGTTGACTCCCACTTACATAGGTAGAAATGATCATCAGAATAAAATACGAGAAATCAGAACTCGAAAAGAGAGATTCAGGTGTTCCTTCTTCCCGCGCGCTATTCGAGAATGGAATGGGAGATAAATAGTATAGCGGTGGTTCGATGAACCCTCTGCCTGGCAATTAAATGTGATTTGCAGAGTATCCCATGTAGATGTAGATGTAGAACGTGCATGATCGTAAAGTGTCAGTATATCCCCATAATAAATTATTGCCGCAAATAAAACTAACATGAAAATGTTCCGGAAGTTTCATATCAGCGCACACTCCGCTGCAGAGTGAAAGATTCATTCTGGAAACGTCCCTTAGGCTGTGGCTAAGCCATGTCTCCACCATATCCTTTCTTCCAGGAGTGCTAGTCTTGCATGGTTCGCAGGAGAGCTTCTGTGAAGTTTGGAAAGTAGGAGGCGAGGTACTGGCGGAAGTAAAGTTGTGAGGCGGCATCGTGAGTCGTGTCGGGATAGCACAGTCGGTAGTGCGCTTGCCCGCGAAAGGCAAAGGTCCCAGGTTCGAGTCCCGGTTCCGGCACGCAATTTTAATCTGCCAGGAAGTTTCATATCAGCGCACACTCCGCTGCAGAGTGAATGTTTCATTCTGGAAACATCCCTTAGGCTGTGGCTAAGCCATGTCTCCAGCATATCCTTTCTTCCAGGAGTGCTAGTCTTGCATGGTTCGCAGGAGAGCTTCAGTGAAGTTTGGAAAGTAGGAGGCGAGGTACTGGCGGAAGTAAAGTTCTGAGGCGACATCGTGAGTCGTGTCGGGATAGCACAGTCGGTAGTGCGCTTGCCCGCGAAAGGCAAAGGTCCCAGGTTCGAGTCCCGTCCGGCAGGCAATTTTAATCTGCCAGGAAGTTTCATACAGCGCACACTCCGCTGTATAGTGAAAGTTTCATTCTGGAAACATGCCTTAGGCTGTGGCTAAGCCATGTCTTCACCATGTCCTTTCTTCCAGGAGTGCTAGTCTTGCGTGTTTGCAGGAGAGCTTCTGTGAAGTTTGGAAAGTAGGAGGCGAGGTACTGGCGGAAGTAAAGTTGTGAGGCGACATCGTGAGTCGTGTCGGGATAGCACAGTCGGTAGTGCGCTTGCCCGCGAAAGGCAAAGGTCCCACGTTCGAGTCCCTGTTCCGGCACACAATTTTAATCTGCCAGGAAGTTTCATGAAAATGTTGTCTAGTTCTTCGCGAACATATTGAACAAAGTTCCACGCCCATACAGTTTGTAGTTTGCGAGTCTGAGCGAGTCGAATGAAACGGGAGATAACGCGAGAACTTCGTCCGGAACGTGGCAGCTCCTACAGCTTGGGGAAAAATCGCAGACACTTGAGGTCGGGTTTATGAGAGTGTTACGCCGGACACTAACTGCCAGTCTGCTCGTAGCGACGCCATGACGTCAATCTGCTGTGCAGTTGGCCTTGTCATCGCTTCTTTTTGCCTGTGTCAGCGTGGACAGGAAGATAGCAGTGGGTAGTGGTTACTGCAAACAGAAAATGTACGCGACGCCAAATTCACAACAAACTTCCAAGACTTGGCAAGTCGAAGAAAACACCTCACCAGGCGGAATGAAATTTCCGCTCTGCGTGTTAGAAGTGGGCCACTGTACGAAATATAAATTCTGGCAGGAGGTACCCAGATAAGAGTTTACTGTTATAAACAAGCTTAATTTTAGCAGTAAAATTAGCAACAGGCCCGTGTGAACTACCGGCTACTCCCTGCTGCGAAACCTTGTCCCCTGGCCCAAATTGAGAACTGACTTGGTTCAAATTACTCTAATAACAGCAAGTTATCGATACAGTTGCCAATAGACGTAGCAGCTCACACGAAATTACACACAGGCATTAATAAAAAAGCCACCACAATTAAAGTCATTTCATATAGGTGACTAAGGAAAACATTTATGGCGCAACGGAACTTAAACATAAAAAAAATTGCATCTGAGCTTGTACTCAGCACTGGTGAAAAACAATATTAAATAAAAGAGGGAAGGTGCTCGAAAACTACAATTTATAGGCAAGTCAAAATTATACTGAACTTAACTTGTTCATTCAGATCGAACGCAAGCATCCCATTTACATGATCTAGTACTGACGATGCCCAGCATTGAATTAGCATAAATTACACAGAACTTAACACTACTGGGGGGGGGGGGGGGGAGGATTTACAAACAACACTCACTCGCTCACAAACACGCAATGCAACAGCGAAACTCAGCAAAATCAGCGAGCTGAAACGAGGCAGAAGCAGGTGCCGCTATCGTAGGCGAAATTCAGCAAACCCGGGGGTACCACACAACACAACATACAATAAAACTGCGAAGATGGCTCTGGTCTGTCGTGCCTGACTTGAGGTGATGCGTGAGTATAGCAACGTTAAGTTGCATTTAAATTAGACCGCGAGCAAACGCTAACGGCGACACACGGCTACGTTACATGATCGCACTCCACTGAAGGTGAAGTGGTTAAAAATCGGATTCATTACACGAAATTACGCCGGCCTCTTAAGTTGCAATCTAAGAGTAAACTATCTAGGCTTTGATTTTATGAGAAGTGGCATGAATTCAGGTGACTGAGGTCGGAGTTCGCACCCACGTGGTTCCGAAAACCGATAAAAATGTATAAATTCAATTTCCGAAAAATAAAGGAAATTAACTACGGCATGCAACCCGTAGAACTGCGTAGAATTTCATAAGGAAACTACTGAAATGCAGTCACATGCGATGGGGAGCGTTCACAGAGATGGAAGAAGTCCAGTCTCAAAACCCGGAAAAGTGAAATAATTACAAAGCTGGAAAAATAAAAATAAAAACTACGGCATCCAATTTGGGGTATCCAGAATCACACACTAAAATAGTGAATGAGGTAAATATAGGAAAGGTTGGGAAAATGCCAGCCGACTATATTATAACCCCATACTGCTTCAACAAGCCTTTCAATATAACAATTAGAAGTAGGGAGCAGTGGGGGAAAATAGTTCGACATCGCACGGGGGATATTGTCTGGTTCACTGACGGGTCAAAATCAGACCAAGGCGTTGGGGCCGGGGTATACGGGGTGCAGCCAAGACTGGAGGGCGTCATCTCTCTAGCGAAACTGGCCTCAGTATTCCAGGCCGAAATCACTGCCATCAGGGCGTGTGTGGAGGAGAATTTGCGTAGGTGCTACAAAGACCGTAGCATTTATATCTATTCAGACAGCCAGGCAGCCCTGAGATCACTGGAAGCTCCTGCAACAAGGTCTAAAATTGTTGCAGAATGTCACAGGGTTTTGGTGGAGCTAGGGGAAAGCAATAGAGTAAACCTATTGTGGGTCCCTGGCCACTCGGGGATCAGTGGCAACAAACATGCCGGCAGATTAGCCAGGATGGGGGCAGAGACTCTATTTATTGGACCGGAACCTGTCCTGACAATCACCAAGGCAATGATCAAATTGGAGCTACGTAACTGGCTCAGGAGACAGCACGTAGAATATTGGACCAAAGTCTGCCGACAAAAACATGGCAAGGTAATGATGCCAAAGCCATGTTTTAAAAGAAGCTCTGCAATCCTGAGCCTGAACAGGAGAGAGATTAGACTCATGGTTGGATTGCTGACAGGCCATGGGACACAGTTCGTTGTAATTGGCGGTAAGTCATCGAGTAAAACAGAAGTGATATCTGGCGTTCCCCAGGGAAGCGTTATAGGTCCCCTACTCTTCCTTCTGTTTATAAACGATTTAGGAGAGAATCTGAATATTTCTCTTAGACCGTTCGCGGATGATGCTGTCGTTTATCGGTTAGTGAAGTCAACAAAGGGTCAAAAGGAACTACAAAGCTATTTAGACAAAATTTCTACATGGTGCGAAAATTGGCAATTGACATTAAAGAGTGAAAAGTAATAGACATGACCACTAAAAGAAATCCGCTGAACTTCAATTACACGATAAATAAAACAAACCTTAAGGTCGTAAATTCTACAAAATACCTAGGAGTTACAGTTATGAACTACTTCGACTGGAGAGAACACATAAAATATTGAGGGGAAGGCGAACCAAAGGTTACGTTTCATTGGCAGAACGCTTCGAAGATGCACCAGCTCCACCAAAGAGACTGCCTACATCACACTTGTGCGTCCTCTCTTGGAGTACTGTTGCCCAGTGTGGGACCCTCAGCAGGTGGGACTGACGGTAGATATTGAGAAGATTCAGAGAAGGGCAGCTCTTTTTGTTTTATCACGTTACCAGGGGAAAGCGTCACGGAAATGTTGCGCGATTTGAGGTGGAAATCATTAAAAGAACGACATTATTCGTTGCTGCGATATATATTCCCTAAATTTCAATCACCGATTGTTACTTCTGAATGTGAAAATAGTTCGCTAGCACCCACCGACATAGGAAGACATGACCATCCCAATAAAATAAAGCCGCGGTGGAGTAGCCGAGCGGTCTGAAGCGTCTCGCTGCGGAGCGCGCGGTTGCTCGCCGTGGATGTTCGAGTCCTCCCTGGGGCATGGGTGTGTGTGTTTTTCCGTAGGTTAGTTTACCTAGTTTTAAGTAGTTTGTCCGATAGATTTACAGACATTTGAATTAAATAAATCATATCGAAAACGGAACGATTTAGGTGTTCTTTCTTCCCGCGCGCTATTACAGAATGGAACGGTAGAGAACGTTGTTAATGAACCCCCTGCCAGGCACTTAAATGTGATTTGTAGAGTATCTATGTAGCTGTAGATGATGCTCAACATCCAAGACTGAAATCTAGGAAAAATTTCCTCAGAACAACAGAGGCACTTTACGGGACACTTCAGCAGTCCTGAACCGACATGTGGCACGCGAGCTGCACTCGCTCTGAAGAATGGCCGACAGCTAGCGAAGAATATGGAGAAATGGAGTACTTGGAGATCACTGAACAGATTACGGGCAGGCGTGACAAGATGTAAAAGCCACCTAAAGAGGTGGGGTTTCAACACGTAGCTCCCACAATGTGAGTGTGGTGCAGTCCAAATGACGTCTCGTTCGTTGCAGTGAAGTTTCTGCCCTAAAACAAGACCTGCTTCAGGCTACAGAAGATGCACTGGATGTCGCCAACTTCTGTGCAAAAGTAAAAGACACTTTTGTAAAGTCTGAATTTGTATATAATCCACTAAGAGTTTCTATTTTTGTAAATGTATACTTAGTATTAATGATTCTGACACGAATGAATAAATAAATAATCCGTATTGAAGGATGGGACGGACGGACGTGTCATGTGTCAGAATATCTACCGTGTGTTCGTTGGCACGTGACAAATATTTAATTAGCTGCACACGGTGGAATCTGTTAATCGTTTGGTCGTTCTTCTAAGAAGTGTTTTTTCTCCCATGAACCCTTTCCCTCTCAGTGTTGCCAAATGGCAACATCATCTTTATCTGTTCTCCAACAATTCATTGTGCCTAGGTTGTCTACCATTACCGTGAGTAAACAGAGCATTGGGCTGCAATGCATTGCCAAAATATGTATCATGGCTTAATGTCTAAGTTGGAGTACATGCAGCGAGACTTTCAAATAATGTTATCAAGGTAAAAGAAACATAGTAATTTTAAAACTTCATTACTAAATAATTGTCCAATGTCTAAATTAATAGTTAACAGTTTGAACATGGTTTTAGTAACGATAAAAGAAACATATCCTGCCCAATGATGCCATATGCAGTCATCTCAAGTTTCCCTACAAAAAATAAATAAATAAAAATAAAATAAAATAAAATAAAAATAATCAAAAATTCTATCACATATACATTATTCCAATTATAATGTATATAAGTAGTCAAAGAAATATGTTGGTTCATAAATTAACAAAATTTGGGGTTGAAAGGGTTAAGGGGGAAAATAAGAGAAAATGGACGTGATTCCATAATCTAACAGTTTTCGGTGTTTGGAAGGAAATAGAACCAAAATTTGCATTTGAAGTAAGTGTGTTATGGACTACATTCTGCAATTTTTTTTTCGATTTTTTTCTCAAAAAATTGATTATGGCATTGTTGAAACAGATGCTACCACACAAGGAACATTTTCTCAAAAATTACTTTATTTACAACTTTCCTATTGTGGTAGGTAGTAATTAGATAATGAAACATGTGGAACAGATTTTAATATCACTTTTAGGGCTCTTACAATTTATTTTTAAAAAATTATGTGTATGAAACAAAGCAATTTCAATTTCACAAAAATGTAAATAGATTTGACAGAATTACACTTAAGAAATTTGAACCACAAGAAGTTGTGTTATATTATGAACAAATCCTGCAGAAAATTTCACTTACCTATCTCCAGTGGTTAGAGAAAAAATGTTCCTTATACATAGAAAAATTAAAGTTACGGGAAATGCACGTAAAAGATTTTATAAAGATTTACAGCATAAAATAATACCTTAATGTTGCAAGTAAACATACAATTGGTCATCATGCTCTTCTTGGACATGTTTGCTTTGTAACTGATGTTTCTGTCGTGCCCTTTTGGCTATATCCTTCACAGACATTTCAGATCTTGCAACACGCGCATTATCTATCTTATTCAATAGCTTCTCTGTGAAGCAACCAGCAACATATCCTAGTGCAGTAAGGGACCTTATTCTTCCAATGTTACCATCATTAAACACCAGACAAGCATCAGACGTGGTAATTTTAACAACAGTAGATAAGCTAAATCTTGTTTTGGGGCATGTCTTCCAAATGACGCTGTTGAAGCTCTCTTTCTGGTTTTGTGTTCCACCGTTGGTACATTTCCTTAAAAAATCTGGATAAGCTAGAAACTGGAATGTTGGCTTTATGGCAAAGATAACACGATAAAAAGGGTCCACAGCATTCTATACTCGTCATATGCTTTTATGACAGCACAGCAGGAAGTAGTAAAGCATCGCAAACAAGAAGAGTGTCGCTAGGAAAGTGATTGAAACAAGACTGCTTTTTTATCGTTTGTAGTTCGAATTAATCTGTGAAAATTGGACACAGTTTTTCTAATACATTACAGAATTGTTATATGGGGGCAGAATTTTTTTTCTCATTATTGTCAATTAAAATTGCTACACCAAGAAGAAATGGAATAATAAACGAGTATTCATTGGAGAAATACGTTATACTACAACTGACATGTGAATACATTTTCACGCAATTTGGGTGCATAGCTCCTGAGAAATCAGTACCCAGAACTACCACCTCTGGCCGTAATAACGGCCTTGATACGCCTGGGCATTGTGTCAAAAAGAGCTTGGATGGCGTGTACAGGTACAGATGCCCATGCAGCTTCAACACGATAACACAGTTCATCAAGAGTAGTGACTGGCGTATTGTGACGATTCAGTTGCTCGGCCACCATTGACCAGACGTTTTCAGTTGGTGAGAGACCTGGAGAATGTGCTGGCTAGGCCAACAGTCGAACATTTTCCGTATCCAGAAAGGCCCGTACAGGACCTGCAACTAGCAGTCGTGCATTATCCTGCTGAAATGTAGGGTTTCGCAGGGATCGAATGAAGGGTAGAGCCACGGGTCGTAACACATATGAAATGTAACGGCCACTGTTCAAAGTGCCATCGATGTGAACAAGAGGTGACCGAGACGTGTTACCAATGGCACCCCATACCATCACGCCGGGTGATACGCCAGTATGGCGATGATGAATACACGCTTCCAATGTGCTTTCACCGCGATGTCGCCAAACACTGAAGCGACCATCATGATGCTGTAATCAGATCGTGGATTCATCCGAAAAATGACTTTTGCCATTCTTCCATCCAGATTCGTCGTTGCGTACATCATCGCAGGCGCTCCTGTCTGTGATGCAGCGCCAAGGGTAACCGCAGCCATGGTCTCCGAGCTGATAGTCCACGCTGCTGCAAACGTCGTTGAACTGTTCGTGCAGATAGTTGTTGTCTTGCAAACGTCCCCATCTGTTGACTCCGGGATCGAGATGTAGCTGCAGGATCCGTTACAGCCATGCGAATAAGATGCCTGTCATCTCGATTGCTAGTGATAAGAGGCAGTTGGGATCCAGCACGGCGTTCCGTATTGCCCTCCTTTTTGTGTCCCAACTTCGTCGCCGCTTTTGTGTCCCAGCCTCGTCGTAGGTGTCGGTGGCCGAGTGGAACGAGACCGACACAGTAACAAAAATAGCACGCTGGTGCAGGTACGGAGGGGAGCAGCCAGAAACTATAAACACTAGAGTAAATTAGAAAGAGATATATATTGCACAGAATGTAACAATACTTAACTTTTACATAGTACTGCAAAATGTTGATACATAGTTGTTAGAGGCCTGCTTAGTGCCTGTACAATAGCAAAGTCTTCACTGGTGCCTATCTGATTACGAAGGTCCTAACTCGTTGCTATCTCAGTCCGAAGTGACCGATGTCTTTCCGTGGTGGCCACGAGCGGGGTTGCAGCAGAGGGCGCTCGTGGCTGTCGTGAGAACGCCGCGCCGTGTGTGCATGGCGGCGCGCGGCGAAAGTAGGTGGCGCGCACTTTGTACTTGTGCGACACCACACCCCTCCCCCCCAAACCGCCGCGCCGTCGTGGCATAGGGCTGAGGGCCACGGCGACGGCACTGGGAGGAGGGCCTGGGCGGGGGCGTTACTGGTGGGACGGGCGTCGTAGCTGAGGCCGGGATCGAGACGCCGTCCGCGCCCCGGCATCCGCCTTGAGATCCTCCAGGGAACCCGCCGAAACCTGGGGAAGGGCGCCCGCCCCCGCCCAGAGGGAGCAGGTCATCTTCTTCTGAGGTGCGTGGCCCAGACGGCGGCGGCACGCACGGTCCCGGAGTCCCTCTCGGTGACGCTGTCATCTGCGGCGGCGACAGCGGCGGCGTCGCGTCGATCTCCATCGGGACGATCTCGTAGTCCGGGGACGCTGGACCCGTTGACGAACGATGTGGTTGTGCTCCCTGGCGGTGAACTGGGTCTGGAATCAAGAAACCGGAGACAGGATCGCGCGGCCTATGCAGACGCAATTGGTTTGCGTGGCGCCGCAGCTCCGACCCTGTGGACGAACGTACAACATACATATTGCGACCAAGCACGCGTTGAATGGTGCCCGGCAACCATGTCTTCTTGTTTCCAGCAAACATCCTGTACAGCACCGGCGTAGAAACCTGAAAACGCGTAGCGCCATACGAACCGACTCGGTGCGTGGGAGGCTGCAGCAGGTGAAGGAGAGTGCGGTGACGGCGGCCGTGTAGCAGCTCGGCAGGAGACGGGCCGTCACGTGACATGCATCGATACGTAGACAGGAAAATTTGAAGAGCTTGCTGCCTAGAGTTCTGACCTTTCATCTTCTCCATGTGAGACTTGAATGTTCGAACGAAACGTTCTGCTTCACCATTGGACTGAGGGTGAAAAGGTGCGGTGGTGATATGCTGAATGCCATTCACACGACAAAACTGTTGAAATTCCGCACTAACAAACTGAGGTCCATTGTCACTGACGATAGTTTCAGGCAAACCTTCGATGCAAAACACTGATGTTAAGGCACTGATTGTACTAGACGCCGTCGTTGAGTTCATGGCAATCACAAAAAGAAACTTGCTGAAATCGTCTACAACAATTAACCAGCGCGTATTCCAGAAAGGTCCGGCAAAGTCAATATGTAAACGTTGCCATGGTCCGTTGGGGCGTGGCCAATCTGAGAAACGTTGCGGAGGAGCCGCCTGATGCTCCGCACAAACAGTACACTGTGACGTCATGTTCTCTATCTGAGCGTCCATACCAACCCAGGTACAATGACGTCTGGCCAGTTGCTTTGTCCTAACAATACCCCAATGTCCTTGATGCAGGAGGCGTAACACTTCTCGTTACAGGGAACAAGGAACAATCACTCTTGCTTGGTCGTTGTCGGTATGCAACAACAGTACACCCTGACTTAAAGATAATGCATGACGTTGTGCAAAATAACGTCGAACCAGAGGCCGATCAATGTCTTTGGCTCTGGCAGGCCACCCTGAGCGAACAAAACGTGCTACCACACTTAGGTCTGCATCCGCAGCTGTTTCCTGTGCAACCCGACGAGAGTTTAAAGGAAAGTCTTCGACAGCGGAAGCATCTCTGGAGTCTATCTGACAACATGCCATTTCTGAAGAATCAAATGATACATCCTGGCCAACCGGAAGTCGGGAAAGTGTGTCCGCGTTGGCATGTTGAGTGGTAGGTCGGTACAAAATCTCATACTGATAATTTGACAATATCAAGGACCATCTCTGAAGCTTTTGTGCCGTTCGTGGCGGAATTGGCTTTGTGGGTGAGAACAACGACGTGAGAGGCTTGTGGTCTGTCAACAAATAGAATTTTCTGCCATACAGATAATGATGAAACTTTGTGACGCCGTAAATGATTGCTAAGGCCTCCTTTTCTATCTGACTGTAATTCTGTTGCGTTGGCGTCAGTAGCTTGGATGCAAAGGCAATAGGACGATCGTGAGATCCAATGCGATGTGAGATTACCGCGCCCAGACCGTACGATGAGGCGTCAACTGCTAACACTACAGGCTTCTGGGGGTCAAACGGAATCAAACATGCATCACTGAGTAGTGCAGACTATAATTTGTCAAAGGCAACCTGGCAATCTTTGGACCAAACAAAAGGAACATTCTTCCTACGTAAGTGATGCAGTGGAGCTGCAATCTGAGAGGCATTGGGAATAAATCTGAAATAATAGTTAAGCTTTCCCATTACTGCTTGCAATTCATGCACATTCTTAGGAGGAGGCAAGTCTTTGATTGCTCGAAGATGTGACTGTAAAGGATGGATTCCTTGGGCATTAATCACATGGCCTAGGTACTCTATTTCAGTTTGAAAAAACGAACACTTTGCTTTATTGCAACGTAGACCTGCTGCAGTCAAAACTTTGAAAAGGCACTCCAGGTTTGCTAAATGTTCTTCAACTGTACGTCCGGATACCACAATATCATCTAAATAGTTCGAACAACACGGTACAGAAACTGTCAGCTGTTCCAAAAAACGCTGAAAAATAGCGGGAGCGGAAGAACTGCCAAAGGGTAGGCGTTGAAATTGAAAAAGGCCCATGTGAGTATTAATGACGAAAAACTTTTTTGACTCGTCATCAAGTGGAATCTGTAAGTATGCCTCTGCTAAATCAATCTTGGAAAAGAAGCGAGACTGTCCTAATTTGTCCATCAGTTCCTCAGGTCTGGGCAGGGGATAAGTGTCGACAATTGTTTGACTGTTCACTGTAGATTTGAAGTCCGCACAGAGACGAAGTTTTCCTGTCGGCTTGGGTATAATTACTATAGGCGAGGCCCACTGACTCGCAGAAACAGGAGAAATCACCCCACTATCTTGCCAACGTTTAAGTTCTTCGGCAACTGTATCACGCATTGCGATAGGCACTGGTCTAGCTTTACGAAATTTTGGAACTGCAGATTCTTTTAAAGTTACATGTGCCTCGAAGTCTTTTGCACAACCTAGTTCCGGCGAAAACAAGTCACTATATTTGTCACACAATGCATTGATTTTATCCTGAGGCACTATTGACGAAATTTGAAGCACATCTCTTTGAATTGATAAACCAAACAAGTCAAAAGCATCTAGTCCAAAAATGTTCTGTGTCGATTTGGCCTGAAGAACTACAAAAGCAACTGTTTTTGTTACACCTTGAAAAGAGGCGGGCAGGCTACATGTTCCTAGCACGGGAATATTTTCACCTGTATAGGCTGTTAACACTTGCTGTGACGGCGACAATTTTGGCGAACCCAGAAGTTCATAAGTATCTTTATTAATTAATGTAACAGCGGAACCAGTATCAAGCTGAAATTGCACAGTCTTATTGTCAATGGAAAGATTCACAAAAAGTTTTTGCTTTCGGCGCTCGACAGGTGCGCGAATGTGGGCAACGTCTGCTACGGTTTGTTTACTGCGCTTGCGCGGGCCGCGTAGTGAAGGAAGCGGCGCAGACTCGGCTCGCAGCGGATTAACAACACTGTCACTAGATGACACTACCGCCGGATCGGCGTCCGCGCAAGCCTGCGAAGCTACTCCAGATTTATTAACTACTGCACTACACTTTTGAGTAGCTACTTGATGTCTACTGTCACTAGCTACACAGTACTGGGCACTATTACAAGGAGCAGTTGCAGAAGGCACTATTTTCACTACAGGAATGCACTGTTCATAGTCATTTTGCTTGTCCCGAACCCTTTTCCGTTGCACTGTTTTACGCGCTCGTCGGCGCTTGCTACGTGGTGCACTATATAGATTTGCCATAGGCGCAGAACTACTTTCGTGCAATTGAGATCCAAGGAAAGCAGTGTTCAATTCCACAGCCCGTATAACATTTACAGAATGAACTGTTCTCGCACTCTGCGAAGCACTGTTTCTAACGTTACTGTTCTTTGAGTTTTTAATTTGCATACACACAGACTGCACATGTCCCAATTTGCCACATTGATAACAGGTTGCGTTGCGACTAGGGCAATGAGCACGCTTGTGGCGAGACACACACTGGGGGCAAGATTTACGTACATTTTTCTGAAATGAGCGTTGGCGCCCGTTATTGAAATTACTGTTTCTAACACGACGGGGCGACCTTTGCGTCGCACTTTTACACTGGCTACTGTTCACTGTCTGTTCAGCACGGCCGGTAGAAAAATAAGAATCACTAGTGCTATACTGAGAACTACGGCTAGGAAAGCGTCCGTTGCGGCGCACTGAATTTACACTATGGCTTTGCATTTCTACATCAGCTAAGTCAAAAGTATCATGCGCTTCTATAAGCTGCAGTACACTGTCTAAGGAGGGGTCAGACTGTTTCAGAATTGCTGCTCTAATTCTGGGGTCCTGAATATTCTGCGTAATCGCATCCCTCAACATCACGTCACTATACGAAAGTCCACAAGAGCAAGTAAATTTACATTGGCGGGTTAAGCCCTTCAATTCCGTGATCCATTCTTGGTGTGACTGCTGCGGTAATTTTTTAAGTCTGAAAAATCGGTATCGTGCAGCGGCTACAAGAACTTTTCTCTCATAATGAGCATTCAGTGCATCTACAATTTGTTCAAAGTCTACATCACGAGGAGATGCGTGAGGGAATAGTTTCTGCAATAGTACGAAGGTCTGGGGGCCCACAATCGATAAGAAAAGGTTCTTCACTCTCTGACCTGTAATTTGATGAGCCGCGACGAGTTCTTGAAACTGTGCAAAGTAGTCGCTCCATTCTTCCTCACGTTCGTTGTACTGGCGGAACGTAGGGAGCGGTACGGCGGCTGGTGTGGGCTGCTGAAGCGGCGGCTGTTGTTGTTGGTTAGCTGCTTGCGCTGTGAGCTGGGCCACAGCCTGGAGAAGTTGTGTTATTTGCGCCGTCTGTAACTGAATAATTTCCATTAAGTTTGGGTTCGGGGTAGTGGCCATGCTGACCGATTAGGCGCCGCGCATACAAGTAACTTATAACAAAACACAAATGCAATATGAAAGAGGACGCTCTGCAACAAAAAAGTCCACAAAATACGTAACAGAATATGTTCCCCCAAAAATCTTATAATAAGGGTGGGTGGGCGGGAGCAATTTTTGCGTGCTCCGACTGCTGCTGTCTGGCTGCTGTAAGCGGGCTGGTCCAAGGTTCTATCACTCCTCGTCGCCACTTTTGTGTCCCAACTTCGTCGCCGCTTTTGTGTCCCAGCCTCGTCGTAGGTGTTGGTGGCCGAGTGGAACGAGACCGACACAGTAACAAAAATAGCACGCTGGTGCAGGTACGGAGGGGAGCAGCCAGAAACTATAAACACTAGAGTAAATTAGAAAGAGATATATATTGCACAGAATGTAACAATACTTAACTTTTACATAGTACTGCAAAATGTTGATACATAGTTGTTAGAGGCCTGCTTAGTGCCTGTACAATAGCAAAGTCTTCACTGGTGCCTATCTGATTACGAAGGTCCTAACTGGTTGCTATCTCAGTTCGAAGTGACCGATGTCTTTCCGTGGTGGCCACGAGCGGGGTTGCAGCAGAGGGCGCTCGTGGCTGTCGTGAGAACGCCGCGCCGTGTGTGCATGGCGGCGCGCGGCGAAAGTACGTGGCGCGCACTTTGTACTTGTGCGACACCACACTCCTGAACCCACCGATTCCATATTCTGCTAACAGTCACTGGATCGCAAAGAACGCGAGCAGCAGTGTCGCGATACGATAAACCGCAATCGTGATAGGCGACAATCCGACCTTTATCAAAGTCGGAAACGTGATGGTACGCCTTGCTCCTCCTTACACGAGGTATCACAACATTGCCGGCCGCGGTGGCCGAGGGGACTGAGGAGCTCCAGTCACGGTCTGCACGGCCACTACGATCGGGGGTTCGAATCCACCCTCGGGCATGGATATTTGTGCCGTCCTTAGTATAAGGTAGTTCGTAAGTAGTTTGTAAGTTTAGGGACTGATGACCTCGTAGTTAAGTCCCATAAGCTTAACAAACGTTTGAACATTTGAACAACAACGTTTCACCAGGCAATGCCGGACAACTGCTGTTTGTGTATGATCGGTTGGAAACTTGCCTCCTGTCAGCACGTTGTAGGTGTCGCCACTGACGCCAACCTTGTGTGAATGCTCTGAAAAGCTAATCATTTGCATTTCACAGCATCTTCTTCCTGTCGGTTAAATTTCGCGTCTGTAGTACGTCATCTTCGTGGTGCAACAATTTTAATGGCCAGGAGTGTATATATCATTTTTGACCAATTCTGCCTACGTGCCTCCTTAAGGAGTTGATCTGGGTGTGTGTTTTTTAAAGGAATGAGGAGCCGTATTCTGTCGTCAAAGTCGGCCGTGCTGTGGCGTTTAAACCGCGACCGCTGTTATCGGGTTGCGCGTGCACATGACTGCAGGGACTTCCGGCGGGCGGGTTTGGCTGCGGGAAGGCAGACGGCCGATAGCAGCTGTCTGCGAGGCGATAGCGCCCAGCCGAGGAGAGCCGACCAGCGCCGAGGAGAGCCGAGGAGAGCCGAGAAACGCCGAGGAGAGCCGAGAGGCGCCGATGCGAGCCGAGCGTCTCAGCAGAAGAATAATCAACCTTTTACAGACAGCATGTAACTGTGAGTTTCAAAAGGCAAAATCCCTGTAATTAACATAACGTAAATTGAGTTTTGTGTATTGCTTTCTTTTAATTGCTTCTTTTTGTGTCCCAGCCTCGTCGCCGCTTTTGTGTCTCGTTTCCGTCGTAGGTGTCGGTGGCCGAGTGGAATGAGACCGACACAGGAATAAAGATAGCACGCTGGTGCAGGTACGGAGAGGAGCAGCCAGAAACTAGAAACACTAGAGTAAATTAGAAAGAGATATATATTGCACAGAATTTATACAATACTTAACTTTTACATAGTACTGCAGACTGTTGATACATAGTTGAGCTAGAGTCCTGCCTAGTGCCTAACTGATAGCCAAGTCTTCACTGGTGCCTATCGGATTCAGAAGTCTTTACTGGTTCCTAACTCAGTCCCAAGTGACCGATGTCCTTCACTGGTGGCCACGAGCGGAGTTGCAGCAGAGGGCGCTCGTGGCTGTCGTCGAAAGAACGCCGTGCCGTGCGTGCATGGCGGCGCGCGGCGAAAGTAGGTGGCGCGCACTTTGGACTTGTGCGACACCACACTTCTTGCTCCTTTTTTGTCAGTAATCTATATCTATAAATGTGAATGTCTGAACCACAAAACATAAAGAGCTAAAAAATTTGTACAGTTACTAATGTCTAGCCGGGGAAGGCTTTAGGCACGGTTTTATGGCTATCGGATAGCTATTTATATATACTAGCTTAAACCCGCGACTTCGCTCGCGTGTTGGTTGATTATGATAGATAATGTGCGGAACGTCAAATCGATTTTTTAAAGAGACGTATTAAAAGAAATTTCTTTTTTACTGCTTTATTTATTTATTCTTATATTTCCTTATTCGTATGCTTATCCTTACAGACAAAGAGCTTACAGACGTTTCGCTGTATGTAACCTCCTTGCTATAGAGTCGTAAACGTCATCGCTGGCCTTCAGCCCGAATTTTTTTAATAATTTGACGATTTTCAACCACCATATCCCCCCCCCCCCCCTTTATAGCTATCGGCATGGAACTGCTATGGTGTACAACGGAAGGTTTCGGAAAACAATTACACACAGACCATTCGTTTGCGTTCTGTAGTTTTCGTTGCAGAGCAAAACACACACACACACACACACACACACACACACACACGTAAAATTTTATATACACCGATAACTTCCCATCCCAATATACTCCATCCTATTATCGTTATCAACAATGCAACCAATAAAACTATTTTCAAAGAGCAAATATAATTTTCAAAGAGTAATTATGGTTCCGCATTTCGCGTTATATTCTTCTAATTGCCGCTGTGCAGTAGCCGAGCGGTCTAAGGCACCTCGCTACGGAGCGCGCGGTTGCTCGCTGTAGAGGGTTCGAGTCCTTCCTGGGGCATGGGTGTGTGTGTTGTCCTTAGGTTAGTTTACCTTAGTTTAAGTACTTTGTAAGCTACGTACTGATGACCACGCAGTTTAAAAACATTTGAACATTTGAATTCTTCAAATTACTAAATATCTATCAGATCGCTATAAAACCGTGCCTAAAAACTTCCTCAGGTATAAATTAGTAACTGTACAAATATTTAAGTCTGTGTGTCTTGTCGTTCAGACGTGATAAGCGTACACCGAACAGACGTTGACATTTATAGATATAGGTTAATGTGAAAGTCTGTTCGGTGTACGCTTATCACGTCCGAACGACAAGACGCAGAGACTTAAATATTTGTACAATTACTAATTATACCTGAGGAGGCCGATGACATAGGAATTCTGTCAGAGACCGCAAAAGATCTGCAAGATCAATTGAATGGGATGGACAGTGTCTTGAAAGGAAGATATAAGATGAACATTAACAAGAGTAAAACGAAGATAACGGAATGACTGAAAATCAGGCGATACTGAAGGAATTATATTACGTAATGAGACAATAAAAGTAGTAGATGAATTTTGTTATTTGGGTAGCAAGATAACTTCTGATGGCCGAAGTAAAGAAGATATAAAATGGAGAATGGCTATGGGAAGAAAAGCGTTTCTAACGAAGCGATACTTGTTAACATCCAATATTAATTTAAATGTTAGGAAGTCCTTTCTTAAAGCATTTGTCTGGAGTGTAGCATTGTATGGGAGTGAAACGTGGACGATAAGGAGTTCAGATAAAGAAATGATAGAAGCTTTTGAAATATGGTGCTACAGACGAATTATGAAAATTAGATGGGTAGATCACGTGACTAATGAGGAGGTGCTTAACTGAATCGGGGAGAAAAGGAGTTTCTGGTATATTCTGACTAAGAGAAGGTATAGATTGGTTGGACACATTTTGAGACATCAAGGAATTATCAACTTAGCATTAGAAGGAAGTGTGTGTGGTAAAAACCGTAGGAGACCGAGGGACGAATACAGTAAGCAGATTCAAAAGGATGTAGGTTGCCGAACATATTGTCAGATGAAGAGATTTGCACAGGACAGGGTAGCGTGGAGAGCAGCATCAAACCAGTCTGCGGACTGAAGACCACAACAACAACATCTTACACCCTCTTATCGTTATCAATCCTCTACCACCATAGTGCACAACGGGAGACCGATACTTACTACCACATACAAATACTATTCATTTGCAACGTATAGTTTTGGCTGCAGAGTGAACTACATGCACAAACATCTCAATTTTTAGGTTTGCTTGTGTGGCCATCTTCCGCAGCAGATGTTAAAATTGATTATAAGAGGTAATCCGTCATGTGATGGAAGATACATTGGTCAGACTAAAAGAACATTTGACACCAGATATAAAGAGCATGTACGAGCTTGGAAGTATAATACAAGTCACTCAACATTTGCAGAACACTTACACCAAAACCAACACAAAATCACCACCAGAGACAGACATGTAAATCTTAAGAATAAACAACAACAAAAAACACCTGCTCACCCTTCAAGGTAACAACTATATCCAAAAAACAATAACAGAAAAGAAACATCTCATAAATGATCAAACCAATCTAGCAAACAACACACTTTTCAAGCTTATTGACCACCTAACATAGAAATAAACATTATGAGAGTCAACCCCCCGCTCATAAAAACACAAATCGAGATACCCTCGCCTCCCCTCCCCCTCCACCACAACCCAATTAAACCTGCATTTACTCATCTGAAAAAACATCTTAACACCCTGCTCACGAAATTAAGTATCTCTCTCTCTCTCTCTCTCTCTCTCTCTCTCTCTCTCTCTCTCTCTCTCTCTCTCTCTCTCTCTCTCTCTCACACACACACACACACGATTAGATTAGATGTACTTTTCGTTCCAGTAGATCCGAATTAAGGAAATCCTCTTGGATGTAAAACATGTCAGAACAAAATACACAATATATACTTACAAAAAGAGAGCATATGTGTTAATGTACCTTCCACTGACCCCAAATGTAATTGCCCTTGTGGATGTGGAATTGGTCAGGAAAAACAATTATCTTAAAAATATTTACATTTTAAAGGACACAAAATCTTACTACTACATACTAATTTACTAGGTGCATATTAAAATTCTTAGCAATTACTTTATTTTTTTAATTTTTTTCTTTACACTGATTTACAATGATTACATTACTGCACAAAACTTGTACTGACGTCAAACTGAACACAGTATTCATAATTGTGAATATTATATACAATAATTTATAATCAATGACTTATGGTAAGAAATTCATCAATGGAGTAGAAGGAGTTGGCCACCAAAAAAATCCTTTAGACTCTTTTCAAAATGTACTTTATTGTCAGTTAATTTTTTTATGGCTGCTGGCATGTTATTGAAAATGTGTACTGCTGAATATTGGACACCTTTCTGAGCCAAAATAAGTGACTTTGAATCTTTATGCAAGTTATTCTTGTTTCTAGTATTGATCCCATGGACTGAGCTATTGGTTTGAAAAAAGATATATTTTTAACGACAAATTTCATTAGAGAATAAATGTATTGGCAAGCAGTAGTAAGTATTCCCAGTTCCTTAAATAGCCCTCTACATGAGGTTCTTGAGTTGACACTACAAATGATCCGTAAAGCACGTTTTTGTGCTCTATAAACTTTTGCTTGGCCTGATGAGTTGCCCCAGAAAATAATCCCGTACGACATTTTGGAGTGAAAGTATGCATAATATGCTAGCTTTTTTATTTTTATATCTCGTATATCTGACAACATTCGCATAACAAACAGGGACTTGTTTAGGCGCTTCAGCAGTTCTGTGGTATGCTCCTCCCAGTTAAATGTATTATCCAGCTGTAATCCTAAGAATTTGACACTTTCAACTTCTTCTATTTCCTCATTGTCATACTCTAGGCATATACTGGCAGGAAAGATTAGGTGGGTAGATCGTATAACTAATGAAGGGGTACTGAATAGAATTGGTGAGAACAGGAATCTTTGGCATACCTTGACTAAAAGAAGGGATAGATTGGTAGGACACATTCTTAGACATCGAGGAATCGTAAATTTAGCATTGGAGGGAAGTGTGTGGGGTAAAAATCGCAGAGGGAGACCAAGAGACGCATATAGTAAGCAGATTCAAGTAGATGTGGGTTGCCGTTCTTATGAGGAGATGAAATGGCTTGCTCAGGATAGAGTAGGGTGGAGAGCTGCATCAAACCAGTCTCCGAACTGAAGACCATAACAACAATAACAACCTTTTACAAGTCCTAAACTGCATATAATATGTTTTTTCAAGGTTTAGCGACAGAGAATTGGCTAAGAACCATGAAAATTTTATTAGCTGATCTTCCTACGGCTATATTTGATTTAATATTTATTGCAATATTTGTGTCATCTGCAAATAAAACAAACTTGGCCTGCAATAATGTCGATGATGAAAGGTCATTGATATACACAAGAAAAAGCAGGGGACCTAAGATAGAGCCTTGGGGGACTCCACGTGTTATTAGTTCCCAATTTGATGAGGCCTGATAATTCAGTACATCTCTCTTTCCTATTGACACCCTTTGCTTTGGTATACAAATATATAACGTTGGCAACACTCACAGACCACACGAAAAACAAATGAACAGACAAAAACATAGCCACACTGTAGCGAAGTGATAAATAAATAGAGAGGCATTCCACTTATAACAGGTGATACGTAATCTGTACGCATTCCAAAAAGTGAAGTGATGTGATATGCTGTGCTGTGATGAAACGGAAGAAACGACACAAAACACACGAAAAGTGCTGTACACAGCCGAAAAACACACACCAGGAACATGATAACTCAAACCAACAAGACGGAGAAACAGTAGTAACATGTAAAGAAGAGACAACAACACCGTGAGTAGTCCGAATATTAAGTTAAAAACACTTAGTCGTAACGTGCAAAATGTTTTTTTAACTGATTTAATTTATTTATCGAAAACAAACTGTACTAGCCTTTGTATCATTTACAGACCACAGTCTAACATATACAGTCACGACACTTCCACAGATTTTTGTTATACGCTGCGATAGCAGCGCTCCAAGCGGTCGGCAAGCTACGTTTCTGAATACGATAGTTGATGAGTGCGAATAGTATCGTTTAGATTGACTTCAACATTCTTTTTAAATTAGGGAACGTATGTAGTGCCTTATAAATAGGTAATAATTTAAAAATAGCTCCCCATTTGTCTTTCTTCGGTTTCGTATGATCTCTGACAAGGTACGACGCGATACATTACAGGACAGTTAATTTACAATTATCCTGTAACATACAGGCTTTAAATGAATAATTTCATTTTCTATTAAAAATGAAAATGCCTAGGAAACACCAGGAGACATGCCCTTTGTCAGAGAGACTCAATTTCTACGCAGGAACGTTAAGTATTCATAATTACAATTCCAGTAAAATCGGTGAGGGTGGAACATAGGAAACGTACATAGACTGCAATAAATACGTTATTTAACATACCAAATCAACCATCACAGCTTTAACTGAAGGAAAAACGTCACAGACATGGCAATATAACGATAAAAGCAACCACTGTTTTCCAACAAAGAAGAACCCATTTCCATAATTGTTGCTACATCTGAACCACAAACGGAAAGAATCATCAAAACATTGGTTTTTTTAAAGCTAAAGTAAATACACTTAAAAGAATATGCACGTATAAGAAAGACGAGTAACGTGTAAAAATGTGAGAATCATTAGACTCCGTACCGAATTCATACACGTCAAAAACTGGCTGTCATACTAAGAACAGACCATAATAGAAATTTATTATACCATTATGTATATATGCAACTTACTTTCAGCGGAATAAGCTGCAAAAATACATATATTCGTAAGTATTTGTTCATGACAGAGTTATTCTTTATACCATTGAATCAATTAAATGAGGCTGTTTTTATGTTAATTTCCGTATTATGTTAGTCTCTCGATATTTTAATAATGATTGTAACGGAAAAATTATGGTAAGTATTTCGTTAATTAGGTACAAAAGCGATTATAAAGAAACATCACTACTTCGGCAGCTTGCCCACCGCTAGGAGCGCTAGTGTCGCAGCAACTGTCAGTTGGTAACAACTTTGACAGCAGTGAGTGTCGCGACTGCATATAGCCTTACAGACCACAGAAGATGCTTTTAACCCTAGAACCGCTAAGGAAGGGGGGGGGCAAAAATTGACCGCGGTATTTGTTTTATTTGTTTAATATATCTAATTGGAGTAAAGAAGAAAGAATTTAGGTAGTTGTAGAAAAATATCCTGTCAAGGTTTTATAATTTTTGTGAATTATTTCAATCTGCCTATTACATTTAATTTAAGTGCGGGCAGTTTTTGCCCCCTCCCCCGCCCCCTTAGACATCGGTGAGACAACTTTTCTCATTAAAATATTTCTCAGTACGACAGAAAGAAATACAGTTTGTGACTGTTGGTACCGCTGTATTACGTTCCCATTGTTTTGAAATAAATCTCCAATGCTGTTAGAGCAGTTCTGCATTACTCGCAGTTCTAATAAAATGTCTCGTCAGTATCAGAATTACTTTAACTGTTCAAGCTGTTGACTTTTATTCAAGAGGAAGACGTCACATCTGTTTGAAGACTAAAAACTCTAAAAGGGAAAAGGACAAGATGACAAAAGCGTCTATTGTTTGTTGCAGGTGTTCCAAGTATGTGTGTTCCACTCATTCTACAAAAACAATCATATGCACAAATTGTGAAATTGAAAGTGAAAGTGAGTAGGAAGGAAAACCTCAATTGTAATTTTTACTTTGGTTTTCTGTTTTCGTATTTGTGGTTTGGTATTGTACGTTCTTTATGATTTCTTAATATTAGTCTGATGTATATGTAAGTGTTAGTTTCATGATAAAAATATAACAACATTTCTCATATTCATTACTTTATTCGTTGTGTTTGCGTCTGTTACAATGTTCCTGGTAACTATGGAAAGGATGTTGCAACCTAATAAAGAAATTCCTAGTTCATTAAATAATAAAAAACCTAAATAAACAACCAAAAATAAATTGTTAAAAAGTGAAAAGAACGTGAGGGCAATTTTTGCCCCCCCCCCCCTTCTCTCCCACCCCCCTCCCCCGCCTTAGCACTTTAACTGCCAATTGCCAATCCCGTCAATTGACGGAATACAAAAATTTCGGTAGACTGACGACCTCGTCAATTGACGGAATTCGATTTTTCATGTTTGTAAATACGAAATCCCGTCTATTGACGGTCTCAGCATCTCTTCATTGTGCCGCAAGGGGTAAATAGAATGTTAGAAAAGGAGAAGACAGGTCTTGTTTGAACTTTAATGAAAAACAGGAAGGGAATGCCTTAGGCTTTGAAATCACTCAACATACAAAGAAGGGAACAGATATTCCGGAGGAGTGGAAATCTTTTGGCTGTGTGCTGGAAAGACAAAAGATACACATATATGCTAAGTACAAGACGCAGGGCAGAAGTGATATAATTATGAAGACAGAAGATGTAAAAAAAAAAAAAAAAAAAAAAAAAACAAAAAAAAAAAAAAAAAACAAAAAAAAAAAAAAAAAAAAACTGCTTGTGTTGTGGAGTACAACAAAAAGAAGGTCGGGGTTGATCTGTCCGATCAAAGGATGTCATACAGGGCTTTCGAACATAGTACAGTGAAATGGTGGAAGAAACTTGCATTTCACTGTCTCCTTGTGGTGCCTGGTATATGCATGTATTCTCCATAACAAAATAAAAGCTGAGGAGATGCCTCTATCCAAATTCATAAAGGTGTTGTGTGCAGAATTGCCAATGTGTGAAGACGGTACTCCCAAACTAACATCCGATAGAGGCCACCTGAGCAGGTTATCTGCAGGAAAGCATTTTTTAGAAAGAATTCCACCTCCCACAGGTAAAAATAGAATTCAAAGGATGTGCAAAGTATGCTCAGCCAGAGGAAAAAAGCAAACTGGAATGGCAGTAAGAAAAGACACATCATACAAGTGCAGTGAGTGCAAAATCGCAATGTGCAAAGAACCATGTTTTACATTGTATCATACGATAAGAATAAAATAAATTTACACTGTGTGAAAATAATTCGTGTATATATGTAATAAGTGTTTTATCACTGTTTTATTATTGAAAGTAGAATAAAAGCTTTTCTACTACGACAAGCATGATGTAAAATCTTTATGATTTCCGTAAACTTTTTTCTTTTTCCCAAAAAATGACATTGTTTGAAAATATGTGGAAAAGGAAGTAAACATTCATAGAAGCTGAAAGTAGGTAATTAGGAAGAATAAGTCCAAGGCTTTCAGAAAAGGTTATTACCACGTTTAAATGTTGTCTAGTTTTTCTAATACAAAATATTGCTAAAAACACCTGGCATTCTTAGAAACGGCAAAGGTTTAGAGGGCCGGCAGTCAAAGTGTTAGACATCCATGTGACAGATCTGAGCTTAGTGGTGCTAGGGTCAAAATAAAAAGCGAAACGCGTCTGGTGAAAAATAAATATCTTAATTGCAGTCAGCATAAGACGGATTACCTCTTGTAATCAGTCTCAATTTTTATATATATTACGATAAGATATGTAATATTTGTATGCAGGTTGACGTTTGCCGTCCGCGTGCACATTGGAAATCGTCCGTCCGCAGTGCACTAGCTCAGCGATAGGCACTATGTATCGATAACAGCGCCTAGCGTTTCCTGTACTGCAAGCGAAACCACGCCGTAGCAGTCCTGGAAGAACCGACCGACGCGGCCAACTTGGCGGACACCAAGTCAAATGTTGGTACACCTGAGAGGCCGCACTGCTGACGTCATCTTGCACGTATTTCTAATTAACAGTACCAATTTCTGTTGTTCAATTTTAAAGCACCATTAAGGGCCCACTGAAGATGCTGCAACTACAGCAAAACATGTAAAAAAATAAAATAAAAAAATAGGCAGTCAACAATCCGAATATTGGTTTGAACACCACAGTGCTTTACTAGGCATGGTCCTGTTTGGAGGTGGTATGCCGTTGCCTTCCTCCGACCCAGCCAGTTATAGGGGGATCTACAGCTTAATGTGGGTTCCGAACCACGGTGATACTCGGTATTCTTCACATGAGCAATACTGCCAGAGGTGAAAGAAGTGGAAAGTGACAGATAAAAATCCTAGGACCTGGCGAGGATCGAACCCGCGACCTTTGTATTTGTAGTCCGACACTCTGTCACTGTGCAACCGAGGCGCACTGCAAAACATGTATGGGTATAGAAAAACAAAAACCAGTGTTGCTCAAGGCACATCCTTGTAGAGAGGCAACAAATACGAGAGGAATTTGAATTATGGGTACTCGCAAAACGACGTCAAAGTCGATTTTTTTTCGATAATTTTTGAGAGTTGCGTCGAATGCCTTTGGCTGATTGTTATTTTAGTTCTGAACTTCACGTACCATAAAATACATCATCATCATCATTAGAGACTGGTTATGCCTTTCAGCGTTCAGTCTGGAGCGTATACCTCTAATAAAATTCCTCCATGATCCCCTATTCAATGCTAACATTGATGCCTCGTCTGATGTTACGCCTTTTACTTCAAAATCATTCTGCACCGAATCTAAGTACTTTCTTCTTGGTCTACCTCGACTCCTCTTACCCAACGCTGCCGAGCTCATGAGTCTCTTAGGTAACCTTGCTTCTCCCATGAGTGTAACATGACCCCACCATCTCAGTCTGTTCGCTCTAACTGCTTCATCTATGGTATTCAGACCCAGTTTCCTCATTATGGACACCCTCCTGCCATTGTTCCCATCTATTAGTACCTGCAATCATTCTTGCTACTTTCATATCTGTAACCTCTACCTTATGTATAAGGTAACCTGTATCCACCCAATTTTCACTCCCATACAACATAGTTGGTCGAAAGATAGAACGGTGCACTGCTAACTTAGCCTTGGTACTTACTTCCTTAATGCAGAAGAGAGTAGATCTTAGCTGAGCACTCACTGCATTAGCTTTACTGCACCTCGATTTCAGTTCTTTAGCTATGTTGCCATCCTGTGAGAAAATACATCCCAGGTACTTGAAACTGTCTACCTGTTCTAACATTGTTCCTCCTATTTGGCACTCAATCTATTTAAATCTCTTTCCCACAGACATTACTTTCGTTTTGGAGATGCTGATCTTCATATCATAATCCTTGCACCTCTGATCGAGCTCTGAAATACTAGTTTGCAACCTTTCAATCGAATCTGCCATTACAACTAAGTCATCCGCATATGCGAGACTGCTTATTTTGTTTTGACCTATTTTAATCCTGCCCTGCCATTCTACTGTTTTGAACATATGATCCATGAATAGTGTGAACAACAGTGGTGATAGGTTACCGCCTTGTCTTACCCCTGAAACTACCCTGAACCATGAGCTTAATTTGCTGCCTGGCAGTCTACGTAAATCCCTTCAATTGCCTGCAGAAGTTTGCCTCTTATTCCATAATCTTGTAGAACTGACAGTAGCTTCCTCCTAGGAACACGGTCATAAGCCTTTTCTAGATCTATGAAGCATAAATACAACTCGCTGTTCCACTCATAGCACTTTTCCATTACCTGCCGTAGGCTAAAGATCTCGTCCTGTCAGCCTCTGAGAGGCCTAAACCCACACTGATTTTCATCTAACTTGTTCTCAATTAATACTCGCACTCTCAACAATACCTGAGAATATTTTGCCTGTTAGGCTAATTAAATATAAACATAAGAAAATCTAAAACCCGATACCCACGTGGTCTCCTTATTAAGGGATCAATACTGTATGATGAAATTCATCGCATCTCTTCACACAACATATGCTAGCAGTGCCATACTTAAAATTCCTAGCTGATCCAACACCAACAGCCTGAGAACATGTTATGAGGAAACTAGCTGTAAACCCGGCTTCGCCCGCATGCTTATCTCTTCCAGTATTACGTTACTCCATCTCTCCGTCCCTTGTCTTTCCTTGTCCCAATTATCCGCCCTCCTTTCTCAGTATGTCTCTTCTTCTCCCCCTTCTCTCTCTGTTCATCCCCTCTCTCTGCCAATCACGCCTTTGTCGAACTGCTCCTCCATCTCTTGAATCCTTTCCTTCCTCGATCTGTAAATGATATATTTCAGAAAGTTATTAAGTGGTTCTCTACAAATGGACTCTCATTGAACTTTGATAAAACGCAGTATATACAGTTTTATACAGTAAATGGTATGACACCATTAATAAATTTAGACTTTGCACTTAAATCTGTAGCTAAGGTAGAATATTCAAAAATTTTAAGTGTTTGCATTGACGAGGGATTGAATTGGAAGAAACATATTGAAGATCTCCTGAAACGTTTGAGTTCAGCTACTTATGTTATCGTCTCATTGCAAAATTTGGTGAGATACATCTCAGTAAATTAGCTTACTATGCCTATTTTCATTCATTGCTTTCATATGGGATCATATTCTGGGGCAATTCAACATTGAGTAAAAAAGTATTCATTGCACAAAAGTGTGTAATCGGAATAATTGCTGCAAGCTACCCGAGATCATCCTGCAGACATTTATTTAGGGATCTAGGGATCTTCACTATAGCTCCACAATACATATATTCACTTATGAAATTTGTTATTAACAATCCGACCCAATTCAAAAGTAACAGCAGTGTGCATAGCTACAACACTAGGAGAAAGGATGATATTCACTATTCAAGGTTAAACCTAACTTTGGCTCAGAAAGGGATGAATTATGCTGCCACAAAAGTCTTTGGTCACTTACTAAGTAGCTTCAAAAGTCTGACAGATAGCCAACTAGTATTTAAAAATAAATTGAAGGAATTTCTGAATGGCAACTCCTACAATGTAGATGAATTTTTACATAAAACTTAAAAAAAAAAAATCTTAAGAAAAACGACAAAAAATGAAATAAAAATCCTTAAAACATTGATTGCATAGTGTAGACAACATTTACTAGACTAACACGTTCCACATCATTACGAAATGTCGTATATATGATCTATGGAACAAGTATTAATCTAATCTAATATAATATAATCTGCAAAAACTTAGCTAACTTTAATGGTGGCCAGTACATAGGTGCCCACGTTTATTGCAAGGTTTCCTCCGCCACGCACCGTATGAAATCTTAGCGTAAGAGCAAGAAGTAAGTTGACAAAGTCTTATCGCAGTCACATGAACGTTATGGCAGCGCATAAAATACGAACGAACGAACTGTACAGGGTAAATCACCAAACACTTGCACCGCAGATATTGCGGAAACGGAAAGAGCGATTGATGTGCGGTTTTCACAGAATGGATTGGTAGTCAGGGACTCGTATTGTTAGCCAATAAACAGATTGTAAAAATACCTACAAAGTGCATTTTTTACACAAACATACAATCAAAAAAAATTAAACAAACAATGGAAAAAGTTGTGGAATCCGACCTCGGGGAAGGAGAAATGTAGGAACACGGGAGGCAATACTCACATTACGACTAGTCTTAGAAGATAGACTAAGGAAAGAGCAACCTACATTCATACCATTTGTAGATTTGGAGAAAGCTTTTGACAATGACGACTGGCATACAATCTTTCAAATTCTGAAGATAGCAGGGTAAAATATAGGGAGCGAAAAGTTATATTTAACTTATACAAAAACCAGGCAGCGGTTATTAGAGTCGAAGGGCAAGAAAGGGACACAGAGCTTGGGAAGAGAGTAAGACAGGGTTGTAGCCTTTCCCCACTGTTGATCAATCTGTACATTGAGCAGGCAGTGAAGGAATGGAAGGAGAAATTTTAAACTTTGCTGTTTGCCGATGACATAGTAATCCTGTCAGAGACTGCAAAAGATCTGGAAGAGCAACTGAATGGAATGGACACTATCTTGAAAGGAAGATATAAGATGAACATTAACAAGATTAAGACGAGGGTAATGAAATGTAATGTCAGAAAATCAGGTGATGCTGAAGCATTTGTCTGGAGTGTAGCATTGTATGCCAGTGAAACGTGGACGATAACGAGTTCAGAAAAAAAGATTATAGAAGCTTTTGAAATGTGGTGCTACAGACGAATGGTGAAAATTAGATGGGTAGATCACGTAACTAATGAGGAATTGCTTAACCGAATTGGGGAGAAAAGGAGTTTCTGGCATATCCTGACTAAGAGAAGGAATAGACTGGTTGGACACATTATGAGACATCAAGGAATTGTCAACTTAGCATTAGAAGGAAGCGTGTGGGGTAAAAATCGTAGTGGGATACTGAGGGACGAATACAGTAAGCAGATTCAAAAGCATGTAGGTTGCCGAACTTATTCTCAGATGAAGAGGCTTGCACAGGACAGGGTACCGTGGAGAGCTGCATCAAACCAGTCTGCAGACTGAAGACCACAACAACACAACAATTTTTCAAATAGAACAATAGTTGTTTCTATCATGCGCTGGAATTTATGACACCGGCTGTGTACAAAGAATTTTGAATGACTTTATTTTATCACGTTTAGTTTGGCAGCTACAACCGTTCAAAGTTTTGGGGCGGAGGCTACGGCAGTGTAGCTGACTGGCTAGTGGTCATGAGACAGTGGGCCGTGCCCAAGGGATAGCCACTCCGCCAGTTAGCTACGCTATCGCAGCCTCCACCCCAGAAACTTTGAACGGTTGTAACTTGTAAAGATACAAAATAAATACATTACGCCTTTTTCGCAACCAGAGCTCGTCCCCTCTGGTGAGTGGAATAATCAAAGAGGTTAAAATAAGAGTAGACGGCGCTACTACTCAAAGCTTATCTGTCGATTGAAGCCAGTCCGCCATCTTGTGGAGCCAACGAAATATGTTTCCAGATTAAAGCACTCTGTGATTCTTGCCCTGTAAACTTTCATACATTTAAATGACTGTCGAGTACGTATCTGATATAATATACTTTTGTGGACAAATACAGGCCAGACAGTTGAATAGACACAAGTCACCACAAATGTTATTGGGATAGCGTTCTGCTCACGACACTTGGTATAAACGTGACGTCATTTTTACGTCACACGCTGTATCGAAGATCGCGCAAACAGCTATCGACTATTGCCTGTTATTCGATACTTCAAAGCAACAAACGCCATCTTGATTTGCCGTATTTCTAATAGTTTTGGTATTATAATACGCAGTAAGCCGTTTCCTGGAAACAAGACATTACAGATGAATCAAAAATCGTTCTCGTCTCATTTCTTATCACTACATGTAAATAACAATACACCAAGAATCAACAATTCCTGAAAGTATAGTAGATGAAAAGTGTACTCACACCGCTGCGTTCTGCAAGTCGTCGTAGCGTAGTGGATAGCGTTAGAGGTCCACAATCCGGTTTTTGGTTCGAAAATCCTACTATGGAAATAATTTTTTAAATCGCACAGTTTATAACATAATGTAGGTGTTGCTTAATCGTAATCATATAACGGTAGTATCGTAAGCAATACATGATGTTACCTGTAAGAGAGCGCTGTCTCAGGAACTAGTGACATCGATCTGGTGACTTTGGTCTGATTAGAAAACGGAGAATGGAATTCCTGGAACTTACACGGCCAGCAATGACATTTCTGTTGAGAACGGACGTTGTGGAAATGATACGACCAGCAGTCACATTTCTGTTTTCCTTCTCACAAATACTGTACTTTGTTCCAATGTATAACGATTTCCAAGGATATGGTTAGAACAAAGGCTAAGGGAAATGTTTAATAGTAATAGTAATGTAATAGTAAAAGACAATGTACAGTATCTCTCCAAACAGCAATCAAAGGTTGAATAAATAAATAAACTGCTGAAAAGTAAGTGCCGATGCCATTTATATTATTCGCTTCTCAGAAATATTTCGCTGTTTATTTCCGAATATCTTGTGATTTGCGAGCGTGTGATTAGGCCGATATTCCTATCTTATCTCAATATTTGGCTGTTTATTTTAGAAAGTGTCCCTAATTCCGAGAGTGTGCTTAGAACGACATTCCGTACTTGTCACCAATATTCTGAATATTGACATGCTTTTCCATACCTCGTGTTTAGTGTAATTTTATTAAGAAGTCACCATTAAATAAGACAATATCCAAGCATGTCACTTTTGTAGCAGACTGTAATCGAACCAACAACGACGTTTATTATGATACGACAGCTATTGAAATAAACCAATTCATATTACACTAGCATATCAAGTTTGCTCAAAGTTATGTGACTGCAAGTCGATAGCTCTTCGGGCGATCTTCGATGCAGCGTGTGACGTAAAAATGACGTCAGGTTTGTTCCAAGTGGTGTGAGCAGAACGCTCTTGGCACCTTAATATCTCCCCCTATTCTAACCTCCTTGGGAATAATTTATTTAAACCCCTCTATGCATATCGCTGGCCAGAGCGGAGGAGACAAACTCGAATTAATTGGGATTCAGCTTCTCTTTCGAGAGAACATCATCGTATTGTGTAAGTGTGCTCATCAGTTATTATTATTATAAAAATTTAATTTCAGTTTATCCATTGCATTTTTCATTTATAACTACCTCCCTTTTGTTTAAATATTTATTAAATGCAGTTGTTTTCATTAATAAATTGGCAGTTAATGTGTACAACAATGTCGGGCCGCCATTACAGTCTAAATTCAGTGACTCATGTTTAATTACCTTTCCACCGGGACCCATCACAAACAACCTAAAGCTTTTTCAGATTTCTCTCGAAGTCCGATGCTTTGAAACTCATAAATTCAGCGCCATGTGCCCCGTTGAAATATTATCACGTATAACAAAATCCGGCCCCGACATTATTACGTAGTGTTGGCTACCAATTCTTATTACCGCACCACGTGTACTTACTTGTAAACATCTTAGCGATTTCAGAGCCTACAAGAGTTATAAAATTCCCACCCCTGCTGAATTTTCGTAAGTACCTGTGTGTCGTAAGTTTTTTATAACGTTGCCTGCAAGGACCCCACATTTATTCCAAATTCTACCAGTCATATTATTATAATTATTTCATTTCCGTTACATTCTTCACATTCAGAGTTCATTTTCCCCTCGATCAATATTTATTTTGTATTTTTATTTTCACGAAACACACCAATATGTCACTTCGGTTACGTAAAAAATTATTCAACTTTATTTTGCTGTCCCGTTAGTTTACGTAACCTGCAGGTAGCTTTATAAGCTGCCAAACTAAACGTGATAAAAATGTCATTCAGAATTATTTGTACACAGCTGGTGTCAAAAATCACAGTGCATGACAGAAACAACCATTGTTCCATTTTTTTAAAAAAGCTGTATGTTTGCATAAAAAAAACACTTTCTAAGTAATATTACAATCTTTCGAAGTGCGGCAGCCGGAGGTGATGGTTGTCTGACTGTGTTGTGTGCCTGTGTGATTGGGTGAGTGTTCTATTTTCTAAAGAAGGCTGAAAATGTTGTATGTGTGTGTATTTTGTATGTGCCTGTCGCAGCTCGTCGCCACGTCTTTGCGGTGACTTGTAAACTGTCCTTACTATATTATTAATTCCAACCTGGACTTTCGATTATTATATAATATTACAATCTGTTTGTTGGCCAAAACTACGAGCCCCTGACTACCAATCCATTCTGTGAAAACCGCACATCAATCGCACTTTCCGTTTCTGCAATATTTGCGGTGCAAGTGTCTCTGTCCATTTCCTCCTCTCCCTACATCCGTTCATCTGCTTTCACCTGTCTCTCTCCATCTCCCCACTCCTAATCTCCTCCTCTCCCATCTCCCAATCTGACAAAAAAAAATGTGAAAGTCATATTTATAGTGATAAAATATTTAAAAAATCCCACTGAAGATTGCGCAATGTTTACAAATGCATTGTCTGCAAAACCACGTTCGTGATGAACACTAACCAGTTGATGCTACGTACTGATGTGCTTGATGCTAGTACTGTAGAGCAATGAGTCGCATGTCAACACAAGCACTGAAGTCAACATTACCTTCCTTCAATTGGGCCAACTGGCGGTGAATCGAGGAAGTACAGTACATACTAACGAAACAATTGGGTATTTTGACAATTGTCTGCACGAATTATTTCAATTTACATTTAAAGAGAAATACTAAAATGAGCTCTAACGTGGAAATTAAGTGTTTCCGGACACATGTCCACATAATATATTTTCTTTCTTTGTGTGTGACGAATGTTTCCTGAAAGTTTGACCTTACCCTTTTGTAACACCTTAGTCACCTAACATTACCGCTGGATATATTTCGTGAACCACATCAAATACTGACGAACCGATTCCACAGACCGAACGTGAGGAGAGGGGCTAGTGTAATTGGTTAATACAAACCATTAAAAATGCACGGAAGTGTGTTTTTTAACACAAACATACGTTTTTTTAAATGGAACCCCGTTAGTTTTGTTAGCACATCTGAACATATAAACACATACGTAATGAACGCCGTTTATTGCATTGTAAAATGTTAATTACATCCGGAGATATTGTAACCGAAAGTTGACGCTTGAGTACCACTCCTCCGCCGTTCGATCTTGTGTATCGCAAAGCACCGAATTAAGTAGGGATCCAAAGGGAACGGTGATGTACCTTAAGTACAGAAGAGACTAGAACAGCACATTACGTCCATATGCTAACACATTTATTGGTCTTTTTCACTAACGTACATGTACATTACCATGAGGGGTGAGGTACACGTACACACGTGGTTTCCGTTTTCAATTACGGAGTGGAATAGAGTGTGTCCCGACATGTCAGGCCAATGGATGTTCAAAGTGGTGGCCATCATTTGCTGCACACAATTGCAATCTATGGCGTAATGAATGTTGTACACGCCGCAGTACACCTGGTGTAATGTCGCCGCAAGGCTGCCACAGTACGTTGTTTCATATCCTCTGGGGTTGTAGGCGCATCACGGTACACATTCTCCTTTAACGTACCCCACAGAAAGAAGTCCAGAGGTGTAAGATCAGGAGAACGGGCTGGCCAATTTATGCGTCCTCCGCGTCCTATGAAACGCCCGTCGAACATCCTGTCAAGGGTCAGCCTAGTGTTAAATGCGGAATGTGCAGGTGCACCATCATGCTGATACCACATACGTGGACGCGTATCCAGTGGGACATTTACGAGCAACGTCGGCAGTTCATTCTGTAGAAACGCGATTTATGTTGCAGCTGTTTGGGCCCCTGCAATGAAGTGAGGACCAATGAGGTGGTCGCCAATGATTCCGCACCATACATTTACAGTCCACGGTCGCTGTCGCTCTACCTGTCGGAGCCAGCGAGGATTGTCCACGGACCAGTAATGAATGTTCCGTAGATTCACTGCCCCGTGGTTTGTGAAACCCGCTTCATCGGTAAACAGGTAGAACTGCAACGCATTCTCTGTTAATGCCCATTGACAGAATTGCACTCGATGATTAAAGTCATCACAATGTAATTGCTGATGTAGCGACACATGAAACGGGTGAAAGCGGTGACGATGCAGTATGCGCATGACACTACTTTGACTCAGTCCACCGGCTCTCGCAATGTCCCATGAACTCCTGTGTGGGTTCACGGCAACAGCAGCTAACACACCAACTGCACCCGCTTCTCCTGTGACGGGCCTGTTACGGACCCGTTTGCGTGCTACGACCATACCTGTTGCATACAGATGTTTTTAAATGTGCGGCACGTTGGATGCTCTCTGTCCGGGTACCGTTCTGCATACACCCTGCAGGCTTCAGCCGCATTTTGTCGACACTCGCCATAGATTATCATCTCCGCGTTTTCAGAGTTCACCGTGGTCACAGTTCCTACAACACTACACTATCACAGACGTCTGGTAACACAGTGTACTACAGTTAGTCTGCATGCAAAGACGAATGCAGAATAACAATAGCATTAAGTGCTACATGCGGACACTGTGACAGCTAGACCAAACCACAACAGAGCACTACAGCCACACTCGTAAACACGGTCGTCATCGTAAACGTGTGTCTGCAGATGCTGCTCACCGACCGTAGCCCGTGTTTGTACAACACGCAACTGAGGTTTCAAGCGTCAACTTAAGGTTACAATATCTCCGGATGTAATTGACATTTTACAATGCAACAAACGGCAATGATTACGTATTTGTTTATATGTTCAGGTGTGCTAACAAAACTAAAGGGGTTACATAAAAAAGTAGGATTGTGTTAAAAAACATACTTCCGTGCATTTTTTATGGTTTGTATTAACTAGTTACACTAGCCCCTCTCCTCATGTTCGGTCTGTGGAATCGGTTCGTCAGTATTTGATGTGGTATACCAAATTTATCCAGCGGTAATGTTAGGTTACTTACCCTGTATATATAATTTGATTCGACCACATCCAGCTCCCCTTAAGCAAGCACGGAAGAAAGAAGAGCAGCAACAACAAAAGACGATTGTTCCTCGTACCTGCCTGAGGCCTCTTGATCGCTAATCCTGAGGAAGGCGGGTTGCGAAATCTGGCGGTTGATTCAGCCGTTTTCCCCGTAAGTGGTTCAGTTTCTCCGCCCGGTTTTCAGCGGATGAGACGGCTTCCGCTCGAAGTACGATTGTGCTCGGAAGGGAAGTTCTGTTTGACGCGTGATGGAAGCTACAAGCGTGCAGATACCGCCCCGTGTGGCTGGCTTTGCGTAAGAGGTCGTCACGGAAAGGTCACGCTCCGCCGTTTCAATCTCCTTTCCTCATCCTTTTCCTGCTTGTGCGGGGTCGCCGAGTTCAACTGTGGCATGCTTGATTCAAGGAACGGCCGGATGCCCTTCCTGTTGTCATCCCAAGAATCCTCGCGATGTGCAGTCCGTCAACAAGGGAAATGGGTTACTCAACTATCCTCAAACGGGCGCTTGAGTGTTATTGTTCATCCGTAGGATATCTTCTAATATATAAAGCAGAGTGTCCACATGTTTGTACGTGTTGCATACAAATCTACAGTTTCGTTCCAATCTTTATGAAATTTTGTACACTCAACCTTCGCCGGCCGCGGTGGCCGAGGGGACTGAGGCGCTCCAGTCACGGTCTACACGGCCACTACGGTCGGGAGTTCGAATCCCCCCTCGGGCATGGATATTCGTGCCGTCCTTATGATAAGCTAGTTGATAAGTAGTTTGTAAGTTTAGGGACTGATGACCCCGTAGTTAAGTCCCATAAGCTTTGCAAACATTTGAACACTTAAGCTTCAATCCATGAGGACGGTCGCCGTAAGTGTAAGAATCACGTACGATATATAGTTCACGAGATATGACGTCATAAACAATGAGATGCGCGAAAAACTGCTGCATTTTGCGAAAATACTGCTCATTTTCTCCTAAACCATTGCACCGATTTCAACCAAATTTGGTACACACATTCCTTACCGTGAGGTAATAATTGCTGCTTCGTTAAGAATCACATACGGCACATGGTTCAAAAGATATTACGTCATAACCAATAGAAATCGCAGAGTGTCTATATGTTTGTACGTGTTGCATACAAATCTACAGTTTCGTTCCAATCTTTATGAAATTTTGTACACTTAAGCTTCGACGGCTGCGGTGGCCGAGGGGACTGAGGCGCTCCAGTCACGATCTGCACGGCCACTACGGTCGGGGGTTCGAATCCCCCCTCGGGCATGGATATTTGTGCCGTCCTTAAGATAAGCTAGTTGATAAGTAGTTTGTAAGTTTAGGGACTGATGACCCCGTAGTTAAGTCCCATAAGCTTTGCAAACATTTGAACACTTAAGCTTCAATCCATGAGGACGGTCGCCGTAAGTGTAAGAATCACGTACGATATATAGTTCACGAGATATGACGTCATAAACAATGAGATGCGCGAAAAACTGCTGCATTTTGCGAAAATACTGCTCATTTTCTCCTAAACCATTGCACCGATTTCAACCAAATTTGGTACACACATTCCTTACCGTGAGGTAATAATTGTTGCATCGGTAAGAATCACATACGGCACATGGTTCAAAAGATATTACGTCATAACCAATAGAAATCGCAAAAAATTCCATATAATGCGGCGAGACTTTCGAAATACGCTGTATGAGAATGACAGTACTTAGCGACTTGCAACAAACTTTAAACATAATTTCAAACCTTTATTAAACTTTTTCTCGCTGACAACCATAGTAAAATGATGAAAGGAAAAGAGTTCCTCCCTACTACTTTTCCGCTGTTTATGGAGTAAAACAACGGCTCTCGGTATGACTTTACAATGTATAATTTCAACACTACAAATTGTAGTGACAGGAAATTTTACAGACTGTATGCACTCATATAGTTGAATGTACCGTCTAAATTGTATCACAGTACGACACGTAGTTCATGAGATATAAGCACATAAACAGTAACGTTCCGCTGTTCATGGACTAAATCTACGGCATTCCACTTTTATTATTTCTACACTACGAATTGTAGCGCAGAAAATTTCCAAGACATTATACACGCATATAGTTAAGTGTACCTTCTAAATTGTATCTCAATACGATACGTCGTTCACGAGATATGATCATGTAAACAGTAACGTTCATGGAAAACCGCCCCAGCACGGACCAAGTTTTAATCTATTACTCCTTTACTACTAATTGTATTTCCAAGAGATTTTACAACAAATAGCCCTTACACAAATGAATATATACCTGAAAATGGCAGGAATAAATAAATGCCGGCCGCGGTGGCCGAGGGGACTGAGGCGCTCCAGTCACGGTCTGCACGGCCACTACGGTCGGGGGTTAGAATCCTCCCTCGGGCATGGATATTTGTGCCGTCCTTAGTCTTAGCTAGTTCATAGGTAGTTTGTAAGCTTAGGGATTGATGACCCCGTAGTTAAGTCCCATAAGTTCTAAAAACATTTGAATTTGAATAAATAAATAAATATCCGGGCAACGTCGGGTTTTCAGCTAGTATCTTATAAAATACGAGTAGGCTGTATGTGTGTATGTAAGTTCAAATGTTGAAATGTTAGTAAATCTATCGGACCAAACTGCGTGGTTATCAGCCCGTAGCTTACAAACTACTTAAACCTAGGTAAACTAACCTAAGGACAACACACACACACACCCATGCCCCAGGGAGGACTCGAACCTCCACGGCGAGCAACCGCGCGCTCCGCAGCGAGACGCTTTAGACCGCTTTTTTTTATCTGGTTTTTTTTTCCTCAGTCACCTTTTTTTCTCTCCTTTTTTGTTTTTTTTATGTTTTTTTTTTTTCTTCTCGGCCTGGCTTCCATGCCGTTTTCTGTGATGTCGTCGCTGGACGTCGGAAGGGAACAGTCGCATTTACGTGTTTGCTTTGAGAGTGTCTTCTCGAAGAAAATTTGGCTTCCGGTATATGCTGGATCGCGTTAGTCTCCTATTATCAGTTACTGAATTTGACTTCACGTGTTTGTCTTCTCGCTACTCAAAGCGCTGTACTGCTTACTGCTCCACACCCCCGTTCACGTTGAACCAACCGACGAGGAAGAAATCTTCCAAACAAAAGTATATAGGATTCCTTTACCTCATCATTTTTGAGGAAACCGGAGTGGTTTTATGCATCGAAAATAACTTTGTAACTAAATGAGAAAGTATCTTCCTACAAATAAAGAGCAATACTCCTGCTACTTTAAAATAAACAAAAGTGACGAACAAAAACTATTCGATCCATAACATTTTCCTTCGAATGTATGTCCAACAAAACCTTTCTTCCAGTGGGATACGTAAGAGAACAATAGTTTATCATGCTCATGTGTAGTCGAAAATGTAATCTTCACTTATCCGTTGGTCACCTTATTTCAAGAACTGCAGGTAAATAGCCTCCCATCATCTCTTTCCATTTCCGGAGTTTAGAGTATTTTGAGTACTCTTGCAAGATATCATGTTGAAATTCCAGTAGGGACTTCCTCTCGTTGCCCAGGCAGTAATTGATGAACCTGCCCATAAACCAGCAGTTGGACATCCTTTTTTGGTCTGGATACGGCCACCTGGTAGGCGCTAACAGTTCCTCTACAGTTACATTACTTTCTGATGTACGGTTCATAACTGCTATCTTGTGCCGTACCCATTGCCATACGTCGTTAGCAGCACCGCAAGTGAACCGATGTATTGTGGTGTCGGTCTGCTGGCAGTCCAGGCATTTGTCAGTGTTTGACATGCCTATCCTGCAGAGGCGCTCATTTGTGCTTATGAGGTTGTGAATTGCGCAGTACCACGTAGCCCGTACATGTGATGACGAGGTTTTCAAATGTATATTTTTCCACACTCTATTCCAGGCGATTGTGGGATTGTTCCTCTGTACTTTACTGACGCCACTATCTTCTGTCAGCACTTTGTATATTTCCTTGGTAGTATAGTTTCCTAATCTTTCTTGAATATAATTGTTGTCAAGAATGTATTGTTGAACATGTCGTAGCTTGTAATTGATGTGTCCGACCATAACTGGCGCCCTTCTGTCAGGCGGAGTCACTGCGTTTACTATGTACGCTGTAAGATTGCCGTCTCCAGTAGCTAGGGCCTTACCTGTTCTAGATATAAGCAGCGCTTTACATTTCTTCTTGACGTCGGTGAGTCCCAGGCCGCCTTTTGCCTCAGGGAGGGTCGCCGTGGAGTAGGCTACCCTGAGGAGACTACCCCGCCATATAAACCACGCAAGCGTGGATTCATACGTGCCCCGATTGTTGCAGGTAAGGGAAATATGCTCGCGAGGTAGTACACTTTTGGCAATATCACAAGATTAATCAACATGGTTTTCTGAAATATATTTAAAGAGCGGGTGGAATTCTCCCTTAAAATCGCTCGTAAGCTGTTGAGCCTCATTTTCCAGTTCCAAGCCGCCGCTTGACAGGGCAGTTATCGTAACTGATCCCAAGTAATTTGATAACGTCGCTCAGTTCGAAGGGGCCATTTCCGACGAATTCTATCCCTTTCCCCAACTGCAGAATATGAGATTTGCGTAGATTGATTTGCGCTCCCGAAGAAGAGCTATACGTTCCGATTACCTCTCGGATTGTAGTGAGGTCAGAGGGGTCACTCATATACACAGCCAGGTCGTCTGCATAACCTCGACAGACGTATTTATGGCCTCCAATTTCCAGACCCGGCAGCTGTACGTACAGGGTTCGTAGGAATGGCTCAATTGAAATGGCGAAAAGCATCATTGAAAGGGGGCAACCTTGTCTCACCGAAGCTAGAATGGGTACTTTTGCTGTACAATGTCCATTCACAAGAATTCGGGAAGCCGCACCAGTATACAGTCGCCGGATAATATTTATGAAATACGGCCGCATACCCATCTTGGACATCACCTGAAACAGGTACTCATGTTGAACCCTGTCAAATGCTTTGTCCATATCTAATGACAAGATGGCCGCTCTACAGTTGGATGCCGCGCTGACGGCCGTGATATCGCGGTATTCCTCGAGCGCTTGCTGTATAGATCTTCTAGGGACGGCGCACTCGACTGATAGGGACCGATGATACGAGCAGCAACAACTTTCAGTCTTTGAAGCAAAACCCGAGCAACTATCTTGAGATCCGCGTTTAGCAGTGAAATAGGGCGCATATTTTGCAATTCTTTTGTTCCACACTTTTTAGGGACCAACACTATGATGCCCTCTAAAAACTCACTGGGAACCATATCAATAGTACGTAGTTCGTTAAAAATTTCAGTCAGTTTACCGCCAAATAAGGACAAATACTTTACATAAAATTCAACAGGCAAATCGTCGGGTCCAGGGGACTTGTTCCGAGGGCTTGCTTTCAAAGCGTCGAAGATTTCCTCTTCTGTGAATTGTGCTTCCAGATCAACATTTTCTTTGTCCGTCACCGTTGGTGGAATAACATTCAAAAACGCTTCACATCTGGTGATGTCAGAAGTGTCGCTCGAAGCATACAATGTAACATAATAGTCCTGGGCAAACATTAAGATCTCACGTTGAGAAGTGATCTGTCTGCCGTCGTCCGCGGTGAGAGCACTGATATGCTGACGCCGTCCCCTCTTGACTTCCGACAGGAGATGGAAGAGTGCTGGTTTTTCGTCCTCAAATCCACAGTTATCCCTCGATCGTATTTTCATGCCTTCCAACTGTTTTCGTTTCAAGTCCGTTATTTTGGCCTTGAGTCTATTGATTTCGACGGTATGGCGAGACACATTGACTTCATCGGCATGTAAGTCGCGTAAGCACCGAAAGTAAAATTCCATAGTATGTCTTTCCCATTGCTTCTTTTCAAATGAGTACCTCTTGAGGAATGATCGAAGTTTGGGTTTCACATGTGTGACCCACCATTCGAGCTTAGATCTATATCGATGTTAGTTCCTCAGACACAGTTCCCAGACTCGCTGTAATTCCGTTTCTAATGCACTGTCCATTAAATGTGCAGTGTTAAATTTCCACACACCTCTACCTTGATATGTCTTCTGTCTGGCCATGTTAATATTTGCTAAAACTGCCAGATGGTTAGAAAAACTGACTGGACAGGTTTCGACACTGAGTACACTCCGGGTCAGACTAGGAGAAATATATATTCTATCAATCCGACTCTTCGAGTCGCTGGTGATAAACGTGAACCCTGCGTTCGCACGTGGATGGTTGTGCCAGATGTCGGTAAGGTGCAATCCTTCCACCAAATCTCCCAGTTGAATACATATATTAGGATTCGGCATCTGATCGTTTGCGGAAATGACACAGTTAAAATCACCGGCTAGTATGGTGTTTGCGGTCGCAGGATTTATTAACTCAATTATACTTTCTTGGAAGAAATGTATCCTAGCCTGTCTGGCATTGGAACCCGACGGTGCATAGATGTTAATGATCTGTGCTGTGTCTGTTTCCACTGATATTCCCCGTCCAGTTACTAACTTTCTCACGTTCCGCGGTATAATGCCGTTTTTCAATAATGTGGCAGTACCACTTTCAGTGCCCCGGTTGAGAATTGCACTGTATCCCGCGATCTGTTCAACCCTGTCTGTACACAGTTCTTGAAGCAGGACAACGTCTATGTCAAAAGCGTAGATAAAATCGCGTAGGCATTCTACTTTCGTTTGGCTTACGATTCGGTTGATGTTAACTGTGGCTATACTGTATAATTGTAGAGGAATATTAGCTGTCATTGCAATAAGATGAAGTGCTCCTATTAATAAAAGTTGTCTTCCATGTCGGAATCAGTCCTGTCAGCCACCGCGACGGCACTTTGTATCGCCGACGAACGACTGGCGTTCCTGTCCACGTGACAATGCATGCTGTTAAATGAGGATGCACATGTGGTGACGCCGTCGGCAGGAGTAACTGCATCATGACTATCATGGTGTACTACATCCATCGGTGATTCCTTATTATTATCCCTGTCGTCAGACGCGGTAGTCGCTGTATGTGCATCCAGATATGCATGGCGTTGTGTTGGCTTGATTTTATTTTCTTTCATCCTTAGTCCCTTTTCGTTCGGAGCTTCAGGCATTTCTTCATCCGAAGCGCCGCTGTCTTCATCATCCCCCCAAGCTGGCATTTGGCACTCTTTTTCCGTCGATGCTTCAGCAGGTTGGTTACCTGTCTCGACTGTAACCTGCAAAATATCAGCGGCCGTTGCTTTCCGCCCAACTTGTTCCGTCACTTCGTTCGTCAATTTCGTCGTCCGTGATTTTTTGACTGTTTGCAGATTGTCTTCTTGCCCTGCGGTTGGCACGCCCTGTAATTTTTGTTTGACTTGTTTGGCCTTTTCCCGTAGGGCGGGCGCCGTTTTGTCCACTCCTTGATGGGCGATACGCCTCTTTTTGGTGTCTTTTGAATAGTTTTCAGCCATCTCTTGAACTGACGGCGATGACAAATTGTTGTCGGCCGGCTGCGAGTCAGTGGTGCGTGCGAGGGGCAAGCCCTCATTCCGTGGACGGTCCCGTGCTGGCTCTGTACTACTGCTCTGTCCCCGCTCAGCAGAATGTTCAGGAAGTGCATCTCCGACTGGTTCGTCTACTCGAACGGTTTCCATACGTGCGTCTTCCTCGGTGTTACTAATAGTGTCTTGAGGAGGCGCATCTGTCGTCGGTTCCGTAATTCCGCGAGCTGCCGCTGCATAGGTCAGGGGAAACTGCGTCATAGCGGGTTGTGCTACTGTCTCGCCTCGCGGCAGCTGCGTCACTCGCCGTTGTAAACACTGAGCGCGCACGTGGCCGGTGGCACCACATCCAGAACACGTTCGCGGCTGGCCCTCGTAGATCACTATAGCCCTGTATCCACAGACGGTTATATATGACGGAACGTGTTTAATCATCTCAATTCTGACCTGTCTTACGCCGTTTAAAACTTGAAATTTATGAGCAGATGACCATTTTTCAGCTACATTGCTAAGTACAGTGCCGTACGGTCTCAAAACAGCGTTAATTTCCTCGTCTGTGATTTCGTACGGCAGTTCAAATATGCGAATAGTTCTCGTTCCAAGTCCTGCATGCGTAACTTGAACGTCACCGATACTTCCGTCAGGATGTTTAAACTTCAATTTGTTCGCATATAATTCGACAATTTGATCACATTTGGTAGGATTGCGCAACTTCAAATACAAAGTACTGCTACTAATCGAGAGATGTATTCCTATAACGTCGTCACTAGTTAACTGCAATTTTTCCATCAAAAAGTCTTCTACATCAAATGATTTCGATCGCGGAAGGGTATTATCAAATGAGATCTTCAAAGTGTCTTTTCTTTTAGGTTCCATTGTGGTTACGTTTACTATGTGTTCTATGTGAGACAAGAGTGCAACGCGCTACGGCGTTAAACTCACCAACAGCGCCCGGGGGTAAACACCACGCTTCCGCTCGCTACGGCCGCTCGGCCGCGACTCAGCTCGGCTACTCCACCGCGGCTATGTAAGTTCCACATATCCTCCTAAACTACTAGACTGATGGCAACCAAACTTGGTACACATGTTCCTTAATATCGGGTAACAATCGCTGTTAGGGTAAGAACTACCTATGACACATACGTAACGAGATATGACGATATAAACAAGGAGTCGTGAAAAACGGCCGCATCATGCGAAAATATTCTACATCTGCTCCTAAACTAATGGAAAGATTTTAACCAAATTTGGTACAAATATTCTTTGTGGTCAGGAATCATTTGCTGTGGTTGCAGAAACCACCATACAATATCGCGTCAAAAACAATGAACACAGACCCATCTTCCAGCGCGCGATAGCGTGATTTCATTCGTCAACTATTTGACAATGAGAGCACTTAGCGACTTGCTTACTTTGAACATAATTTCAAATCCTTACGAAATTTTTTCTCGCTGACAACCCCCACAAAAGGAAAAAAAGTTTATCGATTACTACTTTTCTGATGTTCATTATGTATATCTACGGCATTTGGCGTGACGTTACAAGTTATTACTTCAACGCCGGCCGCGGTTGCCGAGGGGACTAAGGCGCTCCAGTCACGGTCTGCACGGCCACTACGGTCGGGGGTTCGAATCCCCCCTCGGGCATGGATATTTGTGCCGTCCTAGTTCGTAAGTAGTTCGTAAGTAGTTTGTAAGTTTAGGGACTGATGACCTCGTAGTTAAGTCCCATAGACTCCACAAACATTTGAACATTTATTACTTCGACACCGTAAATTGTATTCGCAAGACAATTCACTGACAGTACACATACATACCACTGAATGTTCCTTCGATACTATATTACGTATGAGGTTTCGATTTATTATATTTATTTATACATTAGGCACATATACCATTGAATGTACCTTCAATTTTATATCATAGCACACACATATTTCAGGAGATATGATGTCGTAGACAATGAAATATCCGAATAACTGCAACATCATGCGCTATTTTTTCACATCTACTCCTAAAATAATGGACCGATTTCAATTAAGCCTGGTACACATATTGCTTACTACCAGACAACAATCGCTGTGGGGATATAAACTACCTACCACACACAGTTCAAGACATATGAAGGGTCCAGGGAGAACAACCAGGTAAGTCCATTTTTCTCTGGAAATGAGTTAGAGATGCCATTCGATTCTCCATCGGTAGGGCTGTCTGTTAGCAGCATGAAACAGGGCATAAACCAACTTAGTCACGGCTTTATTTACCCTTAAAGTTTTGGCGTACAGGAAAAGAAGCAGGTAAGTCCACAGTTTCAGCGAAAAAACCAGGTAAGTCCACTGCATCTCAACAGATGGCAGTGCGATCACCAGACTTTCGCGACATTATATCTTTGACATTTCATTGTTGCAGGTGTTGCTTTTTTTTACATTGTGTTTCTGACAAGGAAAGTACTCGGGCTCGAACAAACATATCTGTATGAACATTTGGTTACAGTATGTTTGCGTACACCTCAATGTGCTGGTGGGTGTCGTTTTTATGCAAAACTTTGCAATCATGCTCTAGATAGCACTGTAGATGTAATTGTGGACGCCATACGTAATGCAGATGTCTGAACTATAACTTATGTAATAATCGCCGTACATGTTCTCTAGCGTATTGTCATCAAAAGCCGTGATGATAGTTGCAACTTTAACCTTATTCTCGGAAGACTGTTGGTATTCACTGCCACTGCTTCCATCGCCTCTTCCCGCACTTACCGTAGCACTACCGCTAGCAATGAGTTGTTCGTCATTATCATTCATATTATCATTATTATGTGTTAGTGTTACAACAGTATCTAACTTATTCTCATATTTCTGTACCATAACACATACGAGAAAGCATGCGAATGATTCATCTACACTAACACCATCTTGACGAAGAAGGGTTCTTCCTAACTTCATCTCAACCAATCGCAATACTTTCGCAGGATTGATTATTAATCGCCGCTCCATCTGACGCTTCACCACACAAATAACGTCACAAAACGCAACTTCGGAGGCACACTGCACCGTCCCTACTGGCGAACCGACAAGTCAAAGTGCAATGCGGCATGGCACACGCAGAGGCCTCTAACGGACGACTGCAGAGTTTTGCAGTTGCGGGAGTGTCACTAGTGTAATAAGGTACCTTTACATTATCTCTCATACGATTTTGATGTATATGTGTTTGTTGGAGCCCAAGTACTTTCCTTGAGAGTGTGGTTTGTTATTGCGGCACTGTTTAATAAATCGCTCTGGGCTGTGTTGTGCTGTGCGGTGATGTCGACATTAGGAAATGAAGACGATGGAATTCCACAAAATGAACCTAAGAAGTGGAGGAAAAGTTGCCGAATTGCTGATATTGGTAAGAAATTAAGGCTAAGTTCACATGAAATCGGGGAGTCGTGCAAATGTTCCCGTCTTAAATGCTTTGATGTCACCACTGAAGCAGAAAGAGCTCAAATACTACGTAAATTCAACAGTCTAGAATCGCACAATGATCAGAATGCGTATTTAGCAGGTTTAATAACAGTTCTCTGTGTCAACAGAAGGCGACCATGTCAGACAGAAGAAGACGCGAAATTACGAGAGGCTGCATTTGCATACAGAGTCAGAATTCCCGTAGGATGTGACAGTACTTGTGATGTACCAGTTTGTGCAAAAGCGTTTTGTGCAATACATATATATATATATATATATATATATATATATATATATATATATATATATATATATATATATATGTGTGTGTGTGTGTGTGTACTTGTGTCTGTGTGGGTGTGTGTGCATTTGTTTACCCTCCTTTTTTCCCCCAAGGTAAGTCTTTCCTCTCCCGGGATTGGAATGGCTCCTTACCCCCCTCCTTAAACCCCTCATCATTTCCTTTTCCCTCTCCTTCCCTTCTGCCTGACGAAGCAGCTAGGCTGCGAAAGCTTGCGCTTGTGTGTGTGTGTGTGTGTGTGTGTATTCATTTATTTATTTGTGATGCTGTCACACCTGTGCTCCTTCGCCTGGTGAGTAATATATATATATAGGGAAGGTTTAAACGATGATAAAATATGGAAAAGTTGCCCGGAAAAGAGAAAAATCGGGAAAAACTAAAACAGCTTTTTCCAGTGAGCTGTCAATACCGTTCGTCTGATTGCGACAAAATTTTGTACATTTCATGTTGAAAGCAAGAGGAATGTTCGCATCAAATAAACATTTGGAAAAGTCGCCCGAAAAGTAGGAAAATTTAGGAAAAACCGAAAGCAATTTTTTTCTTTGAATAAAAATTAAATGCCACATCGTTGTAAGAGCATCATTTGAGTAGGCTTGACAGGACAAGTATTGCATGAAATAATTTTTTTGGGAAATCTACCGGAAAATTGGAAACTTTGAGAAAAACTGAATGTTCGTTTTTCAATGAATTCAGTACTGTAACTGACTATTTCCATGACGGAGAGGGCTAATTCTTTTTTTGTTTTGTTTATTATGGTCTTGGAAAATTTTTCAGTAAAAATAAAAAATAGGGACAGTTAAAAAGAAAAGACTCAAAATTCGAACCAAGTTCCTTTTTCAATGTGTTACTAAACGTACTCAACACTATGAGTTGAGAACCGTTCATCCGATTGCGATAAAATTTTGATCATTTGACGTTCAACAAAGATGAACGTTCTTATGAAGTAAAAATTTGGGAAAGTTACTCGGAAAATTTGAAAATTTCCCGAGAAATTGAAAGAGCGTTTTTCAATAGTATGTCAGTATCATTCGTCTGATTGCGATAAAATGTTGCATATTTGACGTTCAAAGCAAGTGTAACGTTCTTATGAAATAAAAATTTGGAAACGTTTCCCGGAAAATTCAGAAAAATAGAGATTTGATGCAAAACTTGAAGGTATCAGCAGTTGTTGTTAAACATTCGTCGCATCTTAACAATTTTTTTGTCCAACTAGGACCGGTACTTCTGTTGTTCTGCCGTTCTATCCACTTTTTACAAAATGGGCAATGCTTTTTTAAAAGTTAATTATAACTTCTGAAAAATAGTTAAGAAGTCAAAGAGTAAAAATAGCTTTTTACTTTTTACAAAATGGGCAATGCATTTTTAAAAGTTAATTATAACTTCTGAAAAATAGTTAAGAAATCAAAGAGTAAAAATAGCTTTTCCAGAGAGTAATTATTGTTCGATTTTCGCTGTATATAATTCAAATAAAAAATATCTTGAATTACACACTTTCTAAAGTATCTTATCCAGTACTGCAGCGCTCAAGCTATCTTCACACCAGATTTCATCACAATAGATTCAGTGGTATATGAAATCGGTACAGCTGTTCTCGAGTCAGCGAAACTATCGTACAGTAATTCATTTTTATCGTTGACAGTTCATACACGGGTTCAGATCGTGTAAAATAAACTTCACTCTTTCAAAGTACAACAATCAAGTCATTAATTTTACAGAAGGAGGTTAGAATTATTTTAACCTCCTTGATTTTACATGTTTAAAATCTAAATTCTCCTCGCAATTTTTCCATATTTTATCACCATTTAAACCTTCCCTGATGTTCCACGAATGTGACATGAACATCATCCTGGACTTGTGTGCGTGATTTGCCCACTCTTTCCGCCCACTATCGAGCCGATACTTAGACTACCTGATGATGCCTTTATAAAGCTGTTGTTGTTGTGGTCTTCAGTCCGGAGACTGGTTTGATGCAGCTCTCCACAATACCCTATCCTGAGCAAGCCTCTTCATCTCCACATAAGAACGGCAATCTACATCTGTCTGAATCTGCTTACTGTATCCATCTCTTGGTCTTCCTCTGCGATTTTTACCCCACACACTTCCCTCCAACGCTAAATTCACAATTCCTTGATGTCTAAGAATGTGTCCTACCAATCTATCCCTTCTTTTAGTCAAGGTATGTCAGAAATTTCTTTTCTCCCCAATTCTGTTCAGTACCTCCTCATTAGTTATGCGATCCACCCACCTAATGTTCAGCATTCTTCTGTAGCACCACATTTCAAAAGGCTCAATCCTCTTCCTGTCCGCACTGTTTATCGTCCATGTCTCACTCCCATACAAGGCAACACTCCATACAAATGCCTTCAGAAAGGACTTCCTTAGCCTTAAATCAATATTCGATGTTAACTAATTTCTCTTTTTCAAGAACGCTTTCCTACCCATTGCCATTCTGCATTTTATATCCTCTGTACTGCGACCATCATTTGTTGTTTAACTGCCCAAGTAACAAAACTCATCTACCTCCTTTATTGCTTCGTTTCCCAATCTAATTCCTTCAGCATCACCTGATTTTCTTACATTGCACTCCATTACCCTAGTTTTGCTCTTGTTAATGTTCATCTTATATGCTCCTTTCAGCACACTGTCCATTCCGTTCAATTGCTCTTCCAGGTCCTTTGCTGTATCTGACAAAATTACTATGTCGTCGGCAAAACGCAATGTTTTTAATTCTTCCCCCTGAACTTTAATTTCTTCACCAAATTTCTCCTTGCTTTCCTTTATTGCTTGCTCAATGTACAAATTGAATAACAATGGAGAAAGACTACAACCCTGTCTTACTCCCTTTCCAACCACTGCATCCCTTTCATGCCCTTCAACTCTGACAACCGCTGTCTGGTTTTTGTACAAGTTGTAAATAACCTTACGCTCCCTATACTTTACTCCTGCTTGCTTCAGAACTTGAAAGAGTTTATTCCAATCAAGCTACTGGGTCTAAAATACATATTATTTAAATTGATATGGTTTATATTAAGAGTTAAGTGATATGAAGTTCACCGGGTCATCTAGTATAAGACTGAAAGCTAAAAATGGATTTGTGGTAAAATTTTGATCAGTTTGAGAGATAATGGGAAAAATTAGGTATGTAGTTGATGAGCTAATTTGCATTAAATCGTGACAATCTGCCATTGCCGAAGCAGGAACCCATCCAACGTCTGCGGCAGACACGCGTTGTCTCATACAGGCGCCTTCCTCTGTTCACATATCTCTATGTTTGTATAGGCACGCCTATGTTACTCGGACACTATATCGTGGCAGTCGGCCGCGATGGTAAACAAACGAGGAAAACAAACACAGAGACACGCTTTATGTAACGAGACAGAATGTAAGACCTTCTTCCCGAATGCAAACTACTCTGGAGGAAGAGGTTTGGGTCAAGACAAGTTTACGATACAACCCGTCGGCTTTGAGCTAAGGCTCCTATAAACCCGAGCTGAACTATCCGCCATTTTTTCCCCAAGCTGTAGGAGTTGCCACGTTCCGGACGAGCTCACGCGTTACCTCGCGTTTCATTCAACTCGCTCACACACGCAAACTACTCGCTGTATGAACGTGAAATGAATCAATGTCTTCGTTAAGAACTAAACTACATTTTCTTTCTACTTTTATTTATGGCAATAATTTATAAACAGCATATACTGATAGTTTACGACCAAGCACTTTCTGACGACGTTACGGAATTTTCGACATACGAGGAACTTTTTTTCTGTTGAAGTTAGGTGAACACATTAAGCGAATGGAAAGTTCAAAATAGATCAAATTTTCATCCTCTCCAAACAGAAATTCCGTGAGAAACGTATAGCTTGAGATACTGTGAGTTAAACATGTAGCATTGGGATCCACCCGCCCGTCTAGTAGTAACATGTCTTCCGTATTAGAGCTCCTAATAATTAGGCATAACATCCATACTTGAAGATATTGGTACTGACTTCTTTTAACTCATTAAATTTAATGGTTGCACACTACAAAAGTGCTGTGTCTCTATGTAATATGCAATTTCAATTTTTCAGTTACATGAAAGGATATTCTAAATATCTCAATACAGAGTGCTTTATTATGTGAGGAAATGAGAACAAGTCAGTTCGTTAGCTAGTGAAGAGATCCTTGCTATCTGTCATTTTCAAGTATCCTCACATAAAATCCTCATTAGATCTAGTAACTTCCGTTCTGTTACAGCTAGGCTTTAAACTGAAGGAAATGTAACTCCTATTACGTTTTCGAAACTGAGTAGTAGCTCTGAAACACAATGGACAAGAAGCAAAGAAATAAACATTTGTGAGTGACGAAGGAATATCTGCAAATTCAATAATAAATCACTAATTTACTCTTTTTCATTCTACAACTATGTATTTCCTTGAATAACGCGACGGTTAATGAAGTTTTGCGTAGCAACCATGTGGCATGTTATCATTTATCAAAAAATCATTTTGATTCCTCTAACCATGTATGAGATACGCAAGGATTCACTCTGGCCTTATCTCCATTGGAAATGAGTGCGCTAAATAAAATAAAGTTTAGCGGTATGAGTGAAAGGTAAAGATCTCCTCCTAAGTCGAAAATAAAATTCAGTCCATTAGGACATATGGTGCAACAAGCACCAAATGGAATATCATAGGAGCCTCTATTTTTGACTGCAAACTTTTCGTAATGCAGCGCAGTCTCTTTTTTCGAAGCCAATATCTTATTAACTATGACTATTAACGAAATGACGAGCATTTCGTCACAATGGTGACATACAAAGATTTAAGTAACGGAAAAATTAAATATTTCTACATGTTAGTTTTTGCGAAATCGTTTGTGAAAGATGGCATGGTATGCGCCTCTACGCTGTTAGTGCAGCGCGATTCCAACCATGTTGGGGAAAACATGGCGGACAATTCAGCCTAGGTATTTAGGAGCTCTACTTTGAGCAATGACGTCATTAGCCAAAAATGTATATGTATATATACGAAGATGATATTAAATTTTTTTGTATCAAAGATGTGGAATTATTTGCAATCGGCCATTGATGTTATTAAAGAAACACAATTCATACTTTGATTCGTCTTGGTTAAACTGATTGGACGAGTTTGTTACAATTATAAAAAAAATTATTTTGGAAATTGATAATAATAATAAATGTATAATTGCATACATAATGTATTGTTGTTGTTGTGGTCTTCAGTCCGCACACTGGTTTGATGCAGCTCTTCACGCTACCCTGTCCTGTGCAAGTCTCTTCATCCGAGAATACGAGCGGCAACCTACATCCTTTTGAATCAGCTTACTGTATTCGTCCCTCTGTTTCCCTCTACTATTTTTACCTCACACACTCCCTTCTAATGCTAAGTTGACAATTCCTTGATGTATCAGAATGTGTCCAACCAATCTACCCCTTCTCTTAGTCAGGATATGCCAGAAACTCCTTTTCTCCCCGATTCGGTTAAGCACCTCCTCATTAATTACATGATCTACCCATCTAATTTTCATAATTCGTCTATAGCACCAAATTTCAAAAGCTTCTATCATCTTTTTATCTGAACTCCTTATCGTCCACGTTTCACTCCCATACAATGCTACACTCCTGATAAATGCTTTCAGAAAGGACTTCCTAATATTTAAATTAATATTGGATGTTAACAGGTTTCGCTTCTTTACAAATGCTTTTCTTCCCATAGCCATTTTGCATTTTATATCTTCTTTACTTCGGCCATCAGAAGTTATTTTCCTACCCAAATAACAAAATTCATCTACTACTTCTATTGTCTCATTACCTAATCTAATTCCTTCGGCATCGCCTGATTTTTTGACATTGCATTCCATTACCTTCATTTTACTCTTGTTAATGTTCATCTTATATCTTCCTTTCACGACACTGTCCATTCCGTTCAATTGCTCTTCCAGATATTTTGCTGTCTCTGACAGAATTACTATGTCATCGGCAAACCGCAATGTTTTTATTTCTTTTCCCTGCATTTTAATGCCCTCTCCAAATTTCTTCTTCCATTCCTTCACTGCCTGCTCAATGCACAGATTAACATTGGGGAAAGGCTACAACCCTGTCTTACTCCCTTCCCAACCTCTGCGTCCCTTTCTTGCCCTTCGACTCTAATAACGGCTTTCTGGTTTTTGTATAGGTTGAATATAACTCTTCGCTCCCTATATTTTACCCCTATTATCTTCAGAATTTGGAAGAGTGTATTCCAGTCGACACTGTGAAAAGCTTTCTCCAAATCGACAAATGCTAAAAACGTAGGTTTCCCTTTATTTGGCCTATCTTCTAAGATAAGTCGTAATGTGAGTATTGCCTCCCATGTTCCTACATTTCTCCTAAATCCAAACTGATCTTCCCCGAGGTCGGATTCCACAAGTTTTTCCATTAGTCTGTAAATAATTCGTGTTAGTACAGCTGTATTAGTATTAGATGGTCCAAAATGAACTAATGACTTTGCAATTGCCACATGTATTGGATTCTTTACTTGACCTTCCCCGATCGAGTAAAGAATACGATACAATTATCTCATGAAATAGGGACATTCGGTATCATTTAAAAATTGTATCGTACACTTGCCACCCTCCCCCTGCTCAGGTAAATAATAGGATACATATATTTCATGAAATAGCGACATTTGGCATCATTTAAAATTGTATTGAACACTAGACTTGACTACCCCCTCCCTTCTCAAACCGCTCAGCCGCGGTGGAGTAGCCGAGCGGTCTAAAGCGTCTCGCTGCGGAGCGCGCGGTTGCTCGCCGTGGAGGTTCCAGTCCTCCCTGGGGCATGGGTGTGTGTGTTTGTCCTTAGGTTAGTTTACCTAGGTTTAAGCAGTTTGTAAGCTACGGACTGATGACCACGCAGTTTGGTCCGATAGAATTACAAACATTTGAACAAACAAACATTTGAAACCGCTCAAGTATAGAATATGAAACAGATATCTTTTGAAATAGCGACATTTGGTTTCATTTATAAACTGTATCGCAAACTAGACTTGACGTCCCCCTGCTCAAGTCAAGAATACGATATAAATATCTTTTGAAATAACGACATACGAACAAAAACATTTATTATTACGCTACACTTTATGCGAACATTATTGTACATGTAGCTTTTAAAGAAACTGTATGCATTTGTAGTAGTATTTGTTAATACAATATTTTAAAAGTGTATTTCTTGTGCTAATGTTGTAACTTCTTTCTTTTTTTGTTTTAGACGCCAGACTTGCAAGTGTACCATCTTTTAAAAAATCTACACTGTTCATTCATTAGAAATTTTTAATTATTTAAACATAGCTCACTGTTTTTTTCAATAATTACAAATAAAATAATGTAATAGATTAGATGTGTCTCATTTTTATACATATTTCTTAAACTAGCTAATAATTATATGTATATGTAAAATCGTAAATAGTATTATCTTTGGTATATTAATAATCGATATATTTCTTGATAGACGTCAGATTTTATTACTCATATCTTTGCTTGTATATGACGTCACTGGTCAAAGTAGAGCTCCTAAAGGGTGATTCTATTTACACTTCGGTAAAATCAGACGTGACGTCATTATGACGTATCCACACTATTGACTGGAGCCATGATCGACTTGTGTGGTCGTTCTAGACGCAAAACTGCGGTTGCAATTGTAGCAGACGAATTAAATGAGTAGCTGATAATATCTTCAGTTGGTAATGGTATATTCATTACAGTTTCGAAATCTATAACTTTGCTTTCTTTTTTTTTTTTTTTTTTTTTTTTTTTTTTGAAAGTAAGAAGCTATAAACTTTCCGAAAAAGGACCTACACTGTGAACTCTGAAACGTTAGTCAGCCAAATCTGATGTTGTCATCGTGGCCCATTTGTGAAGGTTGTGTTTAAAACTTATGGAAACTTTGTAAAGGTTGTGTTTAAAACTAATGGAAACTTTTTCTTTAAGCGAAAAATGCTACCGAGTTGCATTGTAATACGGAGTCTACGTTAAACTAAAAGGACAAAATACGGTTACCAGGCTATGAAGCGACAATGTGTACTTGGACATGTCAAAATATGCGAAATACAAAAACAACATATAGTGGCCGTAGGTATATGTATGTTTTCGCCGAAACTATAAATCAAATGAGCTGGATATTAGAGGCTCTGCGAACATCAGGTAAAACATTTCGTAAAACTGGGTACTCATCTACCGCAAAGTTGCTGCAACATGCTAGTTCTTTTCTTTGAAAATGTGTGAAGTTGTCGTTCTCTAAGGCTCGGTCTGCGTTATTTCTGACATAATTTTCAATATACATTTACTGAAATTTCCGTCAGTGCTTTCCAAAACATGATACCAATATCAAGTAAGGCCTAGTTTTGTCGCTAAACTACGAAGGAAAAAAGTATGCAGTTCAGAAAGAATATCGAATTAAGCATTTTGTCCCACCCGAAACCAGCGTCTCGAACGATGCAAAAGTCGATGCGCCGCTCTTCTGGACATCGATAGTGTGGATACGTCATAATGACGTCACGTCTGATTTTACCGAAGTGTAAATAGAATCACCCGCTCCTAAATACCCAAGCTGAATCGTCTGCCATGTTTTCCACAACATGGTTGGAATCGCGCTGCACTAACAGCGTAGAGGCATAAGCCGTGCCATCTTTCACAAACGATTTCGCAAAAACCAATTGGTAGAAATGTTTAATTTTTCAGCTACTTAAATCTTTATATGTCAGCATTGTGACGAAGTGTTCGTCGTTTCGTTAACATAGTTAACAAGATATTGGCTTCGAAATTAGGAAAAGTTTGCAGAAAAAATAGAGGCTGCTATGATAATTCCGTTTGGTGCTTGTTGCACCATATGTTGCTGCGGATGAAACTTTCCTAATGGATTGGATTTTATTTTCGACTTAGGAGATCTTTACCTTTCACTCATACCGTTAATCTTTATTTTATTTAGCGCATTCATTTCCGATGGCGACAACGGCAGAAAGAATTATTGCGTATCTCATACACGGTTAGAGGTATCAAAATGATATTTTGGCAAATGATTACGTGCAAAGAGTGGAGTATTTTGCCACATGGCTACTACGCAAAATTTCATTAACTGTCGCGTTATTCAAGGAAATACATAGTTGGAGAATGAAAAAGAGTAAATTTAGTGATGTATTATTCAATTTGCAGATATTCCTCCGTCACTCACAAATGTTTATTTCTTTGCTTACATAGAGACACAGCACTTTTGTAGTGTGCAACTATTAAATTTAATGGGCTAAAAGAAGTCAGTACCAGTATTTTCAAGTATGGATGTTACGCAGTAACAACATGTGCCTAATTATTTGGGGGTCTAAAATGAAAGACGTGTTACCACTAGACGGGCGGGCGGATCCCAGTGCGTTACATTTTAACTAACATTATCTCAAGCTATACGCTTCTCACAGAGTTGTTGTTTGGAGAGGATGAAAATTTGATGTATTTTGAACGTTTCATTCGCCTAATGTGTTCACCTAACTTCAACAGAAAAAAAGTTCCTCGCCTGTCGAAAATTCCGTAACGTCGTCAGAAAGTGCATGGTCGTAAACTATCAGTATATGCTGTTTGTAAATTATTGCCATAAATAAAACTAAAATGAAAATGTAGTGTACCTCTTAATGAACACATTGATGAAAGTTTCACGTTGATACAGTGAGTAGTTTTAGAGTGTGAGCGAGTTGAATGAAACGCGAGGTAATGCGTGAGCTTCGTCCGGAACGTGGCAACTGCTACAGCTTGGGGAAAAATGGCGGACAGTTCAACTCGGGTTTATAGGAGCCTTATGCTGATCTAGCTCCTGCCGAGCTAGCTCCTTCATCATGGAATCTTGTACTCAGTCGAATAAACTTGTAAACTCTGCTACTGTCTTACTAGCGTCCTCTGGCGCTCCACTAGGCTCCACGCCTCATCCTGACATACGTCTACATCTACATACATATTCCGCAATTCACCGTAAGGTGCGTGGCGGAGGGTACACTGTACCACTACTAGCCATTTCTTTTCCTATTTCACTCCCAAATTGAACGACGAAAAAAAGAATACCTATATGCCTCCGTACGAGCTCTAATTTCTCTTATCTTGTCTTTGTGATCTTTACGCGAAATGTAAGTAGGCGGCAGCAAGATCTTACACTCAGCTTCAAATTCCGGCCCTCTAAATTTACTTAACAGAAATTCACGAAAAGAACGCCGTCTTTCCTCCAGCGATCCACAATTGAGTTGCCGGAGCATTTCCGTGACACTCGCGCATTGGTCGAACCTACTGGTATCAAATCTAGCTGCTCGCCTCTGAACCGCCTCTATGTCTTCCTTTAAACTGACCTGCTGCGGGTCCCAAACACTTGAGCAATATTCAAGACGTGGTCGTACAAGCGTTTTATACGCGGTCTCCTTTACAGATGAAGTACATCTTCCCAAAATTCTCCCAATAAACCGAAGTCGGCTGTCCGCCTTACTCACAACTGTCCTTACATGCTCGTTCCATTTCATATCGCTCTGCAATATTACGCCTAGATATTTGAACGACGCGACAGCATCAAGAAGCTCACTACATTATAGGATTGTTTACTACTCATGCGCATCACATTACATTTTTCTACATTGAGAGCTAGCTGCCATTCTTCGCACCAATTAGAAATTTTGTCCAAGTCATCCTGTATGCTATTACAGTCACTTAAAGATGACACCATGCCATACACCACAGCATCATCAGCAAACAGCCGCAAATTACAACTTACTCTGTCCATCGGGTCATTTATATAGATAGAAAATAATAGCGGTCCTATCACACTCCCCTGGGGCACGCCTGACGATACACTCGTCTCTGATGAACACTCGCCGTCGAGAACAACGTACTGCGTTCTATTACTTAGGAAGTCTTCCAGCCAGTCACAAATCTGTGAACCTATTGCATAAGCTCGTATCTTCATTAGCATTCTGCAGTGTGGCACCGCGTCGAACGCCTTTCTGAAATCGAGAAAAACACAATCCGCCTGTTGCCCTTCATCCATGACTAGCAAGATGTCATGTGAGAAAAGGGCAAGCTGAGTTTCACATGAACGATGTTTCCTAAACCCGTGCTGATTCATGGAAAGAAGCTTTTCCGTTTCAAGGAAATTTACTATATTCGAACTGAGAATATGCTCCAAAATTCTACGTGAAACTGATGTCAACGATATTGGCCTGTAATTGTGTTGGTCTCCGTTCTCTTTCCTTTCTTATACACGGGAGTCACCTGTGCTTTTTTCCAATCACTAGGAACTTTGCGGTGAATTAAAGATTCGCTATAAATGCAAGCTAAGTAGGGGGCCAATGCCACAGAATAGTCTTTGTAAAACCGAACTGGTATTCCATCCGGACCAGCAGACTTTTTCGTATTTAGCACCCTCAGCTGCTTCTCTACACCGGAAATACCTATTGCTATGTCCCCCATTTCGGAATTAGTACGTTGATCAAATGATGGTATATTTGTGTGGTCGTAGATTTCTTAAAGGTTAAATTTAGAACTTCAGCTTTCCGTTTGCTTTCTTCTATTACTGCCCCGGAATGATCAACGAGTGACTGGACAGTGGGCTTTGAACCGCTTATCGATTTTACATTGGACCAAAATTTTTTCGGGTTCTCGGAAAGATCTTTTGGTAAGGAAATTGTGTGGGTCAGTTCTCTTTCCTTTAGCTGGGAACCTACCGCTCGGCCCCAGCAATGCTATTGTGCTCTCTTCCAGTCAGTACTCTGCTTCGTAGCCAGATCATGGGCACACAAGTTAGTTTAAGTAGTTTGTAAGTCTAGGAGTCGATAACCCCAGCAGTTTCGTCACTTAGGTTGACAAACATTTGAACGTTTGAGACCATTCAGCTCTGTGGATGCTAGGCTGCAGCTTGGCATCCGCCCAGTTGATATCTCAGTAAGATACACAACTGCCTGATGTAACACCACATCGCGACCATAGCATTAGAATCTCCACATTCCAACATTTTTCATCGTTTCGTAATTTTAATTATTTGTAAAGAGGCAGAAATTTCTCATTTTTCAAATTTTTTTGTACGAGGGTAAATCTATTATCCGCAAAGTAGTTCTAAAATTTTATTGTAATAAAATACGAAACTTACAAGAACATCATTTTTCGACATAGTCTCCTTCCTTTTCAATGCACTTTGTCCATCGCTCTACAAGCTTCCTTACGCCCTCATAAAAGAAGGTTTTCGGTTGAGCTGCGAACCAGGAATGCACCGCTTCCTTCACTGCTTCGTCCGAGTCAAATCGACGGCCCCTTAATGCCTGTTTGAGTGGACCAAACAAGTGATAGTCAGAAGGGGCAAGATCGGGACTATATGGAGGATGATCCAGTACTTCGAATTTGAGTTTCTGGAGCTTTTCAGCAGTGTGGACAGCAGTATGCGGACGGGCATTGTCGTGCAACAACGCAACACCTTCTGACAGCAATCCTCGGCGTTTGCTTCGAATTGAAGGCTTCAGCCTGTCAGTAAGCATCTCATTGTAACGCACACTGTTTATTGTTGTGCCCCTTTCACAATAATGTTCCAGTACAGGACCTTGTGCATCCCAAAAAACTGTAAGCATCAGTTTTCCTGCGGATGGTTGGGTCTTGATCTTTTTCTTGCACAGCAAATTTGGATGTTTCCATTCCATACTCTGCCGTTTACTCGTAATGATGGATCCACCAGTAATGATTCTGTCTATGAAGATGTCCCCTTCGTTACCATAGCGATTGAGGCGCGTTTGCTTATGCAGCTGTGTGAGTTGTTTTGGGACCCATCTTGCACAAACGTTACGAAACCCAAGTCTGTTGTGAATAATTTCGTAGGCAGAACCATGACTAATTTGAAGACGATGAGCCACTTCATCAATAGTTAATCTTCTGTCTAAGAGAATCATTTCACGTGATCGCTCAATGGTTTCTTCATTTGTGGCGGTAAACAGTCGTCCGGCTCCTTCATCGTGCTTAACACTCGTGCGACCATTTCGGAATTTTTCAATCCACTCGTACACACTTTGTTGTGTTTTAAAACATTGCTCCCGTACTTTACTGAAAGTATTCTATGAATTTCGGCCCCTGATACACCTTCCGCCTACAAAAAGCGTATCACTGAACGTTGCTCTTCTTTGGTGCAAATAGACAGCGGAGCAACCATGATTAACAGCACGGCAGCGACAACGAAACTAACGTATCAGCTTGAAAATTCCAAAGATATAACAACAAATAAACAAAGCATGCGTCACCAATGTAAAAGGACAGTACTACTAACATAAACAAAAATATAACTAAATTGCGGATAATAATTGACTTACCCTCGTAAATTCAAATTATATCAGCGTAATTCAGAATAATAGTATCCAGGGAATAAGTAAGTCAAAACACCTCGTATATCAGAGATCATTAGGCAGAGTGCCATTATAAACAGTACCCGCAGTTGAGGTACTCGCTCTCTATGTGATTAGCTCCCTGTGTGATTAGCTCTCGGTATTCAGTGCTTAGCTTCAAAATATCATACGCGGTCTATGTCCAAGATAGAAAGAAACCCGATAAATTATTTATTTCTTAATATAAACTTTCATATCGTGATCATACCCTAATGCGTGCAACATCTTTGGACTTTGATCGGGATAGGCTAGGAAGGAAGAATTAGAAACGTCTGCCTCCCGTTAATAAACTGATTAATATTCATGATATTAGAATTCGAACTTATTGACAAGTTTAATGAAATAATTAAAAAAATTATCTGGAAGAATTAAAGTTCGTATTCATTGTAATAGGATCCAGAGACTTTAATGTAAATGAGATTTTTACGAAAATAGTCACGTATTGTGAAAACGAAGTGTTTTCTGTGAAAGTGATTTGGTTGTAACTATTAATTTCAAAATAGAGAATCTGTGAAACTTAAAAAAAGTCTTAAACAGTTATTCAAGTATTTAGTTCCCTAATATGATCCAAGATTATTCTAAAAGTGAACTTATAATAATATCTGTGAAGTTCGGAAGAAATCAGTTGATGTGTGAAAGAAAAATATCTAACAGTTTTGGTTAGGAGAGACTTTTAATAAAAATTTTCTAAAGAATAATAGAAAAAGCATTAGGAAAAAATAATATCTTTTGTAACTGGCTTCAAACTGTCTGAACTACCGGGACGGAATTCAAGTTTTTTCGGTTTATTAAATATCAGCCCCTGAGAAACGGAATTTCATGCTCAAACATTACAAAAAGTCCTTAAGTTTAAATTATGCACAGTACCAATATTTACAGTGTGAAAAAGATGAAAAAAGATATAAATCATTATATAAATAGGCTAACACGGAAATTGTGGTACAGATTACTAATTTATTTGTACAAGAAGGCCAATGAAAGCTACATAATTCGAAATATTGTTTGTCGTAGTTTTCACGAATATAAATATTACGTGTGCATTTAGCCACTAAAAGTGGTAATAGGAAATAGAAATTTTCCTATCTACTGCTTGTATCAAGTTCTACATTCTCCAATAATCAGCTCTCTGATTGGCTATTCGCCTCGACCAAAGACGCTGTAATGCAGCACATTTGCAGTATTACAGTAAGTAAATATCGAAACATGGAGTGCTCCCAACTCACTTTCTTGTGCCGTTCAAATGCTTAATTTTCACATTGATTAAGAGTGGTTAAAGGAAATGGATGTTTTCATATGAATGCCGATATACAGGATGATGCGCCGGGAGAGGCATCTAGCGGTGCACGGGTGGGAACTACGAAGTCGACATGTTGTCAGCTCTGGAATTCTGAATATGGCAGTATCGAAATAACATTATTTCTTGGCGTTGTATAAATATACGAACACCGAAATTGTACTTCCATTTCAAATATTAGGCTAATGAAAGTTATATAATTCGAAAATGGCATGAGAAGTATATACTTCCGTTTTTATTTGTTGTTATTGTGTTAGGCATTTTCCTTAACACGTGAAATGTTCAAATGTTTGTAAATCTATCGGACCAAACTGCGTGGTTATCAGTCCGTAGCATACAAACTACTAAAACTAAGATAAACTAACCTAAGGACAACACACACACACACACACACACACACACACACACACACATACACACACCCATGCCCCAGGGAGGAATCGAACCTCCGACGGCGAGCAACCGCGCGCTCCTCAGCGAGGCGCCTTAGACCGCTCGGATACTCCACCGCGGCAACACGTAAAAGATACCGTTTCATACCTCTCAGTGCCGGTTAAATTTTACCAAATATCCCAGCGGCCTCCTATGATATTGTTGGCAACATAAGCTGAATAGTATCCTGTGAGTCTTCATTTCAGCCAATCGCTCGACAACGCTGATGTTTTCTCATGGAATCTTCGCTTTACGGGGGCAATTATTTTTACTGTGCGGAAGAGGGTACATACAAAAACCTGTCAACCATAAAGCGGGAACAGCATTATTTGTTTACTTCATGGTCTGTACGATACACTAATCGAGTCATTCTATGTGGTTCGAACAAATGAGCAAAGATTTTCTATCGTGTTTTTGATGTTGCCAACATAATCAAGCGAGGCCGCCGATATGATACGTAAAATTTTACCCCCAGTGACCATTGTAAACACAATTGGTCGATTTTCGACCACAGGCAATACTAGTTTTATTAATTAGGAACAAGTACCAGGTCTACCAACTTAAGTTTCATACTGGAATGACAAAATTTGGAACACATACATCCACTACAAACTGTGAAAGTCAAGCCGAAATCTACAGCATACAAGTCACAAATTAAAGCCAAATACAGGTCAACCAACCGAAGCCGAGTTACAGTGGTGATGGCTGAAGAGGGGGAGATTAAATCACGCAAGCAGATAACCGCCGCACCAGAAGGTTCAAAGCACGATCAGAAACAATGGCGATCAGATACTTGTCAGAATGAGTGGGGCAGAAGCGATAAGGGACAAAGATTGTACAGCTTTCTCCGCAATATCAGGTAGATGCTGAAGATGAGACATACACAAACTCCCGTAGTGAGGTTCATTTTACAACTGGACATGGCTCTTATCGCACGCATCTGAATCGAATTCACGAACTGTAATGATACACAATTAAATTAATATTTTTTATCGATCAATGACGCTTATTTTTATCTATGAAAAGTATTGTTTCGCTCGTCTGTCCTTTCTTCCGGCGTGTCAAGAGCACGGAATCGCGATGGCATATTCTTTTGTTTCAAGGCAATTAAGTGTGGATATGTCGGCAGACTGCCCTGTGATGTGTGATGCTGTTAATTTTATTTTAAAATATTTCCTCCTTTTGTTTAGAGCAATGTCTCCAGCCTGTTTTCATTTAATAACATTCAGTCCTTTCTTAATTATTCACTTTCTTTGAGATTATCAGCTCCTCGTTATCCGACGTAACATGTTCAGATGCCATCACTATCGCTTCGCGTATTTTCTCGATTAAACCCTGACCACTTACTTCAAATCATTACCTTTTAGAACCTGCTCTGTATTAACAGTTTCACGAAGTCCAACAATTTTTTTTTTTTTTCAAATTTCTTTTTGTTATTTTCTTTATCGAATTTTAGTACACAGTGCGGCAGTAATGACTTGCAGAGGTGAACATGCTGAACATTGATTTACCGCGGACAGTATCATAAAATTCATAAAACCATCCAACAGCTAAACATTTTCAGCTGCTGTGATCAAGATTTCCATAAAGGAGCTACAATGGGTATTTTCCGCAAGTTTTCTCTGTAACGTTATTTTTGTGTGTTGCCTCAACCCCAATCTGTATTCCGCCTTTCATTCTATTCAGTAATTTCGTGTATTTATTTCATCCACCCTTGTCTAAATTATTTGCTCAGAATTTTATCCGATTTTTCTATGATAAAAATTTTAACAAAAATCCTTAATCTTTTAATCGCGGAGTCTAACTTTCATTCGTACAGGCAAAATCACAAGAGTAACGTTACAGAACGACAGACACCCAAGTGTACAAGGGGGAAGAAGACTTCCCAGACCACGCGGTCTTTTTCTGCAGACTACACACACACACACACTACACATAGACAACGGTAATACTTGTTATTGTTGTGGTCTTCAGTCCACGGACTAGTGTAATGCAGCTCTCAACGCTACCCTGTCCTGTGCAAGTCTCTCCATCTGAGAATACGTTCGGCAGCCTACATCCTTTTCAATCTGCTTACTATATTCGTCCCTCGGTCTCCTTCTACGTGTTTTACGCCACATGCTTCCTTCTAATGCTAAATTAACAATTCCTTGATGTCTCAGAATGTGTCCAACCAATCTATCCCTTCTTTTAGTCTGGATATGCCAGAAACTCCTTTTCTCCCCGATTCGGTTAAGCACCTCCTCATTAGTTACGTGATCTACCCATCTAATCTTCATCATTCGTCTGTAGCACCACATTTCAAAAGCTTCTATCATCTTTTTATCTGAAGTCCTTATCGTCCACGTTTCACTTCTATACAATGCTACACTCCAGACAAATGCTATCAGAAAGGACTTCCTAACATTTAAAATAATATTGGATGTTAACAAGCTTCGCTTCTTTAGAAACACTTTTCTTCCCATAGCCATAAGAATAAGAAAATTCATCTATTACTTTTATAGTCTGATTACCTAATCTAATTCCTTCAGCATCGCCTGACATTGCATTCCGTTACCTTCATCTTCCTCTTGTTAATGTTCATCTTATATCTTCCTTTCAAGACACTGTCCATTCCATTAAATTGATCTTCCAGATCTTTTGCAGTCTCTGACAGAATTATTATGTCATCGGCAAACCGCAATGTTTTTATTTCTTCTCCCTGCACTTTAATACCCTCTCCAAATTTTTCCTTCCATCCCTTCACTGCCTGTTCAATGTACACACTGAACAACATTGGGGAAAGGCTACAACCCTGTCTTACTCCCTTCCCAATCTCTGTGTCCCTTTCTTGCCCTTCGACTCTAATAACCACTGTCTGGTTTTTGTATAGGTTCAATGTAACTCTTCGCTTACTATATTTTACCTCTGCTACCTTCAGAATTTGGAAGAGTGTATTCCAGTCGACACTGTGAAAAGCGTTCTCTAAATCGACAAACGCTAAAAGTGTAGGTTTCCCTTTCCTTAGCTATCTTCTAAGATAAGTCGTAATGTGAGTGTTGCCTCCCGTGTTCCTACATTTCTCCTAAATCCAAATTGATCTTCCCCGAGGTCGGATTCCACGAGTTTTTCCATTCGTCTGTAAATAATTCGTGTTAGTATTTTGCAACCATGACTTATTAAACTGATAGTTCTGTAATTTTCACACCTTTCACACATATCAATCAATAAATAGTTACAGACAGCGATAGCTACCTGAATATATTCACAGGCCGAATTTCCAGAGCACTGCCAGAAGAATAAGACAGCGAGCATATTCCACAGGGTAGGAGCCATCATCGAGCAGACAGACGAAGATGAACTGTAGGAAGACATGGACAACATGTCAAGGAAAAGGAAATACACATATGGACCACTCACATAATAGAACATGCGTGTACACAGGCAATGATCACTCATTACTCTGAAAAACATTGTAGTGCATTCTGATTGGATAAACTGCATTTCTGTTCAGGTGAGTCCAAGTTTATAAATACAAAATCAGTTGGGGACAACGACGACGCTGGAGTAGGTCCAATAAGAAAAGAGGAATGCGGATAAGTTACTACGAACAGCATAGTGAAAGCATTTTTGTAGCAAAGACAGACACGGTGCTAACATTAACCACAGTAGTACAAGTCTGCCTGCTAACTAACTCTGCCGATAAATAACATCGAAGAAATGCATGAGAGATAAAAGAAATTATTCAGACAGTCAAGGCAGAGGAAAACTTGATTGTGTTGTGGGACTGGAACACGGCAGTAGGAAAAGGAAGAGAAGAAAAATTAGTAGGTGAATAAGAACCGGGGGAAAGGAATGAAACAGTAGGGTGCCTGCAAGAATTTTGCCCTTTAGTGACCAAATTATTTCCAGAATTTGTAGACTTTTTATGCATACTTTATTGGGCGAAGAAACCACACATGCCGCGGTGGAATAGCCGAGCGGTCTAAAGCGTCGCCGGCCGCGGTGGCCGAGGAGACTGAGACGCTCCAGTCACGGCCTGCACGGCCACTACGGTCGGGGGTTCGAATCCCCCCTCGGGCATGGATATTTGTGCCGTCTTTAGTATAAGGTAGTTGATACGTAGTTTGTAAGTTTAGGGACTGATGACCCCGTAGTTAAGTCCCATAAGCTTAACAAACATTTGAACATTTTTCTAAAGCGTCTCGCTGCGGAGCGCGCGGTTGCTCGCCGTGGAGGTTCGAGTCATCCCTGGGGCATGGGTGTGTGTGTTGTCCTTAGGTTAGTTTACCTAGGTTTAAGTAGTTTGTAAGCTACGGATTGATGACCACGCAGTTTGGTCCGATAGATTTATAAACATTTGAACATTTGAATTTGAAACGACACATAAAATTATAGTTTAAATCTTGAAAGTGAGAGTTTAGCCTACGCATATAAAAAATTTAGAGAGAACTATTGTTCCCACAGAATTTTTGAGTAACTGGACTTGATTATTAAAAAAATGTATACCTTTTATTTTTTTAGTACAGAAAGCATATTAAACATTTCATTTACTTCTTTATTAGTTCATATTGTCCACTGAGTTCACTAAGGTGACGTACTGTGGAACTCAGAGAAGCATGGTGCTACACAGAGGTACACACGACAGTTGCTACACATTATTTATATCCTCTTTTCTTTGTTTTGGTGCTATATTGGCGGCACCTTCTGTTCGTAATACCTTTTGTTGGCAAATGAGTTCCAACTTTCGTCAGATGAACTTGATCTGGAACTCCAGACACGACTCTATTTGGTGTCTGAAAATGAACGGGCCTTCCTCTTCGCTTACGACTCGAGAAGCCGAAGATGAGCTGCCTTGTCAAATGCAATCTAAATGTTAGCTGGTCTGCTTCTGTCTTCAGTAACGTCAACATAATGTAGGCACTGACAACTTCCAAATCTACAAGAAAGAAAAATAGTCTGTGCCATCACTTCCATGAACGACGACCTACAGCATACCGTTCGCGCAGATGATATATGTGAATGCTATCTCCCTCATAAATATAAAAGCAGACAAGTACGACACTAGTCATTTCACACGCATAAGGAAAGCACGCTTTACAAAAAACGCTGTTACGGTCCAAACAGTGGCTTGTTTTCCCGCATAAACTGCGCTTCTGCAATGACTGAGCAACGATGTAGAAAAACAACCACTTTCGCGCGCCTGTTGCCAATCTTTGTGTAGTAGCACAGTCTAACATATACAGTCACGACACTCACTGCTGTAAAAGTTGTTACCAACTGACAATTGCTGCGACACTAGCGCTCCTAGCGGTGGGCAAGCTGGCGAAGTTGTGATGTTTGTTTATAATCGTTTTTGTACGTAATTAACGAAATATTTACTACATTTTTTGCATTAGAAGCATTATTAAAATATCGAGAGACAAACATAATTAATATAAAAACAGCCTCATTTAAATGATTCAATGGAATAAAGAACTCTGTCATCAACAGATACTTACGAATATGTGTATATTTGCAGCTTATTCCGCTGAAAGTAAGTTGCATATAAACATAATGGTATAATAAATTTCTATTATGGTCTGTTCTTACTATGGCAGCCAGTTTTTGACGTGTATCAAATCGGAACGGAGTCTAATGATTTTCACATTTTACACGTCACTCGTCTTTCTTATACGTGCATATTCTTTTAAGTGTAATTACTTTAGCTTTAAAAAACCAATGTTTTGATGATTCTTGCCGTTTGTGGTTCAGATGTAGCAACAATTGTGGAATTGGGTTCTTCTTTGTTGGAAATCAGTTTCGTTGCTTTTATCGTTATATTGCCATGTCTGTGACGTTTTTCCTTCAGCTAAAGCTGTGATGGTTAATTTGGTATGTTAAATACCATATTTATTGCTTCCTATGTACGTTTCCTATGTTCCCCCCTCACCGATTTTACTGGAATTGTAATGAAGAATACTTTACGTTCCTGCGTATAAATTGACGTCTCTCTGCTAAAGGGTATGTGTCCTGGTGTTTCCGAGGCATTTTTATTTTCAATAGAAAATGAAATTACTCATTTAAAGCCTGTATGTTACAGGATGATTGTAAATTAACTGTCCTGTAATATACCGTTTCGTACCTTACGAAACCTAAGAAAGACAAATGGGGAGCTATTTTACAATGATTACCTATTTATAAGGCACTACATACGTTCCCTAATTTAAAAAGAATGTTGAAGTCAATCTAAACGATACTATTCGCACTCATCAACTATCGTATTCAGAAACGTAGCTTGCCGGCCGCATGGAGCGCTGCTATCGCAGCGTATAACAAAAGTCTGTGGGAGTGTCGTGACTGTATGTGTTAGACTGTGGTAGTTAGCTCACACTACTAGAGATGGTACAAGTTAGAAGTGGGAACACGGACTACCACTGAACGTATAGCGAAAACAAGTAAGTGGGAACTATAGTTCCCACCGGTCACTAAAGGGTTAATCATCCCAAGCTCTTGGTTTAAGCACCATAGACTGGCAGTATTGCTCATGTGAAAAATACCGAGTAGCACCGTGGTTCGGAACCCACGTTAAACTGTAGGTCCCCCTATAACTGGCTGGGTAAGTCAGTTCGAAGGTCGGAGGAAGGCAACGGCATACCACCTCCAAACAGGACCATGCCTAGTAAAGCACTGTGGTGTTCAAACCAATATTCGGATTGTTGACTGCTTTACCTTTTTTAGAATACACTAATGGCCGGTTTCCGAAACAGTAGTTACCTGTCCCGTTATAGTTATCTGTGGGTTACCTGAACGTTAAGTACAAAATGGGTTTCCGAAACAACAGTTACCGTTAAAGATAAATGCGCGTTCCCCTGGGGTTACCTACACGTTAACTTTAGTTTCAACTATATGCGCCACGTAGCGCTGGTGGGCTTCCAAACGCAAGTCCAGAAGTTAACAGTAGTAACTTGTTTTTGTTTTTATGACTGGGTTCCGTACAGTGATCTCAATGATTGACACTGGATACACAACTCTAGTGTTCTGAATCTGTGAAAATCGTGACACTCTATTTTTGTTACGTTGGCAACTCCGTACGTATAAGTCGTGTTGTTCTTTTGTACTCTGCGTCCTTTGAAAATAAGATATGAATGATTAATTACTTTAATAAATACATTATACTAAAGTTCGAGTCGTTTCTGTTTGAAGAGAACTCTAAGGAAACGAAGTAGAGTTCATATCCATAGATGAACTATATTTTTAGTCAGTTCCTATCACATTCAATTTAATGAATAAATTACACTGTCATAGACGCTACTTCACGTGTTCATTTCTCTATTTGCCTCTTGTTTAAAATTTCCGTTTGAGGCCCACCGACTGGAAATTACTGCATGAAAAGTAACGCTTATGTCAGGCAGCTCGAATTGATCGTTTTTACACCTTCATTTATCTTTCTACAGTAAAACAATTTATCGATTTAACTCAGTATGGTAGAAACACTACTTATGAATAAAAATGTAACTGACGTACACGTTTTAAAAAACCCATGCCGTTTTCTGCTGTTTCGTTTCATGAGTATACGGTTTATTCCAAGTCTCAACTATTTTCTGAATAGTATTAAAATGTTCATAGGTAGCTGCCGTTGTATTTGAGTTATTTTGTTCAGAAAGCAACTAGAACAAAAGATTACAGATGTCATAATGTTAAATTCGGTGTACGCAAATACTACTAACAACTAGATAGAGACAGATATACCTTCACAAACATGGCGTCGAGCGTCACGCTTTCGTAATACACGGTACTGATTCCATATTATCTTTGAGCTCACTGGTTCCGTATAATTTTCATACAATTTTAAAATTTTTGAAGCTGAAGAATGGAAATTCTTTCATCATTGTCGTCACCGCCGTCTTTTTCTTCTGATGCTTCGGACAGTTGTTCAGAAGAAGAAAACTTAGCTGTACTCGGCACTGTTGAAACACCACGACGCGTTTTTCGTTTTAGGTGACAACCATTTGATCTGTGTAATGAGAGCGAATTTTATATGCGTTTCAGAATAATAATAATAGTAATAAATACTGACCAATGACATAGCCGGGATCAAACGGGAAAAACGCGGAAAACAACATTCCGGGTTAAATTTTACATCGCGCTCGGCGGTCGCGAGAGATAATGATGACAACGGGTGACGTTTGCATTAGCTGCATCTCCCTCGCGATTGGTCAAGCAACATCTCGACACTGAGCAACAGTAGCCAACGTTATCGCTCGCGATCGCCGATCTGGAAGTAAAATTTTACCACATCCAAATCACAAAGCCATGCTCTCATAGTAAAACTTTCAATTACGCATGAAGATACTTTCCTTTGCAATAGTGTTCTGCCGTGCAATTGCCATTACGATCAGTCAATGTTTCAAGTGATTAGTGTTTTTTTTAATTATTATTACAACGTGGGGCTCGGGTAGGTTGATGGGTGGACGTAAATTGACCAGTCTGTTTTGTGAAAAGTAATGTCACATTCACAGAACAATGGGAAGACGAAAACTTAAATTCATAAAAATATATGTTGACAACAGAAATAATACGTATGATTTTATTTTTAATCCTGTCTTCATTGTTGTTTGTCCTGTTTTTCTTTTTAAAAATAATACAGCTCTCTGAGTTGCCTTACAGTTTTCTATCCTGTCGGTTTAATGAATTGTACAGTTTTGTGACAATTTCCAAGGCGTATTGTTTTTCCAAAATTGTCAAACCATCTGCCTTTTCATTTACTGTAACTACTTTCCTTTTTAAAATCAAGTCGGTCAAAAGATTTTTCTCAAACAGAGTCAAATTTTTTCCTCGCTTGTCGCCCATTGCCTCTGAAAATAGAAACAGAAAACTCGTAACAGCTATACAAACTAAGATGCGTCTTCGATTTCACTTAATAATCGATAAAATTCGAGTAATTGCGATTTCCGTTAGTAGTGCCATCTGTTATCTGTTGAGACGTACTATTTGCTTCGACAGAAGGCGCAGTTACCTCATAGTTAACTAACGGCCGTTGAAATGTGCTACCGGAAACCCAAGGAAGTTATCTGGCATGTTAAATTATAACGTGACGGTAGCTAACGGCACGGTAACTATAGTTTTCTAGAAACCGGGCATAGGAGACACCGGGAAGTACCAAATTGTCTTTATAATGGTAAGACGTAGCTTTCGAAACCAGGTTTTAAACTGTAAGATATATCCAGGACCAGATATATACTCCGACCATAAATTATTGGTTATGAACTGTAGATTAAAAGAAACTGGAAAAGGATTTTGAACCTGGATAAATTGAAGCATACAGAGATTATCCAGTGTTTCAGATCGAGCGATGGCAAGGATTGACCGAAATGGGTGAAAGCAATACAGTAGAAGAAGAATGGGCAACTCTGAAAAACAAAGAAGTGAAGGCCACAGAGGATCATGTAGGTAGAAGGACAACGCCTAATAGAAATACTGGAATAACACAAGAGAGAGTGAACTTAATTAATAAAAGGAGAAATATAAAAATTCAGCAAGTGAAGCAGGCATAAGTGTGTTTAGACGGCTGAAAAATGAGGTTGACAACCTAACAGGAAGTGAGGACTGCCTAAGCAGGAGTGGCTAGAGGACGAATGAAAGAATGCATGACTAGGGGATACCGCCAACAGGAAAATAAAAAGGACGTTAAGAAAAGCAGCGGTATAAATATCAAGAACTCAGATGGAAGATCAGTACTGAGCAAAGAAGGGAAAGCTGAAAGGTGGAAGGAATATAATTATGGAGGGCGTAAACAAGAGGAAAACACCCGAAGACAATATTGTAGTAGAGGAAATGAAATATGAGATACGATACTGCGAAAAGGGTTTGACAGAACACCGATAGACTTGAGTCGAAACAAGGCCCAGGGAGTAGATGGTATACCCTCTGAACTGCTGACATAGTTGGGAGATACAGTCATCAAGAAACTGTTCCACCTAGTGGCAAGATGTGTGAGACAGGCGTTCAAGAAGAATATAATAATTTCAAATCACAAGAAAGAAAGTGAAGACAAGCGTGAAAACTACAGAACTATCAGTTTAATAACTCATGGTTGCAAAATGCTAACACGAATTATTTTCAAAAGAATGCAATAAGTGGTAGAATCCGATATCCGAGACGATCAGTATAGATTGAGGAGAAATATAGGAAGGCGAGAGGCAGTTGTAAGAGACGAGGGCATGAAAGGGAGGAAGTGGTTGCGAACGGAGTAAGACAGGGTTGTAGCCTTTCCCCAATGTTAATCAGTCTTTAGATTGAGCAAGTTGTGAGAAATGCAAACAGAAATTTGGGGAAGAAATTGAAGTTCAGGGTTAAGAAATAAAATCTTTGCGTTTTGCTGATGACACTATATTTTTGTCAGAGACAGAGAAAGATCTGGAAGAGCCATTGAACAGAATGGACATTGTCATGAAAGCAGGGTATAAGATGTACAGTAACAGGGGCAAAACAACGCTAGTACAATACAGTCTAAGAAAATGAGGTGATATTGAAGGAATTAGATTAGGTAACGAGACAATAAATGTTTTGGATGAGTTTAATTATTTGGGTAGCAAAATAGCTTCTGATGGTCGAGGTAAAGAAGATATAAAATGTCGATTGGCTAGGGGAATAAAACAATTTCTGAAGAAGCGAAATTTGTTGGAATGCAATATTAACTTATTTATGTTAGGAAGTCCTTTCTGAAGGCATTTTTCTGGAGTGTAAAATAGTAGAGGAGTGAAATGTGGAGGATAAGAAGTTCAGACAGAAATATGAGTTACTTGGTCTTAAGTTTGAAGACTGGTTTAATGTAGTTCTCCACCTTACCGCTTCATCTTCTCTGAGGAACGACAACTGTAGTGGCACGAAATATTATCTCTGCTACTGCCTTACGTCAGCTCAGTTTTGCAGGTAAAATCATCATTATTTATGTTGTTGTTAATAATATTAATGTTAAAAAATTTATGTTATGGTTCTTAAAAAGTATTTGTTTTTTCTTATGTTACAGGGGTAAGACAAGGCTGTAACATGTCACCACTGTTGTTCATACTATTCATGGATCATATGTTGAAAACAGTATACTGGCAGGGCGGGATTAAAATAGTTCAAAACAAAATAAGCAGTCTCGCATATGCGGATGACTTAGTTGTAATGGCAGATTCGATTGAAAGGTTGCAAACTAATATTTCAGAGCTCGATCAGAGGTGCAAGGATTATGATATAAAGATCAGAATCGCCAAAACGAAAGTAATGTCTGTGGGAAAGAGATTCAAACAGATTGAGTGCCAGACAGGAGGAACAAAGTCAAAACAGGTAGACAGTTTCAAGTACCTGGGATGTATTTTCTCACAGGATGGCAACATAGCTAAAGAACTGAAATCGACGTGCAGTAAAGCTAATGCAGTGAGTGCTCAGCTAAGATCTACTCTCTTCTGCATTAAGGAAGTAAGTACCAAGGCTAAGTTAGCAGTGCACCGTTCTATCTTTCGACCAACTTTGTTGTATGGGAGTGAAAGTTGGGTGGATACAGGTTACCTTATTCACAAGGTAGAGGTTACAGATATGAAAGTAGCAATAATGATTGCAGGTACTAACAGATGGAAACAATGGCAGGAGAGTGTCCATAATGAGGAAATCAAAGAAAAACTGGGAATGAACACCATAGATGAAGCAGTTAGAGCGAACAGACTGAGATGGTGGGGTCATGTTACACGCATGGGAGAAGCAAGGTTACCTAAGAGACTCATGAGCTCGGCAGCGGAGGGTAAGAGGAGTCGAGGTAGACTAAGAAGAAAATACTTAGATTCGGTGCAGAATGATTTTGAAGTAAAACGCATAACATCAGACGAGGCATCAATGTTAGCATTGAACAGGGGATCATGGAGGAATTTTATTAGAGGTACTTTGCTCCAGACTGAACGCTGAAAGGCACAATCAGTCTCTAACGATGATGATGATGATGATGATCTTATGTTTCATGTGTGGTGGCACCAGAGCAACCTATAAGAAAATCTTCTCTGCTGAAGCCAAAGATAATATAGCTGGCCACAAATTGTCGCGGATCGATAGCCACACGGCCAGAGAAGATCCTGTTGTAGGACCTCCGTTTCCAACTCTTACAATAAATAAATAAATAAATAAATGAAAATTAAAATAAAATAAAAAGAAGAATCACATTGTAATTAATTCTTGATAGATCTGAAGCATTGAATTAAAATTTGTGGTGCGGCCGGGAATCGAACCCGGACATCCATAATTACTAGGCAGACGTCTTAACCGTTAGACTACCAAACCACTAACGATTAAGACGCCTCGGAATAGTCTATGTACGATTTCCTTCCACAACGCAAACTTTAATTCAGCTTCTTTGTTCCAAAGATAATTGCCACTACTGCCAAGGCTCTCCATGCAGCGGAATAGCACCTCAGCAATGGACATGGTGGAACAATCCTGTTACGGTGATATAAATATCAATTAATATAGATAAAGAATCCCTGAGACGGATTTATGTCTCAAATATGTCAGAGACATTATTGATAGTTAGTGGTGTGGTAGTCTAATGCTTCAGACGTCTGCCTAGTAAGCATGGAGGTCCGGGTTCGATTCCCGACCGCACCACAAATTTTAATTCAATGCTTCAGATCTATCAATAATGTATTTGACATATTTGAGACGTAAATCCGTCTCAGGGATTCTTTATCTATAGTAATTAATTCTGTTAGGAATTGTATGTTACAAACAGTTGCAGTCTATATGTTGAGTCCTTTCGAGAAAGATCTGACTTTGTGTTATGTATGATTTGAATTTGTGACTTACGCTAATAAAGAGTGAAATTTTACTTCAAGTGTCGATGCGTGAATACTAGTTATTTCACCTATTAAGAAGAGCGAATATTTATACATTGCGCTGAAACTGTATTTTGGAACTTATTATGGAATTTCTACGATTTTATTTTATAAGTGTTTTGGGGATTCAGCAACAATTTCATTAATTGGAAGACAGTGAGTTCAAGTGTCTTTTTTTTTTTTTTTTTTTTTTTTTTTTTATGAATCGACATATTTTACAAGTGATTCATTTAACAATATCTGTGGTTTACAAAACATGTAAGTAATTTTCAACAAGATCATTTTATTATTTTTTTCTTTTATTTTAATTTATTCATTTATTTATTGCCTAACTTCTACGAGAGAATATACGAAACTTCGAACTTTAAATATCTTTTGAACAGTTTTGTTTTCTCTTATCTTGCACAAGAACTTAGCAAACAACATTTAAAGATTTTTTTTCTTTGATTGAAAACTGAAACTTCAATTATAATTCTACTTTATTGGAATGGCCAGGGTCAAAGTCCAACATGATCAAGCTGAAGAACTTTACTTTTGAATAGAATTGGCTGTTCCAATAAAACGTGGCGATCGATACAACAGTACCTGTGTGCAGAACCTAGCATAGCAAGATAATAGAGAAAAAGAAGAACAAGTTATAAAGAAGATACACCCAAGACCTTCAAGGAGTCCGTAGCAGCACGGAACGACTCCGTGGGTGGGATCTCAAATCGATTCCATATTTCTGGATTTCCGGAAGGCTTTTGATACTGTACCCCACAAGCGGCTTCTAATGAAATTGCGTGCTTATGGAATATCTTCCCAATTGTGCGATTGGATTCACGATTTTCTATTAGAAAAGACACAGTTCGTTGTAATTGACGGTAAGTCATCGAGTAAAACAGAAGTGATATCTGGCGTTCCACAGGGAAGCGTTATAGGTCCCCTACTCTTCCTCGTGTTTATAAACGATTTAGGAGACAATCTGAATAGCTCCCTTAGACTGTTCGCGGATGATGCTGGCGTTTATCGGTTCGTGAAGTCAACAGAGGCCCAAAAGCAACTGCAAAGCGATCTAGACAAAATTTCTACTTGGTGCGAAAATTGGCAATTGACACTAAATAAAGAAAAGTGTGAAGTAATACACATGACCACTATAAGGAGTCCGCTGAACTTCAATTACGCGATAAATCAGTCAAATCTTAAGGTCGTAAATTCTACCAAATACCTAGGAGTTACAATTACGAACACCTTTGACTGGAGAGAACATAGAGAAAATATTGTGGGGAAGCCGAACCAAAGGTTACGTTTCATTGGCAGAACGCTTCGAAGATGCACCAGCTCCACCAAAGAGACTGCCTACATCACACTTGTGCGTCCTCTCCTGGAGTACTGTTGCCCCTTGTGGGACCCTCACCAGGTGGGACTGACGGAAGATATTGAGAAGGTTCAGAGAAGGGCAGCTCGTTTTGTTTTATCACGTTACGGGGGGGAAAGCGTCACGGAAATGTTGCACGAATTGGGGTGGAAATCATTAAAAGAAAGACGTTATTTCTTGCGGCGTGATGTGTTTGCGAAGTTTCAATCACCGACTTTTACTTCTGATTGTGAAAATATTTTGCTAGCACCCACATACTTAGGGAGACATGACCATCCCGATAAAATAAGAGAAATCAGATCGAAAACGGAACGATTTAGGTGTTCTTTCTTCCCGCGCGCTCTTAGAGAATGGAATGGTAGAGAAAAGTTATAAAAGTGGTTAATGAACCCTCTGCCAGGCACTTAAATGTGATTTGCAGAGTATCTATGTAGATGTAGCTGATGAGCTCAGCCCCACAGAGAATTAACGAGACCTCTCCTTTAAACCCAAACAGGTGCACTCCGCCTACTAAGAGGTCGTGTAGCGGTGCTGCCGTGGGTGGCATCCGTCTGCGGTTCCACAGTCGCAGTTACCGTCACCGCTATCGCAGTTATCACTGCAGCCGACTTCGCGTTCGCATCCTGGCAGCAGTATAAGTACAGCCAGAGTCTAACGTAAAAGAGTCACGAAACTCCCGTTAATTTTCTGCAACCTGTAGAGCCCTGTATTGGGAGAGTAGCGCCAACCTTTTATGTGTGTCTTGCCGACAATCGCCGGCTGCTATTGGTCAGTTGAGCGCGGGTGGGGCACGTCCGCCATTTTAGGCCTAAGCAATTCATCAGTGTATATGGCATATTTCACTTAACTAGCTGTTATTTTAGAATTTAGGGGTGTTGGAAATATGTAGACTCATTATGTATTAAATTAAGAGCTTAGCATAGCATATTCCATTTTTATATGGTGAAAAATGCTGCATTGTTAGCAGTGAATTGTTATACTAAGACAGTCCGAGGTAGCAAGTTTTACGCATTCCACAGGGCGAAAGAGATGCGAAAAGACGCGAATTGTGGGTACACCGCATTGGAACAAAAAATGAATTTCCCTACGAGACTGCAAAATTATGCGAACTAAGTAAATTTGTATTGAAATATCGAGGAAACTTCTAGGTTTATCTGCTCATACAAGATTCTTGCGAGCAATGTTGGACGGACAAACATGTAAGAGAAAAGATATTTTTAAAAGATATAAATACATGAAAATCTAACATAATGTGCCGTATTTGACGAATTTCGTATTTATACTTAGCCTGCATATTACGAAACTCTAGGCGGAAAATGAAACCGCCCATTAAATAGATCTCCAAAACTCGAATTTTAAAATAAAGTTTATTTTACTGAAGTGCCGGGCAGTGCGATAACAATGTGTAAAAACTTAAACCTTCCCAAAATATTAGCTCAGTTAATGTTATGTGATAATATCACATGTAGGTTAGCACACAACACCTATCAACATAAGGCACTAGATTAATGGAAAACAACATGTATTAATTACATCTACTTTGATAAAAACCAATATATTAGAAATAAAAACGTCAGTCCTTAGCTAATTTGAAAGCAGGAACGTCACTTATTGCGAAAGCAGTGCATTTGGTACAGGATTTAAATTTTAGCACGAAACAATTTTACAACTAGTTTGCTCAAAAATAAAGGTCTTGAACTCAGATTACCAATTTTTCCTTAATATACGCTGTAGATGTGATGAAAGGATTAAAAACTTAAGTTCATTGTTTACTTAACGTACTGTCATACCACGTCGATATACAGACCGGTTCCCTTCATCATAAATGCTACTTTAACAGCGCCGTGCATAGCGCTGCTACTGCCAGATATAACAGGCCTACAATGGCGGCGCCCGCCCGGTTGGCGGTACTCTCCCAGCACGGCTCTATGCAACCTGGCGACTGCAGCGCTGCCAAGCGGCTGGGTCGTAACAACATACCGAGAGGCGAGAAACCATTGTGGATTAGGTATGGAGTCGAACGACACGTTTAAAATGCGACTGCACTTCGGAGCTTATTGCGGCGCGATAAATTGTAGTTAGAGGAAAACTAAGAAAATGTACATTTTCTCAAATATGAAAAGCTCCTACAATGTAGGATAAAATAAAGTTTCTTAAATTTTAAGGGTTTATGGTATCATTAGCAGACAGAGAGAGAAGTAACCAACCCAGTATTTTTCTTCAGTGTTATTTTTGGTAGTCTACTGAAATCAGCAGGGGTAAAATACAGGAAAAGAAGAGTTATTTACAACTTGTACAAAAGCCAGACCGCAGTTATTAGACTCGAAGGGCATGAAAGGGAAGCATCAGTTGGGAAGGGAGTTAGACAGGGTTGTAGCCTTTCTCCGATGCTATTTAATTTGTACATCGAGCAGGCGGTGAAGGAAAGCAAGGAAAAATTTGGAATAGGGATTAAAGTTCAGGGGGAAGAAATAAAAACATTGCGTTTTGCTGATGACATTGTAATTCTGTCAGAGACAGCAAAGGACCTGGAAGAGCAGTTGAATGGAATGGACAGTGTGTTGAAGAGAGAGTATAAAATGAACATTAACAAGAGCAAAACAAAAATAATGGAATGCGGTCTTAGAAAATCAGATGATGCTGAAGGAATTAGATTAGGTAACGAAACAATGAAGGTGGTAGATGAGTTTTGTTACTTGGGTAGTAAAATAACATGCAATGGTCGCAGTACAGAGGATATAAAATGCAGAATGGCAATGGGAAGAAAAGCATTTTTGAAAAAGAGAAATTTGCTAACATCGAATATTAATTTAAATGTAAGGAAGTCTTTTCTGAAGGCATTTGTGTGGAGTGTTGCCTTGTACGGGAGTGAAACATGGACAATAAGCAGTGCGGACAGGAAGAGGATAGAGGCTTTTGAAATGTGGTGCTACAGAAGAATGCTGAAGATTAGGTGGGTAGATCGCATGACTAATAAAGAGGTACTTAACAGAATTGGTGAGAAAATGAATTTTTGGCACACCCTTACTAAACGAAGGGATCGCTTGGTAGGACACATTCTTAGACATCGAGGAATCGTAACTTTAGCATTGGAGGGAAGTGTGTGGGGTAAAAATCGCAGAGGGAGACCAAGAGACGCGTATAGTAAGCAGATTCAAGTGGATGTGGGTTGCCGTTCTTATGAGGAGATGAAAAGGCTTGCCCAGGATAGAGTAGGGTGGAGAGCTGCATCAAACCAGTCTCCGGACTGAAGACCATAACAACAACTGACAGGTTTAAAGACGTCAAAACAAATTTTTGCACAGCAGTCTACTATAGGTGATGCAGCAATGATAGTCGAAAGTTAACAGGGATTTGTTTGTACAAAATGTAAAACAAAACGTAACTAACTGTAGTTTAACGTGTACGGACAAACTGATATTTTTAGCAGGAAAAAGATTCTTAAAGATTTACAGTACCTTTACATTCCTGGGGAGTAGGTACGCTGAAAACATGACAGGAACGGCACATGCAAGCCATCTGAGCAAGAATAAAGCGGAAAGGGCTTTTGTAAGACGTAACACTTAGTCTCTAAGAATGTAAAAATCGTGTCTAGTACCAGTATCAAATGTATTAAGATGTTCAAAATCTGCAGAAAAAATACACGTGTAATGTGTAACTATGTACCAGTACATTATATAACTATAAATCAGTTGATTTTGAACTTAAACACACCAGCTTACAATTCGCTTCTTGTCTTAAATAGTTTTTTGATGTTATGATTGAGAAAAAAATATTAATAATAATAATAAATAATAATAATAACAATAAAAATGTTGAAATGTTTGTTAAGCTTATGGGACTTAACTACGGGGTCATCAGTCCCTAAACTTACAAACTACTTATGAACTACCTTATACTAAAGACGGCACAAATATCCATACTCGAGGGGGGATTCGAACCCCCGACCGTAGTGGCCGTGCAGACCGTGACTGAAGCGCCTCAGTCTCCTTTTATTTATTTATTTATTTATTTATTTATTTTATTTTTTTTTTTTTTTTTTTTTTTTTTTTTTTTTTTTTTTTTTTTTTTTTTGAAGTCACCAGTTGCTGATTTTTTTAAAAATAATAACTAAATAATTATTCTCCGTAAATGAGGTCGGTCATGCTGCTATCGATTTACATCAGGAAAGTAATTTCCTTAGAATAATTTATTTCTGCTAGGACGTTGTATTGTTTATATATCAAATAATCCAACCAAGATTCCCATGGTGCTGTTAATTTCCTCTTGACGATATAACACAATACAGTTTTCTGCACGAAACAAAATTCTAATTTTAAAGGAAAAAAAATTTCTTACGATTTGAGAAAAATTAAACGAGAAATGAAGTCCAGCAGTCTCTACTGTGATGAAACGAAATGTCATTGCCATGACCAATCCAAAAATATGATACAACTTCTTGTATAACTGAAATTTGTTTCCTTGTAATATGTTTAAAAGTTGATCGATTTCAACATCATTGGTTTCGGCATTTTTTTCCCCTTTTACTTCGTCTTACATTATATTCTTTAAGCAATTCCCTCCTTCTCTAACAAAATTCCTATCATGTTCCCAAAGTTGTCTCTGCCACCGCGGCCGGCTGTTATGATTTCGACCTTGCTTGTGTGATCCGTATGTATTACAATGCACTGGCATGTTATTATTACAAACTGACATCAACAGGAAACGGGATTTTCGTTCAATACTGTTTTCGTATTTGTGTCACGAAATACAGTACCACGTTTAATGCCTAGGAAATATATAAACAACAGCAACAATAAATAATAAATTGTTCGTTTCGGTAGTGCCATTTTCTGCTACTTAGCTTGCTATCCAGCCGCTTGGAGCGCTAGTATCGCTTCAGCTGTCAAATGGTTGCATTTTTTTTCCCTACAGAGTTTCGCGACTGTTTGTTTTAGACTGTGGTACAGCCACAGTCTAACATATACAGTCGCGACACTTACTGCTGTGAAAGTTGTTACCAACTGACAGTTGCAACGACACTAGCGCTCCTAGCGGTGGACAAGCTGCCGTAGGAGTGATGTTTGTTTATAATTGTTTGTGTGCGTAATTAACGAAATAGTTGGTACAGTTTTTGCGTTACAAGCATTAGTAAAATATTAAGAGATATACACAACACGGACATTGATGTAAAAACATCCGAATTTAACTGATTCAGAGGTGTAATGAACAACTCCGACATGAAAAAATACTTACGAATATGTGTTATTTTGCGGCTTATTCCGTTGAAAGTAAGTAGAATATAAACATAAGAGAAACATATATTTCTAGTATGGTGTGTTCTTACTATGACAAGAGTTTCTTGACGCGTATCAATTCGGTGTATAGTCTAATGATTCGAACAATTTTAGGCATCAGTCGTCTTTTTGATACGCGCATATTCGTTTGAGTGTGATTACTTCAGCTTAAGAAGACAATCGCTTGAAGATTCTTGCCGTTTGTGGTTCAGTTGTACCAACAATTGTGGAATTGGGTTCTTCTTTGTTGAAAACAGTGTGATTGCTTTTTCCGTTTTCTTGCCAGGTCTGAGACGTAACTGACGTTTTTCCTTCAGAAACAGCTGTGGTGGCTGCTTTGGTACGTTAAATACTGTAGTTATTGCATTCTATATGCGTTTCCTACGTTCCACTCTCATCGATTTTACTGGAATCGTAGTGAAGAATCCTTAACGTTCCTGAGTAGAAAAGCGACACTTTTTGCCAAAGGCAGGTCTTCCAGTGTTTTTTAGCCATTTCTTATTTTCAATAGAAAATGATATTATTCAGCGAAAGCCTATAGGTTACAAGATAATTGTAAATAAACGTTTCTGAAATGTACCGTTTCGTACATCATCTGGGATCTCAGTAAACCTAATAAAGACAAAGGGGGAGCTAATTTTAGATGACTACCTATTTTTATGGCACTACATACGTTCCTAGAGTCTGTAAAAATCGATATAAACGATACTATTCACACTCATCCATTACCGTACTTAGAAACGTAGCTTACCGGCCGCTTGAAGCGCTGCAGTCGTAGTGTATAACAAAAATCTGCGCGACTGTATATGTTAGACTGTGGTACAGCCTTCGACATGGCAACAGAGCAGCATCACCGACTGTTAATCTAACAGACAATAACAGCCAACCGGCCACTGCCATCACAGTACTGTAATACAATACCCGGTGAGTCTGTTTCAAGTTGACAGTTGGAACATATCCTGTATTCAAATATTATGAATTATCTCGAACAGAACGATCTATTGACACAAGGTCAACACGGATTTAGAAAATATCGTTCATGCGAAACACAACTAGCTCTTTACTCACAAGAAGTAATGAGTGCTATCGACAAGGGTTTGCAAATCTATTCCGTATTTCTTGATTTCCAGAATGCTTTTGACACCATACCTCACAAACGGCTTTTAATCAAATTGCGTGGTTATGGTATATCGCCCTAAATTTGAGATTGGATAGGGGATTTCCTGTCAGAGAGGACACAGTTTTTAGTAATGGATGGTAAGGCATCGACTAAAACAGAGGGTAGTGTCATTGGTCCTCTGCTGTTTCTTATTTACACAAACGATTTGGGAGAAAATCTAAGTAGCTCTTAGGTTGTTTGCAGATGACGCCGTCATTTACCGTCTAGTAAAATCATCTGAAGATCAAAACCAACTACATAACGATATCACTATGGTGTAAAAATTGGCAATTGACTCTAAATAATGCGAAGTGAGAAGTCGTTCACATGATTACGAAAATAAATCCGTTATACTTTGTTTACAAGATAAATCAATCAAAAATGAAGGCCGTAAACTACACAAAATATCTAGGAATTACTATTACTTCAGACTTAAACTGGAAAGAACACGTAGATAATGTCGTGGGAAAGGCGAACCAGAGACTGCGTTTTATTGGCAGAACCCTTAAAAGATGCAACAGAACTATTAAAGAGACTGCATACACTACGCTTGTCCGCCCTTTTTTGGAGTATTGCTGCCCAGTGTGGGATCCTTAACAGGTAGGTTTGACGGAGGACATCGAAAGAGTTCAAAGAAGGGCAGCTCGTTTTGTACTGTTACGATACAGAGAAGACAGCGTCACGGAAATAATACAGGACCTGGGATGGGAATCATAACAACAACGGCGCTTATCGCTGCGGCGTGGGCTACTTACGAAACTCCAATCGCCAACATTCTCCTCCGAATGCGAAAATATCTTGTTGACTCCCACTTACATAGGTAGAAATGATCATTAGAATAAAATGCGGGAAATCAGAGCTCGAACGGAGAGATTCAGGTGTTCTTTCTTCCCGCGCGCTATTCCAGAATGGAATGGGAGATAAATAGTATAACGGTGGTTCGATGAACCCTCTGCCAGGCACTTACATGTGATTTGCAGAGTATCCCATGTAGATGTAGATGTGGGCGTGGTGAAAGCGTGGTTCCGTATGTGGTAGCTAAACAATAAATATCGATAATGTCGGAAAGTGACTTGTCGAAGACGAACAATCGGGACAGCTTTTGTCTGGGAGAGGAGCCAGGGCGTTAAATAGAAAAGTAAATCAATTGGAAAACCGAGTTAATTTAAATTTTAAGGATCTATTAGATACATTCATGCAAGATGTGGATCAAGTAGGGAAAAATTGACACTTCTCAGTTTGAAACAGAAAATAAACTATCGGGGCAGACAGAAACAGCTAAGATTCAAACACAATAACTGATAGAAGCATCTAAAGCCGAAACACAAGAACAAATATCCGGGCTGAATAGTAGATTAGAAGAGCATATCCCTGAATCGCGCGAAGAAAAGGCACAGGTGCGATATCGCTGAATAACACAGGCTTTAGATAACATTAATGTTTTTGTAGCTATAGAAATAGAGAAGAACAATGCCACGTTACGAGAAGAAATACAGAACAAGATTTCTAATTAGACCCAAAATGTATGTAAAGAGCTGTTAGAATCTATTAAAGAAGTTTCTACTAAAGCAGTAGAAATTTGTTCAATAGATAACCCCGAATTAAACTCTTTCATTCAGCAAGTTGAGACAGACAATAATGAACTTAAAAACGTTAAAGGATTGGTTTCTGAAATATGTAGGACTCTCGAAACTGTCAGAGATAACAGTTGTAAACTTGACGGATAGCATTCACATTGCGAACAGCTGAGAGATTCTGTTAGCGAGTCGTTCATCTCATACAGAGATAAGCATTCAGCAGATAAACAAACGCTTAGCCGAAATCGATAAACAAGAAAGCATTCCTGGTAACAAGGCTGTCAACATTTCGCAAAACCATAGCCGTATCGTAATTGAAAGTTTAAAGGCTAATAACAGCGTTACGGAGAAAGTTTCTATCGCAGGCGAAAACCAGTCTTGTAATACCTCCCAAAGAATGGTGGAAATAATTAAATTTAACAACGGGATCTAATACAGATAATAAATTTCCGAACTTTAAAACCAGGAGGCGAGCTTCATCCGATGATTTTCTTGAAGGATTTTGAAACTACGGTACTTTTCCTCCTGAATGGAACGATATCAAAAGAATCCACTTTGTACTAGGACCATATTCACAGAATATATGACATCAACTGCGATTGGGAGAAGCTGAAAATGTGTACTCAGCCGGGATTCGAACCCGTCAGGTACAAATTCCCAGCTTCACCCTGCCCACAGCACTCAAACTCGTAGTTATGAAACTAATTTCCGTAAGAGTAAGGGCCACAAACTTGCCTACCCCTTCTCACTAACGATAGGATCATTGCCCGTCACCGGCATATTACATATATACATGTGGCGTCTGTTCCGAAAGAACAGACGTGTGTTCTTTCGGAATAGACGCCACATATATATATATATATATATATATATATATATATATATATATATATATATATATATATTGTACTAGGGCATAGTATTGTACTAGGACATAGTAATTCTGTCAGATACAGCAAAGGACCTGGAAGAGCAATTGAACGGAATGGACAGTGTGCTTAAAGGTGCATATAAGATGAATATTAACAAGAGCAAAACTAGGGTAATGGAGTGCAGTGTAAGAAAATCAGGTGATGCTGAAGGAATTAGATTGGGAAACGAAGCAATAAAGGAGGTAGATGAGTTTTGTTACTTGGGCAGTAAAATAACAAATGATGGTCGCAGTACAGAGGATATAAAATGCAGAATGGCAATGGGTAGAAAAGCGTTCTTGAAAAAGAGAAATTTGTTAACATCGAATATTGATTTAAGCCTAAGGAAGTCCTTTCTGAAGGCATTTGTATGGAGTGTTGCCTTGTATGGGAGTGAGACATGGACGATAAACAGTGCGGACAGGAAGAGGATTGAGGCTTTTGAAATATGGTGCTACAGAAGAATGCTGAAGATTAGGTGGGTGGATCGCGTAACTAATGAGGAGGTACTGAACAGAATTGGGGAGAAAAGAAATTTCTGGCATACCTTGACTAAAAGAAGGGAAATATTGGTAGGACACATTCTTAGAGATCAAGGAATTGTGAATTTAGCGTTGGAGGGAAGTGTGTGGGGTAAAAACCGCAGAGGAAGACCAAGAGATGGATACAGTAAGCAGATTCAGACAGATGTAGGTTGCCGTTCTTATGTGGAGATGAAGAGGCTTGCTCAGGATAGGATATTGTGGAGAGCTGCATCAAACCAGTCTACGGACTGAAGACCACAACAACACACTAGGACATTTGGAAGCGGATGCTATCGAATGGGCTATTTTACATAATAAGGAATTAAAAAATTGGGACGATTTTGTAGATCAATTTAAAGAAATGTACTGGTCGAACGGTGAACAACAGGTTTTAACTTTAGAATTGCTGGACCCCCATTATTCTAGGCAGTGGGCAGGTTTCAGAAAATATTTTGAGTGGCACTTAAACCGTGTAAAACGTATTGAACAACCTATCATGGAAGAGCGTGTTTGGGGGTTTCAGAGGTTTAGAGGACTCTTAGCTGGAAGAAAAACTGTTGTGTATCCCGACCATCAGGGGCTAGTATTCTTAAATGATTGTCGATTACTTCATCGTAGAATATTACGGTGGGTATTATGCTTACAAGAATTTCAATATGAAGTGAGATATATTGAAGGGTCTCAGAATATAGTTTCAGACGCTTTATCGAGGCTTCCTATCGGTATGAATAAATTTTGTGTCTCAGAATTACCATATTTACTTCCTTATTACTCAAGAAAATGAGAAAAGGGTTAAGAATATAGTGAGGGCCATTAAAACAGATCAGAAAAAAGATCTCAGTTTAGTGAGATTATACATAACGTAGTAAATGGCAAATGGCCAAAAGGTTGTTAATACACGAGGTAATTGGTTATATTTTTTTTCGATTTACTATACTGGAAAGCATATGTAGAACAACCCATATCTGTCATTAACGATTTCGTTATTTATATTCATGAAGGTTACGGATATTTCGTAATACACAAATGTATTAAACAGCTTATAAAAATATTAATATTTCAGAAAAATGTCCCGTAATGATAAAGCTATTAGAAGATCTTGTGAAATATGCCAGAAGGTTAAGGTTGGTAGTAATCCTAAGGGATGTAAGTTGTATTCGAAAGTTCCTCGCGGGTTATGGCATCGCCCGCTTGTATACTCCTGTTTATGGGATCACCTTTCGTTAAATTTCTTTGGACCGCTTCCTCGAAGCTTTCGAGATAAAGCTCCATAAACCCGAGCTGAACTATCCGCCATTTTTCCCCAAGCTGTAGGAGTTGCCACGTTCCGGACGAAGCTCACGGGTTATCTTGCGTTTCATTCAACTCGCTCACACTCGCAAACTACTCACTGTATCAACGTGAAACTTTCATCAATGTGTACGTTACGAACTACACTACATTTTCATTCTAGTTTTATTTATGGCAATAATTTATAAACAGCATATACTGATAGTTTACGAACATGCACTTTCTGACGACGTTACGGAATTTTCGACATACGAGGAACTCTTCTTTTGAAGTTAGGTGAACACATTAAGTGAATGAAATGTTCAAAATACATCAAATTTTCATCCTCTCCAAACAGCAACTCTGTGAGAAACGTATTAAGGTGAGATAACGTCAGTTAAATATGACGCACTGGGAACCGTCCGCCCGTCTAGTAGTAACACGTCTTCCGTATTAGAGCTCCTAATAATTAGGCACATGTTGTTACTGCATAACATCCATACTTGAATATACTGGTACTGACTGCTTTTAACCCATTAAATTTAATACTTGCACACTACAAAAGTGCTGTGCCTCTATATAATATGCAATTTCAATTTTTCAGTTATATGAAAAGGATATTCTACATATCTCAATACAGAGTGCTTTATTATGTGAGGAAATGAGAACAAGTCAGTTCGTTAGCTAGTGAAGAGATCCTTGCTACCTGTAATTTTCAAGTATTCTCACATAAAATCCTCATTAGATCTAGTAACTTCCGTTCTGTTACTGCTAGGCTTTAAGTTGAAGGAAATGTAACTCCTATTAGGTTTTGGAAACTGAGTAGTAGCTCTGAAACACAGTGGACAAGAAGCAAAGAAATGAACATTTGTGAGTGACGAAGGAATATCTGCTAATCAAATAATAAATCACTAACTTTACTCTTTCATTCTACAACTATGTATTTCCTTGAATAACGTGACAATTAATAAAGTTTTGCGTAGTAACCATGTGGCAAAATACTCCTCTCTTTGCAAGTTATCATTTGTCAAAATATTTTATACCTCTAACCGTGTAGGAGATACGCAATGATTCATTCTGGCCTTATCGCCATCGGAAACGAGTGCGCTAAATAAAATAAAGTTTAGCGGTATGAGTGAAAGGTAAAGCTCTCTTCCTAAGTCGAAAATAAAGTTCAATCCATTAGGAAAGTTTCATCCGCAGCAACATATGGTGCAACAAGCACCAAACGGAATATCATAGGAGCCTCTATTTTTTACTGCAAACTTTTCCTAATGTAGCGCAGTCTCTTATTTCGAAGCCAATATCTTGTTAACTATGACTATTAACGAAATGATGAGCATTTCGCCACAATGCTGACAAATAAAGATAGATTTAAGTACCGTAAAATTTTAATATTTCTAGCAATTAGTTTTTGCGAAATCGTTTGTGAAAGATGGCAGGGCATGCGCCTCTACGCTGTTAGTGCAGCGCGATTCCAACCATGTTGGGGGAAAAATGGCGGACGATTCAGCCTGGGTATTTAGGAGCTCTATTTCGAGGGTTTACGTATGTGTTCGTTGTTATGGACAGTTGGTGCAAACTTGTACGACGGTATACTCTGAAAAGGGCAAATGCTTCTAGTGTAATACTTTGTCTCACTAGAGATTATTTCATAAACTGGGGTATTCCTAAACGTTTAATGACTGACAATGTTAGTGCATTTATTAGTAATAAATTTAAGGAAATGGTACGCCAATATAACATATGACATATTTTAATATCTAAGTACCACCCACAGAGAGAGTCGTGAAAGAACTAGGACGATTATGGAGAACATATTGTTCATCTAGGCATACCAGATGGGCTAGACCAATGCCTGAATTTGAAAAGATTTTAAATGAACTACCGCATTTCAAATTCAAAATGTTCAAATGTTTGTAAAGCTTAAGGGACTTAACTGTGGGGTTATCAGACCCTTAACTTACAAACTACTTATGAACTAACTTATACTCAATACAACAGAAACATGCCTGCCCGAGGGAGGATTCGAACCTCCGACGCGAGAGGCCGCGCGATCCGCAACCTGGTGCTCCAGACCGCTAGGCTACTCCCACGCGGCTACTGCATTTAATAACTAGGTTATCTCCTACTGAAATTTTATGTAAGTAGGCGAATCTTTACTAAAAGCATTGTCTTGGCCGGCAGTGAATTAAACGCTACACCTTGTTTTACACAACGAAATTTATGAAAAGATTGTCAGGGAAGCTGAAAGAAGGGCTAAACTTCATAATGAAGATGCTATTGAACCTACATTCTAAATTGGAGAAATAGTGTTGGTACGATCTCACTTGAAAAGTTCTAAGATTGATAAACAGTGTAAAAAGTTCTTTACTTTTGAGGGTCCTTATAATCTAATATATAAAGCAGAGTGTCCGTATGTTTGTACGTGTTGCATACAAATCTACAGTTTTGTTCCAATCTTTATGAAATTTTGTACACGTAAGCTTCAATCCATCAAGACGGTCGCCGTAAGTGTAAGAATCACATACGATATATAGTTCACGACATATGACGTCATAAGCACTGAGATGCGCGAAAAACTGCTGCATTTTGCGACAATGCTGCTCATTTTCTCCTAAACAATTGGACCGATTTCAACCAAATTTGGTACAACATTCCTTACCGTGAGGTAGCAAATGCTGCATGGTTGATAATCACATACGGCACATGGTTCAAAAGATATTACGTTATAACTAATAGAAATCGCAAAACCTGCCATATAATGCGGCGAGACTTTCGAAATACACTGTATGAGAATGACAGTACTTCGCGACTTGCAACAAACTTTTAACATAATTTCAAACCTTTATTAAACTTTTTCTCACTGGCATCCATAGTAAAATGATGAAAGGAAAAAAGTTTCTCGCTTACTACTTTTCTGCTGTTTATGGAGTAAAACTACGTCATTCGGTATGACGTTACAATTTATAATTTGAACACTACAAATTGTAGCGACAGTAAAGGGGATGATTGTTAGACATAATATTGGATGAAAATTTGGACCAATGGGTATCCGGAGCTATGCTCGCAGAAAAATAGCGAAGTTACTTTCTTTAGATGTTTGCATGACGCAAAACCGGGTTCTTACACATGATTCCCATAGGTACTTAAATGCTACTTCCCTGACCCAGCATTAGTATTCGAAGGCCAAAGAGAGCCGTACCAAGTTCACTAAAGTTGAATGCAGTTGATCTCTTTCTGACCTTTACGAAATACTGTATAATTTTAATTTGGGATATGAATTTGGAGAAGCCCATTTTACGGAAAGAAAGGAAATTTAACTAAAAATGGTAGCTAATTGAAATTTCCTTCTTTGGTAAGCAATGAAAAGTTTTGTTTGATACTGACATTATAATGTGAGCGTTCTGTCTCAATATAATGCAAGTATTATAGCTAATACGTAAAGTCATTACGATGAAATGATACATTATGTCAAAAATTAAGTAACGAATGTATTTGAAAACTGATTGCTAATGAGTCAAAATAGATCATGAGATTTTTTTTATATAATACATTGATGGTATATGTTAACGATTTAATGTGAACAGAAGTTAAGATATTCAAAGGATAATGAGTGATGAACTGCTGACTAAAGAAAAACTTATGAACTGTTCTATATTCAGACATAAAAATTAACAGGGAATATTATTTAGAATATGGTGACATAAGAAATGTTATGAACACGTATAATGTTTGATGAACTATATCGAAAGAAAATTATTTTGGTCCCTGCTAAACTAAGCTTGTCTTTGTGTTCCTTCTCTGTAGGTTGATGCACAGGTTCTGTAACCCAGTCCTCTACTGGTGTATTTTCAAAGTCAAATATTCCTTCATAAAAAACAACACTCCTTCCTGTAATTATTTTTCCTTCATCAGGAAACCAAAGTCTGTAGCCATTTGGACAGTAAAGTAGCACTTCAAGGACTTGCTGTCAAACTAACCTGTTCTCAGTTCCTTTGGTACCAGCTGGTCAGCAATACAACCCAATACTCTCAATTTACTTAAATTAGGTTTCCCACTATACCACAAAGCTGCAGGAATCTTTCCATCCAAGGCAACAGAAGGACTTCTTTTGAGTAAGTATACGGCAGTACTAACAGCTTCTGAGCAAAATGTCTTACCCACTTTACACTGAAATATCAAACAACGGGCTTGCTCAATAAGAGTTCTAGTCATTCGCTCTAATGCACCATTTTGCTGAGGAGTATATCTGATTGTACACTCAAACTGTATACCTTGTTCTTCAAAGAATTGCTTTAACTCATTTGACATGTATTCACGACCATTATCACATCGAAATCTGATGATCTTTAAGATAAATGAGCTCTTTATTCACACGAAGTGATGGGTGCTATCGACAAGGGTTCGCAAATCGATTCCGTATTTCTAGAAGGCTTTTGACACCGTACCTCACAAACGGCTTTTAATCAAATTGCGTGGTTATGGTATATCGCCCTAAATTTGCGATTGGATATGGGATTTCCTGTCAGAGACGACACAGTTCGTAGTAATCGATGGTAAGGCATCGACTAAAACAGAGGTGATATTGGGCGTTCCAAAGGGTAGTGTTATTGGTCCTCTGCCGTTCCTTACTTACATAAACGATTTAGGGGAATATCTAAGTAGCTCTCTTAGGTTGTTTACAGATGACGCCGTCATTTACCGTCTAGTAAAATCATCTGAAGATCAAAACTAACTGCAGAACGATCTGAATAAGATATCACTATGGTTTAAAAATTGGCAATTGACTCTAAATAATGAGAAGTGTGAAGTCGTCCACATAAGTACGAAAAGAAATCCGTTAAACTTCGTTTACAAGATAAATCAATCAAAAGTGAAGGCCGTAAATTCCACAAAATACGTAGGAATTGCTATTACTGCACACTTATATTGGAAAGAACTCGTAGATAATGTCGTGGGAAAGGCGAACCAGACACTGCGTTTTATTGGCAGAACCCTTAAAAGATGCAACAGAACTACAAAAGAAACTGCATACACTACGCTTGTCCGTCCATTTTTGGAGTATTGCAGCCCAGTGTGGGATCCTTATCAGGTGGGTTTGACGGAGGACGTCGAAAGAGTCCAAAGAAGGGCAGCTCGTTTCGTATTGTCGCGATACAGGGGAGACAGCGTTACGGAAATGATACAGGATCTGGGATGGGAATCACTACAACAACGGCGCTTATCGCTGCGGCGTGGGCTACTTACGAAACTCAAATCGCCAACATTCTCCTGCGAAGGCGAAAATATATTGTTGACTCCCACTTGGATAGGGAGAAATGATCATCAGAATAAAATACGAGAAATCAGAGCTCGAACGGAGAGGTTCAGGTGTTCTTTCTTCCCGCGCGCTATTCGAGAATGGAATGGGAAATAAATAGTATAATGGTGGTTCGATGAACCCTCTGCCAGGCACTTAAATGTGATTTGCAGAGTATCCCATGTAGATGTAGATGTAGACATGGCATGAAACATCTTCACGTAGCGAGTCACTTCTGACTTAGATTCCAGTGGGTAGGCCACAGTGAAATGTGTAAAGTCATCAACAAATGTCAGCACATACTTCAAATGATTCCGGTGAGACTGACCCACACAGATCACTGTGGATCAACTCAAGTTGTCTGATAGCACGCTTCCTCGTATGATTATATGGTAGCTGTGACTCTTTTCCTTCGTCGACGCAATATGAGCATTGATCCATGAGGATTGTTGAATTGTCCAATTTCATACCAACAACCTGAGACTGGAGACGTTTAATACTATCATAACTCAAATGACCTAATCTGCTGTGCCACAGTTGTACATTTGTTTCTGTAGAAGCAACTGACAAGGCTTTACACTGCAAAAAGTTTAAAACATCTAGCTGAGATTCATTTCTCTTTGCAATAGCAATGACTTCTTTTCCCTTTTTATTTAAACCTTGACTCTTTTCAAATGTGATACTAAAACCATTCATTTCAAGTTTTCTGTCAGCAAATTATAATTGAGGTCAGGCACAGATAAAACATCTTTAATTGTAATCCCAATTTCCTTTCCTTTTACCACACTAGTGACATTAATTTCTCCCTTTTCTTTGGCCTCAAGAAAAAAAATCGAACTGACGTGTTTTACGGCCCACTTTAGATTTGTAGTTTTATAAGTTTTAGAAAACATTTTGACCAAAATAATAATGTAAACAACAAAAAATTAATTAATAAGAATGTCTGAAACCCTTTTAGGAAAACAAATATTTTTAGGTAGTGGCGGGTTTTGAATCACTGACCTTCAGCGTCACAGTCCAACGCATTGCCCACTACACTAATGGCCGGTTTACCTGTCCCGTTATAGTTATCTGTGGGTTACCTGAACGTTAAGTACAAAATGGGTTTCCGAAACAACAGTTACCGTCACAGCCGTAGTTACCGGTCCGTTAAAGATAAGTGCGCGTTCCCCTGGGGTTACCTACACGTTAACTTTAGTTTTAACTATATCCGCTACGTAGCGCTAGTGGGCTTCCAAACGCAAGTCCAGAAGTTAATTAGCAATAGTAATTTGTTTTTGTTTTTATGATTGGGTTCCGTATAATTTTCATACAATTTTTAAAATTTATGACGATGAAGAATGGAAATTCTTCAGATGACAACCATTTGATCTGTGTAACGAGAGAGAATTTCATATGCGTTTCAGAATAATAATAATAATAATAAATACTGGCCAATGACATTGCCGGGGTCAAACAGGGAAAAACGCGGAATCAAAATTCCGGGTTAAATTTTACATCGCGCTCGGCGGTCGCGAGAGATAATGTTGACAACGGGTGACGTATGCATTAGCTACATCTCCCTCGCGATTGGTTAAGTGACTGAGAAATACTTGCGAACATTATATCAAGCAATCGCCGACCTGGGTGTAAAATTTTTACCTCATTCCGAATCACAAATAATGCTCTCATAATAAAACTTTCAATTACGCACAAAAATACTTTCCTTTGAAATAGTGTTCTGCCATGCAATTGCCATTACGATCGATCAGTGTTTCAAGTGATCAGTGTTTTATATTAAATCATGGGTGGACATAAAATGATTAGTTTAAATTGTAAAAAGTAATGTTACATTCACAGAACAATGGGAAGAGGAAAACTTTAATTTATGAAAATAGATGTCGACAACAGAAATAATACATATGATTTTTAAACTAACCCTGTCTTCGTTGTTGTTTGTCTTACCTTTTCTTTTTAAAACAGAATACAGCTCTTTGAGCTGCCGTACCGTTCTCTCTCCTGTCTGACTTGATGAATTATACACCTTTGTGACATCTTCCCAAGCCTGTTGCTTTTCTAAAATAGTCGAGCCATCTGTCCTTTTATTTTCAATAATTGATTTCCTTTTTTAAGACAAGGTCAGTCAAAAGGTTTTTCTCAAACAGAGTAAATTTTTTTCCTCGCTTGTCGCCCACTGCGTTTCAAAACTAACAAAACTCGTGACACCTACACAAACTATTGGCGCGTCTTCGATTTGTCCTTAATAATCGATAAAACTCGAGTAATTGCGAGTTTCGTTAGTAGTGGCATCTGTGAGCTGTTGAGACGTACTATTAGCATCGACAGGAGGCGCCGTTAACTAACGATCGTTGAAAACAGCTACGGGAAACCCAAGCAAGTTATCTGGCATGTTAGATTTTAACGCGGCGGTAGCTAACGGTACGGTAACTGCAGCTTTCCAGAAACCGGGCATAAGTCCAACACTTAAAAGCCGCGTCCTTTAATCTCATACTATTGTTGGCTGTTATTAACTGATGCTAATATGGCATCTGTAGATGCTAGATTATCGTTTATCGTACGAAGAACGACGTGTTTTTGTTAATTCTTCAGTGCACCATTGCTTTGGAATGAAAACGTGTAAGTTAAAATAAGAAAATCATCAAATACGCAAAGCAAGATGGCTTATGCCAGAGAGAGTTCTGGGCGAGGAATGGCACGTGACATCTACGAACGACTGGTTTTCGTTAATTCAGTGGAGGGCGTCAAAACTGTTATTTTTGAAAATATCTCTCAAACGATAAGAGATATGAAAAAACATAAGGGAACAATGCTGTAGAGAATCTTCTCCTCTACAAATTCGGTTATTCAATTTTCGTGTCAGATGAACCGTTCGTTTGCAATTACAATTATATTTCAAACGGCTTTTTTGGCATTACTACCGTATTTTTTCTCCGAAAAATTTGAAAAAGGGAGGTTCTGGTCTCTGTCTGCCTAAAATTATGTCTGTAAAATTTGGTGTTGATCGGTTGAACGGTTCGTCTTAAAAACGGGGAACAAGTTACGGACAGACAGACAGACGGACAGACAGACAGACAGACATACATCCCAAAATCGCGGTTATTTTTGCAAATATCTCTGAAACGATACGAGATAAGAAAAAAAAAAACATAAGGGAGCAAAGTTGTAGAGAATTTTCTCCTCTACAAATTCAGTTATTAAATTTTTGTGTCAGGTGAATGGTTAAGCCGATATTTTCATTTAAATTTCGAGCTGTCGAAAAACTATCGCAAAGGCCCACTTTTAGTGTTACTACCGTAACCTAAAGTGGGCCAACACCTGACTTTGCTAGTTTCACTTTAATTGGTTTCTCCAGTGTCGTCAAATTACTGAGAGGTATTCTACTGTTAATCAAGTGTTCCGTTGCTACAGAGTCCAAGAACCAGTTGATATTGTTTGCTGCTTTATCTCCACTTGCCGCTGCAAAACAAAACCCATCTTCCTCTTTGGTGTCAGCTACATTCACCGAGTTGCGGTTTCCTGAGTCCTTGTTTCGTAATTTAACTCTGCAGTTAGCCCTTTTGTGACCGGGTTTTCCACAGCGATAACAAGTAAAGTTGAAAGAATTCCCCGAATTTCCTTGCTGATTTCTTGTTTTTATTGGCCTCTGACGAACCGTTTTTGTGATACCGTTGCGTCTGAGAAGCTGTAGGAGGCGGTGTTTCATCATTTCTATTTTTCCCGACTATTCCCTTTCGTTTTCACTCTTCATCAAAGTAGCCCGTTTTTCACGAAGCTCAGCGTCAAATCTCATTGAGAGTGTTTCAATACGTTGTATTCCACTGGCACACAATGTCAATTTCTTCAACGGTAGCGCCAGTTGAACATAAATCTCGTATTAATTTATCAATCTTCAAAAAATGATTAACTAGTGTATCATTTGTTGCATCAAACTTCATAGTTAATAGTTTTTGCCCCACTTTAGGTTATGGTAGTAACACTAAAAGTGGGCGTTTGCGATCGTCTTTTGACAGCTCGAAATTTAAATGAAAATAACGGCTTAACTATACATCTGACACGAAAATTGAATAACCGAATTTGTAGAGGAGAAAATTCTCTACAACTTTGCTCTCTTATATATAGCGTTTCAGAGATATTTGCAAAAATAACGACGATTTTGTGATGTATGTCTGTCTGTCTGTCCGTCTGTCTGTCAGTCCGTAACATGTTCCCTGTTTTTAAGACGAACCGTTCAACCAATCAGCACCAAATTTTACAGACATGATTGCTGGCTGCCAGAGACCAGAACCTCCCTTTTTCAAATTTTTCGGACAAGAAATACGGTAGTAATACCAAAAAAAGCCGTTTGTAATATAATTGTAATTGCAAACGAACCGTTCATCTGACACGAAAATTGAAAAACCTAACTGGTAGATGAGAAAATTCTCTACATCTTAGCTCCCTTATGTGGGTGTTTTTTTTTTTTTTTTTTTTTTTTTTTTTTGCATATTATAAAAAAAGGGGGGAGGGGGGAAGAGGTTTGACACCCTCCATTGTATTAACGAAAACCAGCCGTTCGGAGATGTCACGTGACATTCCTCGCCCAGAACTCTCCCTGGCATACGCCATCTTGCGTTGCGTATTTGATGATTTTCTTATTGTAACTTACAAGTTGTCATTTCAAAGCAATGGCGCACTGAAGAATTAACAAAAACACGTCGTTCTCCGTACGGTAAATGATAATCTAATGTCCACAAATTCCATATTAACATCAGTTAACAACGGCCACCAATAGTATGAGATTCAACGACTCATTTTTTTTTTTTTTTTTTTTTTTTTTTTTGGTCCAAAACGTTTGCAATAACTTATAAAACTACAAATATAAAGTGGGCCGTAAAACACGTCAGTGCGATTTTTTTCTGAGCAAAAGTTGACTAGCAACTCGTTTCCTCTCATTTGTATTACACAGAGAAATCCATAAATCGAAGGACTTTACCTTATCTTTCGCGTATTACAGATGAATGTAAGCTATGCGTTGAATAAGGTGAAACATTTCCGATCTGGTTTTGCCAGTTCGGCCATTCGTGTTTCCTTGGCCGCACGCTGCGTATCCGTCTCAACGTCGGTAAATTGAACTTTTGTCATATTATTTTCCTGCACAAATTGTAAAAGTTCCAATTCCTCGAGAAGTGTTTCTATCCTGAATTTCCAGTTATTGAAATTAGTGCCGTCGAACAAGGGAATACGATACTCTTCTATTTCAGTTGCCATCTCGAAAATATTTACGCGAGAGTCCACTCTTGGGCACGTATTTTATTAATAATTCCGTTTTAAAACTTTTCTGTGCCCATAACCTGATAAGTTTAAATAACACGCTAAAATCCAGGAAAAGTTCACTTTTTAACATCAGACTTTATTCCAAAAAGAAATTAAAAAACCGAAGGGACTGAGGCGCTTCACGGTCTGCACGGCCACTACGGTCGGAGGTTCGAATCCCCCCTCGGGCATGGATATTTGTGCCGTCCTTAGTTGTAGCTAGTTCATAAGTAGTTTGTAAGTTTAGGGACTGATGACGCCGTAGTTAAGTCCCATAAGCTATACAAACATTTGAACATTCGAAATAAAAAATAAATAAATAAATAAATAAAAAATAAAAAACAGTGAAACACAGAAATTCAAAGCAATGCAAATTACGCGCTTTTGAGATCGCTGTCAGAGATATAGCTAGTCTACAATCTTTAAATTGCGCTCTCAACAAATTGTATGTTACAAACTGTTTCAGTCTTTATGTTGAGTCCTTTCGAGAAAGATCTGACTTTGCGTTGTGTATGATATGAATGTGTGACTTGCGCTCTTAAAGGGTGAAATTTTACTTCAAGTGCAGATTTGTGAAAAACAGTTATTTCACCTATTAAGAAGAACGAATATTCATACAGTGTGTTGAAACTGTATTTGGAACTTATTACAGAATTTCTACGATTTTAGTGTTTTAGGGACTCAGCAACAATTTTATTAATTGGAAGACAGTGATTTCATGTTTTTTTTATGAATATATTTTACAACTGATTCAATGAACAATATCTGTGGTTTACAAAACAATTAACTGAATTTCAACAAGGGTCTTTTTGAACAGGTATTTTTTTTTTCCTTTTTTTAAACAGAAAACTGGAAATTCAATTACAATTATTATTGGAGTGTATAGGGTCGAAGTCCAACATGATCAAGCTGAAGAACTGTACTTTGGAATAGAATCGGCTGTTTCAATAAACAACCCACATCTATCTGAAAGAGTATTTTGCGGCATTGGGCCCTTAGCTTTCATTTATTCCGAATCTTTAATTCAGCGCAAAGTTCCTAGTGACTGGCAAAATGCGAAGGTGACTCCAGTTATAAGACAGGTAAAAGAACGGACCCATATAATTACAGGCCAATACCGTTGATATCAGTTTCCAGTAGAAGTTTGGAGCATATTCTCAAATCGAATATAGTAAATTTCCTTCAATGGATAAGCTTCTTTTTATGAATCAGCACGGGTTTGGAATCATCGTTCATGTGAAACTCAGCTTGCCCTTACTCACATGACATCTTGCGAGCCATGGATGAAGGGCAACAGGCGGATTGTGTTTTTATCGATTTCAAAAAGGCATTTGACGCGGTGCCTCACTGCAAACTGCTAACGAAGATACGAGCATATGGAAAAGTTCAAAGATTTGTGACTGTCAGCAAGATTTCCTAAGTAATATAATGCACTATGTTGCTCTCGACAGCGAGTGTACATCAGAGTGTATCGTCAGGCGTGCCTCAGGGCAATGTGATAGGACCGCTATTATTTTCTTAGACAAAACTTCTAATTGGTATGAAGAATGGCAGCTAGCTCTAAATGTAGAGAAATGTAAGATGATGCACATGATAGAAAAAAAAAAAAAAAAAAAAAAAAAAAAACAATCCCATAATGTTCGAATGTAGGATTAGTAGTGAGCGTCTTGATACAGTCGCGTCGTTTAAATATTTAGGCTTATCATTGCAGAGCGATATGAAATGGAAAGTACATGTAAGGAAAGTTGCAAGGCGGGCAGCCGACTTCGGTTTATTGGAAAAATTTTGGGAAGATGTACTTCATCTGTAAAGGAGACCGCGTATAAAACGTTTGTACGACTATGTCTTGAGTATTGTACCCACAGCAGATCAGTTTAAAGGTAGACATAGAAGCAATTCAGAGGCAAGCAGCTAGGTTCGTTAATGATAGATTCGACCAATGCACTAGTGTCACAGAAATGTTCCGGGAACTCAAATGGAAATCGCTGGAAGAAAGACGACGTTCTTTCCGAGAAATTCTGTTGAAATTTAGAGGGCCGGAATTTGAAGTTGAGTGCAGAACGATATTGCTGCCGCCTACTTACATTTCACGTAAAGATCACAAAGACAAGAGAATTTAGGGTTTTTAAAAAGGCATACATTCTTTTTTCCCTCGTTCTATCTGGGAGTGGAATAGGAAAGGAAATGCATAGTAGTGTTACAGTGTACCCTCCGCCACGCACCTTACGGTGGATTGCGGAGTGTATTTGTAGATGTAGATGAACCTGCTTACTGTATTCGTCTCTTGGTCACCCTCTGAGATTTACCTCCCACACACTTCCCTCCAATGCTAAATTCACGGTTTCTTCATGTCTAAGAATGTGTCCTAACAATCGATCCGTTTTGTAGACGAAGTATGACAGAAATTCCTTTACTTCCCAATTTTATTTAGTTAAGCGATTTACCTACTTTATTTTCAGCATTCGTCTGTAGCACCCGATTTCAAAAGCCTCTGTCCTCTTCCTGTCTGAACTATGTATCGTCCATGTTTCACTACCGTACAAGGCAACACTCCACACAAATCCCTTCAGAAAAGATTTCGTAACACTTGTATTAACATTCGATGTTAAAAAAAATTCTCTTTTTACGAGAAAGTTTTTCTTCCCACTGCCATCTGCATTGTATATCGTTTGTACTAGGACAGTCTTATGATACTTTACTGCACGAGTAAGAAAACTCATTAATCATCTTTATTGTTTCGTTATCCAAACTAATTCTCACAGCGTCGCCTATTTTCTTAGACTACATCCCATTACCCTTGTTTTGCTGTTGTTAATGTTCATCTTATATCCGCCCTTCAAGACAATGTCTATTCTGTACAATTGCGCTTGCAGGTCCTTTCCTGACCTTGACAGAATTACAATAACATTAGAAAATGGAAATATTTTTATTTCGTCATCCTGAAATTTAATCTCTTATCCAAATTTGAAGTTGGCTTTGTATCTATCTCGACTACGACAATGCGATCACTACGCTGCTCATAGTAGTTTACCCGCAGTCCTATTTTGTTATTCATTATTAGACCTACAACTGTAATGCCCTAACTGATTTAGTATTTATATCTCTATACTCCAAGGAACTTCACTAATACTCCACATATCTAACTTCAACTTATACATATCCCTTTTTAAATTTTTCTAACCTCCTTACCCGATTAATGGATCTAATATTCCACGCTCTGATCCGTAGAACGCCTGTTTTGTTTTTCTTGATGACGACATCGTCCTGAGTAGTCCCCGCCTGGAGATCCGAATGGGGGACTATTTTACGTCCGATATATTTTACCCCAGAGGATATTCATACAGTATATTCATATTCGTATATAATACAGTATATTCATCGTATATTTATACAGTAGAGCTGCATGTCCTCGGAAAATTATCGACTGTAGTTTCCCCTTGCTTTCAGCCGTTCGCAGTAACTGTGTGGCAAAGCCACATTAGCTGATGTTACAAGGCCAGCTCAGTCAATCATCCAGACTGTTGCCCCTGTAACTACTGAAAAGGCTGCTGCCCCTCTTCAGGAACCACACGTTTGTCTGGCCTCTCCACAGATACCCCTCCGCTGTGGTTGCACCTACGATACGGCTATCTGTATCGTTGAGGCACGCAAGCCACCCCACCTCGGCAATGTCTGTGGTTCATGGTGGGAGCAACTTTAGAAATACGATACATTTTGAAATGTAGTGGTAGAGACGAATACTAAAGATTAGATAAGTAAATGGCGTATCTAATGTGAAAGTGCAGAACAGAATTGGACATAATAGAAATTTCAGGCATGTATTGACTAAGAGAAGGGATCGATCGGTGGGACAAATAATAAGACTTCAAGGAACACCGTGAGAGGAATGAAATGGGCAGGTTCAAAAGGGTATGAGTTGCCGTCCTTATGAGGTGAAGAGGGTTGCACAAGACAGGGTGGCGTGAAGAACATCTACATCTACATGGGATACTCTGCAAATCACATTTAAGTGCCTGGCAGAAGGTTCATCGAAACACCATTATACTATTTATCTCCCATTCCATTCTCTAATGGCGCGCGGGAAGAAAGAACACCTGAATCTCTGCGTTCGAGCTCTGATTTCTCGTATTTTATTCTGATGGTCATTTCTACCTATGTAGGTGTGAGTCAACAATATATTTTCGCATTCGGACGAGAATGTTGGCGATTGGAGTTTCGCAAGTAGACCACGCCGCAGCGATAAGCGCCGTTGAAATGATTCCCATCCCAGATCCTGTATCATTTCCGTAACGCTGTCTCCCCTGTATCGTGACAGTACAAAGCGAGCTGCCCTTCTTTGAACTCTTTCGATGTCCTCCGTCAAACCTACCTGATAAGGATCCCACACTGGGCAGCAGTACTGGCAAGGGTAGTGTATGCAGTTTATTTTGTAGTACTGTTGCATGTTTTTAAGGCTTCTGCCAATAAAACGCAGTCCCTGGTTCGCCTTTCCCACGATATTATCCAACTGTTCTTTCCAATTTAAGTCTGGAGTAATAGTAATTCCTAGGTATTTTGTGGAGTTTACGGCCTTCACTTTTGATTGATTTATCTTGTAAACAACGTTTAACGGATTGCTTTTCTTACTCATGTGGACGACTTCACACTTCTCATTACTTAGAGTCAATTGCCAATTTTACACCATAGTGATATCTTATTCAGATCGTTCTGCAGTTGGTTTTTATCTTCGGATGATTTTACTAGACGGTAAATGACGGCGTCATCTGCAAACAACCTAAGAGAGCTACTTAGATTTTCCCCTAAATCGTTTATGTAAATAAGGAACAGCAGAAGACCAATAACACTACCCTGTGGAACGCCCGATATCACCTCTGTTTTAGTCGATGCCTTACCATCGATAACTATGAACTGTGTCCTCTCTGACAGGAAGTTCCCTACTCAATCGCAAATTTGGGGCGATATACCAGAACCACACAGTTTGATTAAAAGCCGTATGTGAGGTACGGTGTCAGAGGCCTTCTGGAAATCAAGAAATACGGAATCGATTTGCGAACCCTTGTCGATAGCACCCATCACTTCATGTGAATAAATAGCTATTTGTGTTTCGCATGAACGATATTTTCTAAATCCGTGTTGACCTTGGGTCAATTGAGCATTCTGTTCGAGATAATTAATAATATTTGAATGCAGGATATTTTCCATAACCCTGCTGCAAATTGACGTCAATGAAATAGGCCTGTAGTTTAGTGTGTTACTCCTACTGCCTTTCTTGAATGTAGGTGTGACGTGTGCAACTTTCCAATCTTTTGGTACAGATCCTTCTTTGAGAGAGCGGTTGTATAAGGCTGTTAAGTAAGGAGCTATCGCTTCAGCAAAATCAGATAGAAATCTAATGGGTATACAGTCCGGACCAGAAGAATTGTTCTTGTTAAGTGATTTTAGTTGCTGCACTACTCCGTTGATATCTACTTCTACGTTTCTCATTACGGCCTCTGTTAAGTAATTCGAAATCTGGAATATTGGTCTGGTCTTCTTTGAATTTGAGCCACATCTGGTCTACACCTAAGTTTAGTGTTAGAAACGAGTGGAAGCAGTCTTTCAGGAAGCAATGTGTTTTATTTCTATCTGCTTTCCTGAACAAATATATTTATCGTTTATTTTTGGTAACTTTGGGACTTTCGATATTCAATTTCGCTACGACAGCTCTGTGTTCTCTAATACCTGTATCCGTTTTGATGCTCGTTATGAGCTCAGGATTATTTGTTGCTAAGAGATCAAGTGTGTTTTCACATCCATTTACAATTCCAGTTGGCTCATGAACTAATTGTTCGAAGTAATTCTCAGAGAATGCTTTGAGTACAATTTCGCACGATGTTTTATGGGTACCTCCTAATTTGAAAATATAATTTCCCCAACAGATCGAGAGTAAATTAAAATCACCGCCTACTATTATCGTGAGTCGGGTACGTTTTTGTAATTAGACTCAAGGTTTCTTTGAACCTTTCTGCTATTGTATCGTCAGAGTCGGGAGGCCGGTAAAAGGAACCAATTATGAACCTCTTACGATTTTCAGGTACAACCTCTACCCATAATAGCTCACAGGAACTATCAATTTCAACTTCGCTACACGAAATACTACTTTTGATGGCGACAAACACGCTTCCACCTATTTTGTTTAATCTATCCTTTCTGAACACAGTTAGATCTTTTGCAAATACTTCTGCTGAACTTATTTCCGCCTTGAGCCAACTTTCACTGCCTACAATAATGTGTGTTTCGGTGCGAACTGAAGACGACAACAAGAAACAACGCGACTAAATTTTATTTATGTTTAAATTACCAATTATTAGTTACTTTGAAATATTTTCTACTTAAAAAGTTTGCCGGGGTTTGCTGTTCGACGTAAGGCGGTAAAGATGCAAAGCTAATAGTGACGCGATTGCAGTACCATACAACACAACTGGTATCAGTGATATCAAACATGTTATCTTCCGTTTATCTTCCGATAACTGCATTAGCGAACAGTCATCTCCACATGATCGAACGTTAGGTTTTAGCAAGCTGTTCCTGGCAGGCGTCTTTTTCTTCTAAATAGATACATACCCGAAGCAGACACATTTCCATGTACAAAGTGAGTGACAGACACTGTTACTTTCTGCATTAAACTTGGAAAATTTTATTCAAGAAGTCTGGGATAAGGATGTCAAGGAGAATCGATTCCGATTTCGAAACTACCGATTCATTTTGCCCCTTCGATTGCGATAAATTTTAAACGGAAGTTTATCGGAGGTTGTTGAAAAGAAGCGGCAGCCGCAGTCAGCGTGTTGTCCAAAAACAGTCTGAATTAAATTTTCAGAGCCGCGGCGAAACGCCCGAGCGCATTGGTCCGGACTGTATCCCATTAGAGGATTTCTATCTGATTATGCTGAAGAGATAGCTCCTTACTTAACAGCCATATACAACCGCTCTCTCATAGAAGGATCTGTACCAAAAGATTGGAAAGTTGCCCAGGTCACACCTATATTCAACAAAGGCAGTAGGAGTAACTCATTAAACTACAGGCCTATTTCATTGACGTCAATTTGCAGCAGGGTTTTGGAACATATCCTGTATTCAAATGTTATGAATCATCTCGAACAGAATGGTCTATTGACCCAAGGTCAACACGGATTTAGAAAATATCGTTCATGTGAAACACAACTAGCTCTTTACTCGCACGAAGTGATGAGTGCTATCGACAAGGGTTTTCAAATTGATTCCGTATTTCTTGATTTCCAGGAGGCTTTTGATACCGTACCTCACAAACGGCTTTTAATCAAACTGCGCGGTTTTGGTATATCGCTCCAAATTTGCGACTAGATAGGGGATTTCCTGTCAGAGAGGACACAGTTTATAGTAATCGATGGTAAGGCATCGACTGAAAGAGATGTGATATCGGGCGTTCCACAGGGTAGTGTTATTGGTCCTCTGCTGTTCCTGTTTTACATAAACGATTTAGGCAAAAATCTAAATAGCTCTCTTAGGTTGTTTGCAGATGACGCCGTCATTTACCGTCTAGTAAAATCATCTGAAGATCAAAACCAACTACAGAACGATCTATATAAGATATCACTATAGTATAAAAAATAATGCGAAATGTGAAGTCGTTCACATGATAAATCAATCAAACGTGAAGGCCGTAACTCCACAAAATATCTAGGAATTACTATTACTTAAGACTTAAACTGGAAAGAATACCTAATAATGTCGTGGGAAAGGCGAACCAGAGACTGCGTTTTATTGCCAGAACCCTTAAAACATGCAACAGAATTACTAAAGAAACTGCATACACTACGCTGGTCCGTCATTTTTTGGAGAATTGCTGCCCAGTGTGGGATCCTTATCAGGTGGGTTTGACGGAGGACATCGAAAGAGTTCTAAGAAGGGCAGCTCGTTTTGCATTGTCACGTTACAGAGGAAACAGCGTCACAGAAATGATATAGGACTTGGGGTGGGGGATTCATCATAACAACGGCGCTTATCGCTACAGCGTGGTCTACTTACGAAACTCCAATCGGCAACATTCTCCTCCGAATGCGAAAACATATTGTTCACTTTTACCTACATAGGTAGAAATGATCAACAGAATAAAATACGAGAAATTAAGGCTCGAACGGAGAGATTCAGATGTTCTTTCTTCTCACGCGCTATTCGAGAATGGAATGGGAGATGAATAGTATAAAGGGGGTTCGATGAAGCCTCTGCCAGGCACTTAAATGTGATTTGCAGAGTATCCCATGTAGATGTAGATGTAGATGCTACATTGCGCAAGGCCGTACACCGTTACGGGTTCGAGTCCCCCCCCTCGGGCATGGATAATTGTGCCGTCTTTAGTATAAGGTAGTTGATAGGTAGTTTGTAAGTTTAAGGATTGATGACCCCGCACTTAAGTCGCATAAGCTTTACAAACATTTGAACATTTTTCAAATTTTCAGACTATTGTTTCATCAGTAATGACACCTAGAACTAACGCTGGACTTCGTTACTTGTCAGAATGCACTGGTTTATACCGGGGCCGACCACAAATCCTGCACACGCGCAGTGCGCCCGAACATATGCAACTTCCGGGTCCAAGTGTGAACCCGAAACCGACGACCCTCACGTAGTGTGTCAATGCACAGATGTCTCTGCTCTGATGAGTAGACTGCATGGAGAAAAAGCTGCGAAGCTTTTGTGTATAAAATATTCACTACTGGCCATTAAAATTGCTACACCAAGAAGAAATGCAGATGATAAACCGGTATTCATTGGACAAATATATAATACTAGAACTGACCTGTGTACATTTTCACGCAATTCGGGTGCATAGATCCTGAGAAATCAGTACCTAGAAAAATCACCTCTGGCCGTAATAACGGCCTTGATACGCCTGGGCATTGAGTCAAACAGAGCTTGGATGGCGTGTACAGGTACAGATACCCATGCAGCTTCAACACGATACCACACTTCGTCAAGAGTAGTGACTGGCGTATTGTTACGAGCCAGTTGCTCGGCCACCATTGACCAGACGTTTTCAATTGGTGAGAGATCAGGAGAACGTGCTGGCCAGGACAGCAGTCGAACATTTTCCGTGTCCAGAAAGACCCGCACAGGACCTGCGATACGCGGTCGTGCATTATCCTGTTGAAATGTGGGGTTAGGCAAGGATCGAATGAAGGAATCTGAAATGTAACGGCCACTGTTCAAAGTGCCGTCGATGCGAACATGAGGTGACCGAGACGTGTAACCAATGGCACCCCATACCATCACGCCGGGTGATACGCCAGTACCGCGATGACGAATACACGCTTACAATGTGCGTTCACCGCGATGTCGCCAAACACTGATGCTACTATCATGATGCTGTAAACAGAACCTGGATTCATCCGAGAAAATGACTTTTGCCATTCGTGCACCAAGGTTCGTCGTTTCGTACACCATCACAGGCGCTCCTGTCTGTGAAGCAGCGCCGATGGTAATCGCAGCCATGGTTTCCGAGCTGATAGTCCATGCTGCTACAAATGTCGTCCAACTGTTCGTGCAGATGGTTGTTGTCTTGCAAACGTCCCCATCTGTTGACTCAGGGATCGAGACGTGGCTGCACGATCCGTTACAGCCATGCGGATAAGATGCCTGTCATCTCGACTGCTAGTGATACGAGGCCGTTGGGATCCAGCACGACGTTCCGTATTGCCCTCCTGAACCCACCGATTCCATATTCTGCTAACGGAATCGCGATAGGTTACAATCCGACCTCTATCAAAGTCGGAAACGTAATGGTACGCATTTCTCCTCCTTACACGAGGCATCACTACGTCGACCGTATCGGAACTACATGATGTCCATTCACTCCTTAGGTGGGACTCTTTAACAATTACATATCTGCTCTTCTAGCACAAACACTCTCCTAAGCTTTTTGACCGGTTTATTAACTTTGGTGGCCATTGTCTCTATGACGACATCATTATCACTAACTGCTGTCTCTACAGTGACATCAATGACAAGGTCTGGCCTCTTTGTAGCTATAATATCCAGAAATAGGGCCGGCCGCGGTGGTCGAGGGGACTGAGGCGCTCCAGTCACGGTCTGCACGGCCACTGCGGTCGGGGGTTCGAATCCCCACTCGGGCATGGATATTTGTGCCGTCCTTAGTCTTAGCTAGTTCATAAGTAGTTTGTAAGCTTAGGGATTGAAGACCCCGTAGTTAAGTCCCATAAGTTCTACAAACATTTGAACAGAAATAGGGTAAAGTTACCTAATTTGGAGATAAAAAACCAATAATTCTGTAAATAATCGGCTCATTAGCTATAAATTTCTGCGAAAAATGCGTAGGCAACTTAGGTTTATATCAGTATGATATAATAATACTGATTTCATAGCATTAGGATTCGTTTCGGTTGACCTGAGGTTGTTTAAATCAGACCTAACAGTGGTACCTAACTTGGTGATATGGGTTCCTAAGTTCGTGATACATTGATACAAGTTCTAAATACTATGAATTTATTGATATTTCTTTAAACCTATTTTTACACTGTCAAATGGAACATATTGAACCACAAAAATTTGCAAAAATTTAGATCAGTTCAAATAAATTACGCTGTTTAAAAGTTAACAAATTGTGGAAAAATAACTGAATGACACTAATTCAGAAACACATATTAAAAAAGGCTAGTCCACTGTCTAAACTATTTGGTTAGGCTACAGAGATGACACATATGAATATGTCCCACTGCACATTCACTTTGGCACAGTTCATGTCAGGGAATGAGGCAGAATGAGCACTGCATCCGATTCTGTTTTGCAGCTTGGTATATGCTAATATGGTTTTCCTTGACCATTCTTGCCACCTCCAGCATTGCACTAGAGTTGTAGACACGATATAGTCTCGTAGATGCCACATTTTCACGTGTACCTTCTATCGTTTCCACTTTGAAGTAAAAGATAAAAAAGAAATAGTGATACTTAAGTTGGTGATACCATCTAAATTGGTGATAGGCTGTATGAAAATACTTTTACTAAAAAACATTAGTTCCATTAGGGTTGCCAGATCTCCGGGCGCCGCCCGGAGTGCCCGGGTTTGGAATGAATTCTCCGGGTCTACGGGCCAATGACTCTCATTTCCGGGCTTGAATGTGACCTTCATCTTCACTTTTTTTTCCTTTCTTTTTTTACGACTCTTTTAAGTACTATGCGCATGTAGCGACGATCTACATCGAACTTAACGTAACTTAAACTAAGGACGAACACAACATCCATGCCCTAGGGGGGGGGGGGGGGGATTTAGGGAGCAGCCTCGCGCACCGTGGCAAGACGCCTTAGTGCGCTCGGCAATTCCCGGCCGGCTCCTCTCTAGTAATTATGAAGAACTTTCTGTAAATGTCAATTTCTTATTGCAACAAAACGCTACTTTTCTATTCTTCCTCTGAAATCTTTTCATTGTTGCGTCGGTAGTAATCGGCTAGCGCATTATTAAGCAAACATTGTTGCGGCAACGTGTCAACTGGCGACGTCTATTAATTGTGTTCGTTCGTCCATTGTTTATCAGTTTACCGGCAATTTTTGGAATACTCGGATCGTCTGTGAACAGACAGATTACTGAGTAATAACAGTGAAATGAAGAGACGATATCTAAGTTCGTTCCGTGAAGAATGGTTGCAGGAAGAAAATTATAAAGAGTGGCTACAAAAGGTCGATACTGATGAGTGTATGTGTAAGTGCAGAATATGCAATATCTCATTTACTGTTAAGTACGACGGAGTGAAAGCTATGAATACACATTTACAATCAGAAAGACACAAAGCGAATATTACCACACAAAAGAAGAATCAGTCATTTCTTAATTTCTTGCCTAAACAATTTTCTGCAGAAGACGACAATCCTGGTTGGGGGGGGGGGGGGGGATTTGGTCGCAGTTGGGAGGGGGGGGGTGAGTCATTGGCCAAGGGGGAGGGGGGCCGTCTGGTCTCCGGGCCTGCCTCGAGTTCAATCTGGCAACCCTAAGTTCCATGCATGCACAGATGAGAGCATTGAAAACTAGATATAACACTTTTAACACCAGTTATGATTTTTTGAATTGATACCTGTGCGACCACGTCATAAAAATGCTTGAGAAACCTTATATTTTCACGAAAACGCTAAGCCGATACAAAGAGTAACCATAAAGTTACCAAAAAATTATATTTAACGTAAGTTTCTGAAAGGTTTTGTGAATGAAATACACTTGAACGATTCTCTTTACATCAATATAGACGTAAGAAATTAAATGAAGTATGGTATTACTCACAAATAAATGAAAATTACTGCTCAAATACGGCGCACTGTCCTTTCAAATTTTTAACAATATGCTAACACTGCCAAAACGGCGCTGCAACATGAGCAGTGCAAAGAAGACATTCTACGACACCCTCGAACTACATAAGTGTCTGTAAATCTATCGAACCAAACTGCGTGGTCATCAGTCCGTAGCTTACAAACTACTTAAACCTAGGTAAACTTACCTACGGACAAACACACACATCCATGCCCCAGGGAGGACTCGAACCTCCACGGCGAGCAACCGCGCGCTCCGCAGCGAGATGCTTTAGACCGCTCGGCTACTCCACCGCGGCGAACTACATGAGTCATCCCTACGGTCGTGAGAGAAAAAATAAATCACCAAATTAGATGTATCACCAAATTAGGTTTCCTTACCCTATTCCCATTGCGTGTGTACATAAAATATGAAGATGTTTAATTTGTTTTTAGAATAAATGAAAACATAAGCCTTTGTAAATTTCTCTTTGACAAGTCGGACCCCCCCCCCCCCCCCCCCCCCCCAATTGACAATATCCTGGCTACGTCACTGCTCTCCACCCCTCGTCCCCACCGAAAACAAAAAATCAAATGTTCAAATGTTTGTAGAACTTATGGGACTTAACTACGGGGTCATCAGTCCATAAGCTTACAAACTACTTATGAACTACCTAAGACTAAGGACGGCAGAAATATCCATGCCCGAGGGGGGATTCGAACCCCGACCGTAGTGGCCGTGCAGACCGTGACTGGAGCGCCTCAGTCCCCTCGGCCACCGCAGCCGGCCCATCGAAAACCTTAGCAGTTTGGTCCCCTACTCCAAACAACTAACCAGCTTCTGAGTAACTGCTTCCTCTGTTTAGACATGGAAAGTTCAGTAATACCAAGTGATAACCATCTCACAAATCTCAATGACCTTATCATTTAACAAATTAACATATGAAAAATATTTCTTATTCAACGAAATACTGGTGTTTTGGACCTATAAATATTTTGATAAACTGGGCCTCGAAAAAAATTTCCTTAGACTTTGTGGGTCCCATTACAAAAAAATCGCACTGACGTGTTTTACGGCCCACTTTAGATTTACTTATAGTTTTATGATTTTTGGAAACATTTTGCACAAAATAATAAAGAATTACGGGCGATACGATCAGGACTACTATTATCATATCTATGCACTCAACACGTACAATTTTGGTAGTGGCGGGTTTCGAACCACCAAGCACGTGCATGGTATTTACAATCTAACGTGCTGCCCACTACACTACGGCAAACAATCAAGAAACAGTTCCTTATTTCTCTTATTATTGATGACAGTTGTTAACTGATGCTAATATGGCATTTTTAGTTATCAGATCACTATTTATCGTACGAAGAACGACGTGTTTTTGTTAATTCTTCAGTGCGCCATTGCTTTGAAATGACAACGCGTAAGTTATAAGAAAAGCATAAAATACAGGTAGCAAAATGGCGTATGCCAAAGAGATTTCTGGGCGATGAATGTCAAGTGTCAATTCCTAACGCGTGGCTGACATAAAATCAAGAGGCGGTGTCAAATCGCCGTTATTTTTGCAAAAAGCTCTGTAACGGGGAGAGTTACGAAATAAACATAAGAGAGAAAAGTTGTAGAAATTTTATCTTCTACAAATTCGGTTGTTCAACTTTCGTGTCAGATGATCGGTTTGTTTGCAATTACAATTATATTAAAACGGTGTTTTTTAGTGTTACTATCGTATTTTTTGTCCGAAATATTTGAAAATGGGAGGTTCTGGTCTCTGGTGGCCAACAATTATGTCTGTAAAATTTGGTGCTGATCGGTTGAACTGTTCGACTTAAAAGTGGGAACACGTTACAGACAGACGAACAGACAGATGTAAAGTCACCGTTATTTTGGCAAATATCTCTGAAACGATGCGAGATATGAAAAAATCATAACAGAGCAAAATTGTAGAGAATTTTCTCCGCTACAAATTCCTGTATTCAATATCTGTGTCAGATGAACGGTTAAGCCGTTATTTTCATTTAAATTTCGAGCTGTCAAAAGGCGCTCGCAAAGGCCCACTTTTAGTGTTACTACCGTAGCCTAAAGATTGGGAACTACTGATATAGACGATGGTTTTTCATTGATTCACTTTCTGCTCTTGTCAAAAGACGCAGATAACATACTGTTCATTGTTCACCAGACTGCCACGAGATACACTCCTTAGCGGTTGGGAAATGTCCAGACCACACAACGTCTGAGTCATAATTTCCGATAATCTGGAGCTTTCTGTGATAGACCAGCGCGGCTGAGCTGAGGGCGCAACGTCGCACTGCGCATGCGCCGGCGGCTGTCACGTGACGCGCCTGCCAGTCCAGTCTAGTCCAGTCAGCCCCGGTGCAAAGTGCGTCAGTCAGTGTGTTTGCAGCTGCTGCAGATGGTGTTTGTGTCGGGTCTGTGCTAAGCGCGAGCTAAGATGGCGCGGCGTAAGTGGATAGCGCCGCTTTTGCTACTCGTGTTAGCGGCCGTGTTCGTCCGGGAATCGGACGCCAGCGTCGAGTCGCGTCCAAAAACTTTACACGTAAATCAGGATGATTCCCGACTGCACAAGAGGACCGTCATCTTCGATGCCCACCGGGACTATGACAGCGTCGCCGATTCGCCGGATATGGTTATTGAAGCACGGAAGAAGAGGTCGACAGACGTGCCGAAGTATAATATGACAAAGGTGAGAAAATTAGAACACCGCTATGCCCAGACGTGGCGGCCCCTGGACAAAGAACCAAGTGGTCGATATCCGAGCGAGGGTTATGCGCAGTGAGCGCGGTGTTTTTAAATTAATGCGTCAGCAATTTTCGCAACATATGAGCTCTAAATGTTGTAAAAGAGCGGCTGTGGGCAGTGTTTACATGCTGGTTGTCTTATTTGTTTTGCTTCGTACAGTAAAACTACAAAACATGTTAGAGCAAGGAAACGTAGGTATTACGAAAACCTATTGTAGGCCTAGTTCGCAGAAGGTCATTGTGCAAACGTCATTAGCTGTTCGTCGACAATTGATTATCCCTGAAGACATACAGGAATATATTTTTATTATTCGGGAGGGAAATTCTGGGAACTGTTGTTAGATTTTGACGTTGGCCAAGAGCCTGTCAATGTTGTGACAGTATTGACGTCTCACGCTTATTGTTTACCTGCGTGTGTTATTTATTGAACCAATGCCAAGGTGTCTCGCGTCATGAATCACTTCACCGATAGCTTAAAAAACAAAGCATGCATTGTAGTTTAGATCGCATGTGTTTAAAATGACGGTACAGCCCATGGTGACAGTACTTTGACTTTTCATCAAACTAATAGCAATAAATAACATCTCCAACAAACTGTATTTTAATCGCAATTGTGGTTAAATAGTGTTGTGAAGAACACACTGACACATTAGGCCAAATACTTTTGGTTAAGTACGGCACTGCCACTCATTAATACCATTGTAGGGCCTACTCACGACTTCAGTATCTGAAGTATTCAGATGAGAAAACTACATCAGTAGTAAATGGTAGGGAGGCATTAAAACAAATTAAATCCTAACTAGCTCTATCAGAACATTTTCCCCCAGAATTATAGAAAATTAAAATGTGATGTCTTTGCTGTACAGAATAGTATTCAGTGAGTAATAGGAACTAATAAAATACTACATGTTAACCATACTGTATTTTTGTATGATTTACTTGCTGTAATTCAGATTGAAAATTTATGAGAACATACCTCATATTGATTCCGGTCTTCTTACTAAGTGGATTAGCAAAAATGTTAAGCCTCAGTAATTATTTATATATTTAGTGGCAATTGTGTACAATCGAACCATTTAAAAAAATTTGCGATACTACAAGTATTTGTGAGGTAGGCAGTGTGCTAAATAACAACACTACATTACATCATTGCACAAGGTAGACAGAAGTAAGAGTCAGCAAACACAAAACAAGATATCAACATAAAACTACGGTATACAATTACCGTGTGGTGTGGCAGATTACATCTCACAAGTTGAGGGTTAAAACAGAAACAAAATTAGTCTCTCTTTGGTGTATGCAACTTATGATTAAGCATTCCAGTGAAAGATTGTATTGTCAGTCATTAGGCCTAATTGCAGTAGAATGTTGTTTCATTACGAATTATTAATGATTTCAAGTTGGTTGTTATAAATGTTCATGGATAAGTGGAATACAGTTTTTCGTGAGATCGAACCACTAACAAAACATTGTGTGTTGCTACAGATTTGCAAATGATGTTCACCATTGAAAGGTTCAACAAGAAAACTACAGAAGTTTACGAAAATATATTATCTGTGATTATTAACACAAAGGCCAGTGTGGATTTAGGTGGTTCCACCAACACATTCGTAGACATACATTAACAGATAGAAAATAGTCATCATAATGGACACATTCTAGCCAGATTCTCCTGAACATCTAACAACTGTCCCAAAAGGACTATGATCAGGCACTCAGTACAATTAAAACTATAGTAATAAATAAAGCATTTAATTCAACAATATTCATATAAATCTCAATTAAAAAGATTACGGAGAACTGATGAAGGCAGATCCCTACTGTACCTAGTAGGCATAATGTAGATAGACTGAAAAGTGGTCAATTGAAGACCAGGGTACCACCTGTTGGCTTTGACCCATGACTTCAGCGTGTTTCTTTGTATGACTCTAAATGTTGATCGTTTTCCTTCTGTTACTAATGTGACTTTTCTTTTTACAATACAAACTGATCAATTTACATTCACCCACCTACCTGAGCATCATGTTTTAATTAAAAACACTAATCACTTGAAATTTTGATCATTCATAATGGTAACCTCTTTGAAGACCACTGTTGCAAAGGAAAGTTTTGCTATTTGAGTATAGTTTTTGGTTTTGGAATGTTGTTTAGTATGTTGTTGCCAATGACGTCATGAGTCAAACCTGATGGCTGATATCCCAGTCTTCAACTGTTACAATAACTTACATAGTTTCACATTTATAGGTACATTTTTGAATAAGAGAAGCTACATTTTAAATGCAAAGAGTTTCTATGTTTTTCCTCTTCCCTCATACCTGAGGCAGACATCTACCTGTTTTGAAATGTAAACAACTTGACAGTCCTGCTACTGTAGGCAAAAGGAATAGGCCTACCATATAAGCTTGAGATAAGGAAGCAGATTCCTCTTTTGTTATACATTGTTTGAATGAAAATTACAAATACATAATGATGTAAATGTCTTTCGCATACAGGGTACAAAAACTCATTTATAAATATAATAAATTAAAAAAAGAGATTTGTGTACTCTCAAACCACCAGACTCGTTTCAGTTCTTCACTTAGGCTATTTTAGACTGTTATAACTTCTATGTAGGAGAAACACCTTGGAGGCTTTGTTCATTAATAGATAATGGCACAAATTTCAATTTTTGTGCACATAAGTCTACCCCCATATATGTTTATTCATAATTATTGCAAACAAAATCGTAAGCTGAGGATTTCTATAGTCTGAATCAAGAATGAGTACCTACTAGATTGACCCATTACCTGCCAACACTTCATTATTTATTTCTTACTCCATCAATCCAAATGTGTTAAGCTCACAAGGGTCTAGTATGTTTCACTAAACAATCATTACGTAGAGGTAGTAGTCAGTCATACAAAAGGAGTACTTCAACATATTTGCATTACACTTATGTGGTAGGAAAGACAAATACACAAAACATTAGAGGAAGAAATTAAAAAAAAAAAGTAAAAAAAAATTTAAAGGAAGACTATAAATGTTACATAAGCACGGTACCTACATGATTGCACAAGTTGCTCTACATTATATCACAATTCTACTTGTCATTAAACTCTTTCCTTACTACTCATAAACATGTATGTCGTCTTCATGTGCGAACGCTTTAAGTCGTGGTCATAAGGAGTGTGAGCAGCCTCAGTGGCTCCTGGCTGCGCTACGCCGCATTTGCCTGCAGTGTTCACCCAGCTGCTTGTGATTTTCTACAGAGACAGATTCTCTTGATGAGTGCGACAGTATTATTGTAAGGTATACAATATTGTTAGAAATATATTAAAATGCGCAAATAAGAAAGAAAATTGACATAGGTGAAAATCAAACAACCTGCTCTGACATCTTCTGCAGTATCGTGTTGTACCTACGTCTATAAACCTTGAAAATATCCGTGCTTTTAAGCAAATATACCAAATTAGAGTAATAGAGACTGATTGAGTTATTAAATGATGAAATCTTGTAGACTGGAGTTTGTTGTTGTTGTTGTTGTTGTTGTTGTTGTGGTCTTCAGTCCGCAGACTGGTTTGATGCAGCTCTCCACGCTACCCTGTCCTGTGCAAGTCTCTCTTCATCTGAGAATACGTTCGGCAACCTACATCATTTTGAATCTGTTTACGGTATTCGTTCCTCGGTCTCTCTCTATGATTTTTACCCCACGCACTTCCTTCTAATGCTAAGTTCACAATTCCTTGATGTCTCAGAATGTGTCCTACCAATCTATCCCATACAATGCTACACTCAAGACAAATGCTTTTCAGAAAGGACTTCCTAACATTTAAATTAATATTGGATGTTAACAAGTTTCGCTTCTTTAGGAATGCTTTTCTTCCCATAGCCATTCTGCATTATATATCTTCTTTACTTCAGCCATCGGAAGTTATCTTGCTACCCAAATAACAAAATTCATATACTACTTTTATTGTCTCATTACCTAATCTAATTCCTTCACCATCGGCTGATTTTCAGACATTGCATTCCATTACTTTCGTTTTACTCGTGTTAATGTTCATCTTATATCTTCCTTTCAAGACACTGTCCATTCCACTCAATTGCTCTTCAAGATCCTTTGCATTCTCTGACAGAACTACTATGTCATTGGCAAAATGCAGTGTTTTTATTTGTTCTCCCTGCACTTTAATGCCCTCTCCAAATTTCTCCTTGAATTCCTTCACTGCTTGCTCAATGTACAGATTGAACAACATTGGGGAAAGGCTACAACCCTGTCTTACTCCCTTCCCAACCTCTGTGTCCGTTTCTTGCCCTTTGACTCTAATAACCGTTGTCTGGTTTTTGTGTAGGTTGAATATAACCCTTTGCTCCCTAAATATTTAACCCCTGCTACCTTCAGAGTTTGGAAGAATGTATTCCAGTCGAAAAATCTACAAACGCAAAAGACGTAGGTTTGCCCTTCCTTAGCCTGTTGTTGTTGTGGTCTTCAGTCCGGAAACTGGTTTGATGCAGCTCTCCACAATACCCTATCGTGAGCAAGCCTCTTCATCTCCACATAAGAACGGCAACCTACATCTGTCTGAATCTGCTTACTGTATCCATCTCTTGGTCTTCCTATACGATTTTTACCCCACACACTTCCGTCCAACGCTAAATTCACAATTCCTTGATGTCTAAGAATGTGTCCTACCAATCTATCCCTTCTTTTAGTCAAGGTATGCCAGAAATTTGTTTTCTCCCCAATTCTGTTCAGTACCACCTCATTAGTTACGCGGTCAACCCACCTAATCTTCAGCATTCTTCTGTAGCACCACATTTCAAAAGCCTCAATCCTCTTCCTGTCCGCACTGTTTATTGGCCATGTCTCACTCCCATACAAGGCAACAATCCATATAAATGCCTTAAGAAAAGACTTCCTCAGGCTTAAATCAATATTCAATGTTAACAAATTTCTCTTTTTCAAAAACGCTTTTCTACCCATTGCCATTCTGCATTTTATATCCTCTGTACTGCGACCAGCATTTGTTATTTTACTGCCCAAGTAACAAAACTCATCTACCTTTTTTATTGCTTCGTTACCTAATCTAATTCCTTCGGCATCACCTGATTTTCTTACACTGCACTCCATTACCCTAGTTTTGCTCTTGTTAATATTCATCTTATATGCACCTTTAAGCACACTGTCCATTCCGTTCAATTGCTCTTCCAGATCCTTTGCTGTATCTGACAGAATTACTATGTCATTGGCAAAATGCAATGTTTTTAATTCTTCACCCTGAACTTTAATTCCTTCTCTAAATTTCTCCTTGCTTTCCTTTATAGCTTGCTCAATGTACAAATTAAATAACAATGGAGAAAGACTACAACCCTGTCTTACTCCCTTTCCAACCACTGCATCCCTTTCATGCCTTCAACTCTGACAACCACTGTTTGGTTTTTGTACAAGTTGTAAATAACCTTAAGCTCCCTATATTTTACTCCTGCTTGCTTCAGAACTTGAAAGAGTTTATTCCGATCAACATTGTCAAAAGCCTTCTCCAAATCTACAAAAGCTAGAAATGTAGGTTTGCCTTTTCTTAATCTATCTTCTAGGATAAGCCGTAAAGTGAGTATTGCCTCCTGTGTTCCTACATTTCTCCTGAACCCAAACTGATCTTCCCCGAGGTCGGCTACTACCAGCTTTTCCATCCTTCTGTATATAATTTGTGTTAATAATTTGCAACCATGACTTATTAAACTGATGGTTTCTGTAGTTTTCACACCTGTCTGCACCTGCTTTCTTTGGAATGGGGATTATATCATTTGTCTGAGGGTACTTCACCTGTCTCATACATCTTACACACCAGGTGAAACAGTTTTGTCATTGATGGTTCTCCCAGAGACTTCAGTAGCTCTGAGGGAATATCATCTACTCCTTAGCCTATCTTCTAAGATGAGTCGAAATGTGAGTATTGCCTCCTGTGTTCCTACATTTCTCCTAAATCCAAGCTGGAGTTACATTTATATTTTCTTCGCTTCGTCAAAGTGGGTGCAAATAAAGGCTCCAACTGTTTGTTCTCTGTACTGCCAGGTGCCACTCCCATGAACCACAGACATTGCCGAGGTGGGGTGGCTTGCGTGCCTCAACGATACAGATAGCCGTACCGTAGGTGCAACCACAGCGGAGGGGTATCTGTGGAGAGGCCAGACAAACGTGTGGTTCCTGAAGAGGGGCAGCAGCCTTTTCAGTAGTTACAGGGGCAACAGTCTGGATGATTGACTGAGCTGGCCTTGTAACATCAGCTAATGTGGCTTTGCCACACAGCTACTGCGAACGGCTGAAAGCAAGGGGAAACTACAGTCGTTACCTTTCCCGAGGACATGCAGCTCTACTGTATGAACATATGATGATGGCATCCTCTCGGGTAAAATAGTCCCCCATTCGGATCTCCGGGCGGGGACTACCCAGGAGGATGTGATCATCAGGAAAGACAACACTGGCATTCTACGGGTCGGAGCATGGAATGTTAGATCCCTTAATCGAGTAGGAAAATTAGAAAATTTAAAAAGGGAAATGGATAGGTTGAAGTTAGATATAGAGGGGATTAGTGAAGTTCGGTGGCAGGATGAAAAGGATTTCTGGTCAGGTGAGTACAGGATTATAAATACAAAATCAATTGGGGGTATCACAGGAGTAGGATTGATAATGAATAAGAAAATAGGAATGCGGGTAAACTACTATGACCAGCACAGTGATCGCATTATCATTGTCAAGATAGATACGAAGCCAACACCGACAACAGTAGTACAGGTTTATATGCCAACTAGCTCTGCCGATGATGAGGAAATCGAAGAAATATATGAGGAGCTAAAGGAAATTATTCAGACAATTAAGGGAGAGGAAAACTTAATTGTTATGGGAGACTGGAATTCGGTAGTAGGTCAAGGAAGGGAAGGAAGGACAGTAGGTGAATATGGTCTGGGTAAAAGGAATGAAAGAGGAAGCCGCCTGGCAGAATTTTGCACGGAACATAATTGAGTTATAACAAACACCTGGTTCAAAAATCACAAAAGAAGGTTGTATACGTGGAAGAGACCAGGAGACACTGGAAGATACCAGATAGATTTTATAATGGTAAGACATAGATTTCAGAACCAGGTTCTACAATGTAAGACATACCCAGGGGCAGATATAGACTCTGACCATAACTTGTTGGTTATGAACTGTAGGCTGAAACTAAAGAAACTACAAAAAGGTAGGAAAATAAGGAGATGGGACCTGGATAAATTGAAGGAATCTGAGGTTCTGAAGAATTTCAGAGGGAGTTTTAGGCAACAATTGACAGAAACGGGGGAAAATAAAACAGTAGAGGAGGAATGGGTAAAATTGAGAGATGAAATAGTTAAGGTAGCAGAGGACAAAATAGGTAGGAAAGCAAGACCTACAAAAAATCCTTGGATATCACAGGAGATACTAAATTTAATCGATGAAAGGAGAAAATATAATGCAGTAAATGAAACAGGCAAAATGGAGTACAGACGACTAAGAAATGAGATTGACAGGAAGTGCAAAATGGCTAAGCAGGAGTGGCTAGAAGGCAAATGTAAGGAGGTAGAAGAATGTATAAATAGGGGAAAAATAGATACAGCCTACAGGAAAATAAAAGAAACATTTGGAGATAAGAAAGACAGCTCTATGATTATCAAGGACACTGATGGAAAACCAGTTCTCAGCAAAGAAGGGAAAGCTGAAAGGTGGAAAGAGTATATAGAGGGGCTTTACAAAGGAAATGAACTTCGAGACAATATTGTAGGAAGGGAAGAGGATGTAGATGAAGATGAAATAGGAGATACTATACTGAGAGAAGAATTTGACAGAGCCCTGAACGACCTGAGTCGAAATAAGGCCCCTGGAGTAGATGATATTCCCTCAGAGCTACTGAAGTCTCTGGGAGAACCAGCCATGACAAAATTGTTTCACCTGGTGTGTAAGATGTATGAGACAGGTGAAGTACCCTCAGACTTTAAGAAAAATGTTATAATCCCCATCCCTAAGAAAACAGGTGCAGACAGGTGTGAAAACTACAGAACCATCAGTTTAATAAGTCATGGTTGCAAAATATTAACGCGAATTATATACAGAAGGATGGAAAAGCTGGTAGAAGCCGACCTCGGGGATGATCAGTTTGGGTTCAGGAGAAATGTAGGAACACGGGAGGCAATACTCACTTTACGGCTTATCCTAGAAGATAGATTAAGAAAAGGCAAACCTACATTTCTAGCTTTTGTAGATTTGGAGAAGGCTTTTGACAATGTTGATTGGAATAAACTCTTTCAAGTTCTGAAGCAAGCAGGAGTAAAATATAGGGAGCGTAAGGTTATTTACAACTTGTACAAAAACCAGACAGCGGTTGTCAGAGTTGAAGGGTATGAAAGGGATGCAGTGGTTGGAAAAGGAGTAAGACAGGGTTGTAGCCTTTCTCCAATGTTGTTCAATTTGTACATTGAGCAAGCTATAAAGGAAAGCAAGGAGAAATTTGGTGAAGGAATAAAAGTTCAGGGTGAAGAATTAAAAACATTGCGTTTTGCCGACGACATAGTAATTCTGTCAGATACAGCAAAGGACCTGGAAGAGCAATTGAACGGAATGGACAGTGTGCTAAAAGGTGCATATAAGATGAACATTAACAAGAGCAAAACAAGGGTAATGGAATGCGGTCTTAGAAAATCAGGTGATACTGAAGGAATTAGATTGGGAAACGAAGCAATAGAGGAGGTAGATGAGTTTTGTTACTTGGGCAGTAAAATAACAAATGATGGTCGCAGTACAGAGGATATAAAATGCAGAATGGCAATGGGTAGAAAAGCGTTCTGGAAAAAGAGAAATTTGTTAACATCGAATATTGATGTAAGCCTAAGGAAGTCCTTTCTTAAGGCATTTGTATGGAGTGTTGCCTTGTATGGGAGTGAGACATGGACGATAAACAGTGCGGACAGGAAGAGGATTGAGGCTTTTGAAATGTGGTGCTACAGAAGAATGCTGAAGATTAGGTGGGTGGATCGCGTAACTAATGAGGAGGTACTGAACAGAATTGGGGAGAGAAGGAATTTCTGGCATACCTTGACTAAAAGAAGGGATAGATTGGTAGGACACATTCTTAGACATCAAGGAATTGTGAATTTAGCATTGGAGGGAAGTGTATGGGGAAAAAATCGCAGGGGAAGACCAAGAGATGGATACAGTAAGCAGATTCAGACAGATGTAGGTTGTCGCTCTTATGTGGAGTTGAAGAGGTTTGCTCAGTATAGGGTATTGTGGAGAGCTGCATCAAACCAGTCTCCGGACTGAAGACCACAACAACAACTGCCAGGTGGACAACAGCTGAGTCACTTGCAATGAGTGCCATTCAAGTGTATGTCTTGTGTCTTGCCTGCACTGTGTGGGAACACACACACACACACACACACACACACACACACAGCCGACAGTGGTGGGTAACACAGTTCTCACCGCATGAGCGGTCCCTCTGACTCAGCTTTTAAAATCCACTCACGATTACATTGTCGTCGTACATAATACAACATTGTTCCAAATGTTTCTCAATTTAAAATCAATCTGCGCACGTGCTTAGAGTACAAACTGGATATAGTACAGTTGGTTCTGCTGTAATTTATATATTGAAGGTGCAGTCAATTTTCAATGTTATACTGAAGTTGTTGGTTTTTTTATACAGTAGGTCATGGTAGAAGTATGGGTGGATGATCTAGATTAAGTGGGGCTGCATATAGAAAGAAAGCTGAATAGAAGAGCCAGAGGGACAGTAAGCTTTTACAGAAGATACCACGACTGAACTTGTATTTTAGTGGTTAAAGTGACTGTGAACTGACTGTCTCTAAACATTAAGGTGACAAGTGTAATGTGCTGTGAATGCATAAAAAGAAAGATCCTGTATCATTTACCTGCCCTATAGCAGGTCAGCAGCTGGAAGAAGTTAATTCCATAAATTATCTGGGAGTAGGCATTAGGAGTGATTTAAAATGGAACAACCATATAAAATCAGTCGTCGGTAAAGCAGATGCCAGACTTAGACTCATTGGAAGAATCCTAAGGAAATGCAGTCCGAAAACAAAGGAAGTAGGTTACAGTACACTTGTACGCCCACAGCTTGAATACTGCTCACTGGTGTGGGATCCGTACCAAGTGGGGTTGGTAGAAGAAGTAGAAAATATCCAACGGAGAGCAGCACACTTCGTTACAGGATCATTTAGTAATCGTGAAAGTGTTACAGAGATGATTGATAAACTCCAGTGGAAGACACTGCAGGAGAGACATTATGTCACTCAGTATGGGCTTTTGTCAAAGTTACAAGAACATACCTTTACCATGGAGTCTAGCAGTATATTGCTCCCTCCTACGTATATCTCACATAGAGATCATGAAGATAAAATCAGAGAGGTTAGAGCCCACACAGAGGCATACCGACAATCGTTCTTTCCGCAAACAATACGGGACTGGAATAGGAGAGAGACCTGATAGTGGTATGCAAGGTACCCTCCGCCACACGCCTATCGGGTGGCTTGCTGAGTATGAATGTAGATGTAGAACCTGCGGTTGAACACTGCAACAATGAACAGTGTAGCTATCTAAATGCAGGTCACAGTAGAGTTATAAACACCACACAGAATCCAAAAGTTCTGAATTTTGGAGTTTTGGAAGCATGTACGGAGCCTACATGTTCTAAACCAGAAAATTTTTCTGTTCCCAGTAATGATCTATTTTTTTGGGAAAACACTGACCAGACAGTGGATTATTTGATTAAAATAGTATTAATCAAAACAAATATTTTAATTTTTCTATTTTCTCATGGCAATACTTGGGATGGATTGCAGTTAATTTGCAGCAGGAAACTGTTTCAGAAAGTTTTGGTGACTGGGAAAGTTACCATAACTATCTTGTGTATTCTCCTAGCCACGGATCATTGTTCTATGCATGCTGTAAATTAATCGTTGATTCATCACAATTTGCAACATCTGATTTCAGTGATTGGAGCCATGTTGGAATACAAATAGCAGAACTTGTAAATTCTGCCTCTCACAGAGACTGCTTGTTAAAATTGAAATCAGAGCAAATGAGATGAACAGAAACGATGAACAGCTACTAACCCAGAATGAGTATGAATTTGCATATTGGAGAAATGTTGGGGGTCCAATCCCTCCTAGGGCATGGATGTTTGTGTCGTCTTTCGTATAAGGTATTTTATATGTAGGTTGTAATTTTAGGGACTGATGACCCCACAGTTAAGTCCCTTAAGCTTAACAAACATTTGAACAGATACATGTGTAGACATCTTGGTCTACAAATGTCTGCCTTGGTGTGTTTGCGTGTGTATGTGTGTGGGTATGCTTGTTTACCTTTCCTTTTTTCTCCTAAGGTAAGTCCTTCCACTCCCGGGATTGGAATGACTCTTTATCCTCTCCCTTAAAACCCTCATCCTTCCCTTTTTTCCCCTCCTTCCTTCCTCTTTTCCTGATGAAGCGGCCAATGGTTGCAAAAGCTTGGATCTGTTTTTGTGTGTGTTTTTATTTGTTTTTGCGTTTGTCAACGAGCCTGCACTTTGGGAAAGTTAAAGACCTCTATTTTTTATACACACACACGTGTATAAAAATAAAGGTGGTATGACTTACCCAAAGCACAGGCTCGCCGATACACACACAAAAAACAAATGAAAACACACACACACACACACACACACACACACACACACACACACACACACACCTAGGCAGACATATTGTATATATATAATAGAGGAAAAACTCCTAGCAGAAAAAATATATATAAAAAGTAAATGAAGTTTATTTACCAGATGAAGGAGCACAGCTATGTGACAGCAACATAAATAAAACACAAACTCACACAAAAGCAAGCTTTCGCAACCATATGTTGCAGGGAAGTAGAGGGGAAAGGAAAGGATATGGGTTTAAAGGAGAGGAAAGACTTACCTTTGGGGGAAAAAGGATAGGTAAACAAACACCCACACACATATACACGTGCACACACACACAAAGGCAGACATGTGCAAAATGCCATGACCCCATTCTGCATATTAGTGTCTGTTTAGTAACCGGGGCTCTCCGTGCAAACCCAGTTACTAGCCTCCTCGCAGAGGCTGGGGTCGCCCCCTTCCCCTTTGGTTCCACCAGCAACAGCTGCTACCCTCTTATATTGCCTATGTTCATGCTTTGCCCCACCATCCAAATCACAGACTTATCTTTGCGACTGCTGCACTCCCGTTCACACAAAGACGCTCCAGGTTGAGTCTCCTGATTGTGGTCCTGTCCGTTCCCTTCTCTTGTCCATTGAATCCCTTCCCTTCTCTCCCATTTTCCACTACTCTTCCCATACCACCCACCCCCTTGGTGCATTCCTCACTTTTGGCAGAGCTGCATGCTATCTTAAAGGCACTACAGCTGATACGTCGAAATACAGGGAGAACGATTTCTACTTCGCTCTGATTCCCTCGGTGCTGTGCAGTCACTACAACAGCTATTCCTGTCTGTGACTTTGCTGCAGCAAATCCAGGATGAACTTTCCTTCATCCTACGTCGAGGGAAGGTGGTATTGTTTTGCTGGGTGCCGGGGCATGCTGGTATTCCGGGGAATGAAGAGGCTGATCGGGCTGCCAAAGAGGCTTGCAGAGCGCCTGAAGTGGCACTGTGCCCAATTCCCTTGCAGGATATTCACCCTTTGATACACCAGCGGTCTCTGAAATTATGGGAGTAAGAATGTCTTTCTGTGGCCAATTGCGATTGCTGAAGCCCACTGTTCGTCCGTGGTGCTCCTCCTTCGAGCCTATCAGGAGGGTTGAAGTCACTCTCACCCGCCTCCGAATCGGGCACTGCCCATTTACACATTTTTTTTTTTTTTTTATTCAGATGAGAGAATCCCCCAGTCTGTGATACCTGTGGCGTACAGATCACTGTCCGCCACATTTTATTAGTGTGTGACATATATGATGGAGACAGGGTAGCAGTGAATCCGGGTGCAGATTTGCCTTCAGTTTTAGGAAACAACGAAGAGAATGTGAAGAAAGTTTTATACTTTTGTGACTTGTCTCAACTATGGTCTAAACTTTTAAGCTGGAGGATTTCATGCGTTGCAGTGGTTGGCTGACCCATTTTATCGCTATGGCCAGCCAGCTATGGTCGTGTAATTTGTTTTTCTGTTTCTCTGACCTTTTTCATGGAGAACTATCCTCATCTTCATCTCTAATCTTTACTTTTTGTATTTAACGTCAGATGCTCACGTTACTGCTCTCTTCTCTTTTACTTGTTTGTTCACACTCCTTGCTTTTTCATTTTAAAAATTTGTCCGGGCGCTGAAGACATAGCTGTCGAGCGCCCAAAACGCTCCCTATCCTATCCTATCCTATCTTCCCCTTTTATGATTAGGTTGGGCTTGTTCCGGGAACTCGAAAGCCTCAGTAACATCATTGGACCTCTGTCGCCAGTGGACCTTCTGTCAACAGTGCAGAAGTTATTTACACAGACAGTTCTGTGATCAATGGATGTGCTGCGTATGCCTTTGTCTGTGGTGACCTTTTTGAACAGCAATCCCTGCCTTGTGAAAGCAGGATTTTCACTGCAGAGCTGGTCACTATTTTACGTGCTCTTGAACATCTTCGAGCTTGCCCGGTGGGTTGTTCATCATCTGTAGCGACTCCCCAGGTGGCTCGCAGGCGCTCGACCAGTTTCTTCCCGAGCACCATTTGGTGCAGTCATCCGAGACGATGTCTTCACCCTTTGCTAGTCAGGCCTTTCAGTGCTTTTTTGTTTGGACCCCAGGCCACATTGGCATTCTGGGAACGAACATGTTGATCGCCAAGCAGGCCACTATGTAACAGCCCCTAGAAATTGGTCTCCAGGACACAGATCTCCAACTGGAAATGACCCACAAGGGCCTTGGGCTCTGGAATGCAGAATGTTCCGACTCAAACGCACCAAATAATCTCCATGTAAAACTTCCTGGCAGATTAAAATTGTTTGCCGGAACTGGGACTCGAACCTGGGGCCTTTGACTCTCGCAGGGAAGCACTCTACCACTAAGCTATCCCGACACGACTCACGATGCCACTCCACAACTTTACTTCGCCCAGTACCTCGCCTCCTACTTTCCAAACTTCACAGAAGCTCACCTGCAAACCATGCAAGACTAGCACTCCTGGAAGAAAGGTTATGGTGGAGACATGCCTTAGCCACAGACTAAGGGATGTTTCCAGAATGAAACCTTCACTCTGTGGCAAAGTGTGCGCTGATATGAAACTTCCTGACAGATTAAAATTGTGTGGCGGAACCGGGACTCGGACCTGTAAGTTTCTACTCGAACCTGCTCCCTAATAAGCACATTCAAACTGGGTTAGTGTGTGGTAGTGCACACAGCAAAACTAACAGTAGACATACCAAACCTCAGACATTAATTGAAGACAGCATTTTACCCAAATAGACAGAAACAGTGACTGGAAGATACCCCAAACAGAAATATGAGTGGTGATTTGGTCCGAGAAGGGAAGGCACAGTCATAGCAAATAATTGCTTTCACCAAAGCAGTTACATGTCGCGTGATCCAGACTTGGTAAACCGACAATCTGTAAACAAATAAAAAAAAAAAATTGTCTGTCCTTTACAATAAATTAGGATTTCTGAAAAAACATTTTTTTCTTTCTTTTCATTACACGCAACCTCAATTGCGTGATTATGGATTAACACACCAATTGTGCGATTGGATTCACAGTTTCCTATCAGAAAGGACACAGTTCGTGGTAATTGACGGTAAGTCATTGAGTAAAACAGAAGTGTGACCAAGTCTGGAAACGTTGACAATGATGTAATTAGGGCCAAATATCTGTTTACTTCCTTTTTGGTTGAATGCAATGTCGCATTAAGTGCCACTGATCATGCTGGTGCTTTATGTAAGCGATGTTTCAACATCAGAAGTTGCAACGAAATATAGCTGTGAACACACAAAAAAACATGTATCATAAATAAAATGGCAAAAAATGCACCACCTGAAGATGTTAGTGCCTTCAGAGAGGACCATTTTCATTGGCAATAGATGGAAGCAATGTTATCGTTGGAAGATAGATCCTATTGTTGTTACACTCTTTGATAATATGAGGGAAAAGTAGTGAGCACTGTCCTATCTGTACTAGCATTAGATGCTAAATGGGGACCCTACATGTCAAAACACAGAAAACCTGAAATTACATAACGTAACAATTGAAAACTGTGTGCCTTTCTGCTCTGACACTGCTCCAGATTATAATGTAGCTCCTCGTATTGCTGAGCAGTCAAATAAATGTTTCACATTCAAGCAAATTATGTGTAAAAACAATATGTAAAAGTTGTTCTTCCATTACAAAATGTATGATCCAGTAATTGTCGTGCGGAAGTAGCTGAGCAGTCTGCAGCACCACGTTGTGGATCGCGCGGCCTCCCACGTCAGAGCTTCGAATCCACCCTCATGGATGTTTGTGTTGTCCTTAGGTTAGTTTAAGTAGTTTATAAAACTAGGGGCTGATGACCAATGTACTTTGGTGCAATAGAATTACAAATATTTGATCCAGTAATTCATTTTTCTAGGGTTGTACGCAAGATAAAGTTCCCATGGCACTACAGTCCTGAAAAGAGTTGTTACAGTGCATCCCGTGATTCTGTAGTGTACCTTGGTTCCCCCTACTCCAAATCCCCCCCGTAGCGAGCTGACCAGTGTTTCCAGCTCGTACGTTAATTATGGGCCATACGATAATTTCAGTGCTTGTATGATATACGATAGTACCTTGTACCATACTGGCCAAATGTATGATAATTTCTTTTTGGCTGTAAATATCATTTACACTGTGTATATCGAGCACACTTATGGCAATGTCAATTGTCAATACAATTAAGATAAGTGAAATTAGACTACTGGCCATTAACATTAACATGTGATCACATTTTCATGCAGTTTGGGTGCATAGGTCCTGAGAAATCAGTACCTAGAACAACCACCTCTGGCTGTAATAAAGGCCTTGATATGCCTGGGCATTGAGTCAAACAGAGCTTGTGATGAGCCAGTTGCTCGGCAACCACTGACCAGACATTTTCAGTTGGTGAGAGATCTGGAGAATGTTCTGGTCAGAGCAGCAGTCGAACATTTTCCGTATCCACAAAGGCCCGTAAAGGACATGCAACGTGCGGTTGTGCATTATCCTGCTGAAATGTAGGTTTTCGCAGGGATCTAATGAAGGGTAGAGCCACGGGTCGTAACACATTTGAAATGTAACACCAACAATTCAAAGTGCCGTTGATGCAAATAAGAAGTGACGTGTAACCGGTGGCACCCCATACCGTCACGCCGAGTGTTTTGGGGCAGGAAGGGGGTATTGTGCGAGTTCTTGCCCACCGTTACAGCAATCGACACTGCCAGGTATTGCGAAACACTACAAAAATTAACATACAATGTAAACTTTCACGGCCGGTGTTGTCTTGAGGTAAAACTTCCGGGCTGATAGGCAATGCTCCAGCGATAAAACTTCCTCCCGACGTTTCATCTCCAACTGCGGAGACATCTTCCAGGGTCTTCCGGCTACTTCCACTGTGGTTTGAGGGGCTCTTGCATTTATAGAGGACGCCACCATATGTCACGTGAGGCTGACTGTGTGTCTATCTTTGGATGACGCATCATTCTTGATTAAAAGTAATCAATTGTTATCTTGTTGGTGCAATGTCGACATCCATATTTTATGTAACTTCAGACCTTCTTCAGCAAAAGGAGGTGTATTTGCATCAGGATAATGCTCGACCGCACACTGCTAAAGCCACTAACTAGCTCATCACAATTGAATTTGTGAAACACGCACCCTACAGCCCGAATTTAGCCCCAAGTGACTTACAAGGATCATATCCTTGTGGAAGACCCCGCTGCAAGACCTGTCCAATCCACCCACCCAGCACTTCCTATTCCAGTCCTGTCACAGGCTTATCCTACCCTATCAGAGGCCGGGCCACTTGTGAAAGCAGCCACGTAATTTACCAACTGTGCTGCAAGCACTGTACAGCTTTCTATATTGGCATGACCACCAACCAGCTGTCCATTAGGATGAATGGCCACCGCCAAACTGTGGCCAAAAACAAGGTGGACCACCCTGTGGCACAGCATGCAGCGGAGCACATGCTTGATTTCAATGGCTGCTTCACAACCCGGGCCATCTGGATCCTCCCATCCACCACCAGCTTTTCTGAACTGCACAGATGGGAGTTATCCCTACAATACATTCTCCGATCCCGAAATCAACCAGGCCTCAACCTACGATAACTTCCCTATATATATATTTTTCCATACCTTACAGTTCCTACCTCTCTATCCCAAACCTCACCTATTTTGAGTGGTGTGTGAATGTGTGATCGTGTGTTTGTGTATATATATATGCGTATGTGTGTATGTGTGTGTGTGTATATATATATATATATATGTGTGTGTGTGTGTGTGTGTGTGTGTGTGTGTGTGTGTGTGTGCGGTCTTGTGTACTTGCAGTGTGCATGCATTTACTTTATTTTATTTTCTCCGCTCACCCGCCTCCCCACTCCATTCCTAAGCTGCATCTCGTTATTCCCATCTAACCCATCCCCACCACCGTGACGTAACCTTTCTATCCCCTCCCCCTCCCCTCCCCTCCCGTCCCCGATTCGCTGCAGAGCGCGATTCGAAGTGTGGCAGTCGGAGGTGATGGTTGTATGACTGTGTTGTGTGCCTGTGTGATTGCGTGAGTGCTCTATTTTCTGAAGAAGGCCATGGCTGATAGCTGAATGTGTTGTATGTGTGTGTCTTTTGTATGTGCCTGTCGCAGCTCGTCGCCACGTCTTTGCGGTGAGTTGTAAACTGTCCTCACTATATTATTTATTACAATCTCTTCCATTACATGAAGAAACAACTGGGTGGAACACATTTAGGCGACAGAGAAGAGATGGAAGTAGTGGTTCTATGGTATCATGGTGGCAGATTTTTTTGACTCGAGCATTCAAAAGCCTGTACACCACATGCAAAAATGTATTGATCTAAGTGGTGACTAAATAGAAAAACAGATTAAAGTCTGAACTTTCCATGCATTCATGATGAAATAAACATGTTTTATGCTGAAGAAAAAAATAATAAAATAAAAAAAGGCAATCTTTTTTTACAGACACCCCTCATACTAATTTTAATATTTTCAGAAAGAAGCTGCCCAACCCAGGATAATTAAGCCCAATTTCAAATGTGTCATCACTGAAAGTTAATAGACTATTATCTGAGCAGTTCTTTAGAACTTTAATACATTGTTTCATATAACACCCACTGGTCCTTTTTAGTAAACTGGGTAGCACATGCATCATGTTCAGCACCACAGCATTCACTAATGGTTGATTGAAACAACTTCAGGTGCACAGTTACGCGAGTGTTTTTTTACAATTGGTTTCATTCTCAAAATATCTTCAGGCTGCAGAGTACACAGCAAGCGATGCCTGCTCACCATCATCTCGGCAAAATGTCTCTGATAATTGTTTCTAGATTTATTATTTAACATTGCATAGAACAACCATAACTTTTTTATCGTGGTTTTAAACACAATTTGTTGACCTAAAGAGGTACTTAGAATGAAAACAGTTGCAGAGCAAATTAACACAGGAACAAGAATATTTGATTTTTACTGACCGTTAACACTAGGAGCCCAATAAAACTTATCCACTTGAAAAGGTGCTTTTTCAGAGGTGTGCACATAACAAAAATAATGTTTGTATGTATCCACTAAGATTGTAGAAGGCAGTAGATGTTTTCATATCTCACTCAAATTACCTCTCCTGCCACACATTAAAGGAGAAGATTTGGAATGCTGAGCAACCTGAAGAAAGGAAGGAACTACAGACAAGTGGAGGAGGATGCCCAGAACAGAGCGGAGTGGAGGAAGTCCAGTTGAAACCTGTCTCAGGACAGACCTACTCAAAGAAGACTAACCAGTATGTGCATGTACGTGTCACCTGTCACAGTCATTGGTAAATGTATCGGAAGTCCCGTATCACATGCCACACTCTATTATGGAGCCTCTACCAGCTTTAACAGCCCTCAGCTGACATGCAGGGTCCACAGATTCACGAGGTTATCTCGATACCTGTACACATCCATCATTTTGGTACAATTGGACATGGTACTAGTCAGACCGGGAAACATGTTTCTAGTCGTCAAAAGTCCAATGTCAGTGTTGATAGGCCCAGATGAGGTGTAAAACTTTGTGTCGTACAGTCAGCAAGGGCACACGAGTGAGCCCGTATCGATGGAGTTTTGGATGTCCCAGCATTCAAATATGCAGCTGTTTGTGAAAGGTTGGACTTCTGCCTCACTGAACAATTCCTGAAATTTCCTGACACATTAAAATTATATGCCAGAACTGGAATGCGAACCTGGGACATTTGCCTTTCGCGGGCAAGTGCTCTACCGCTGAGCTATCCCAATGTGACTCATGGTCTGTCCACAAAACTTCAATTCTGCCAGTACCTCGCCTCCTACTTCACAGAAGTTCTCCTGCAAAACGTGCGAGACTAGCACTCCTGGAAGAAGGGATATGGTGGAGACATGGCTTAGCCGCAGCCTAATGGATGTTTCCAGAATGAAACTTTCACTCTGCAGTGGAGTGTGCACTGATATGAAACTTCCTGGCAGATTAAAAATGTGTCTTGGAACCGGGACTCGAACCTGGGACCTTTGCCTTTCGCGGGCAAGCGCCCTGCCACTGAGCTATCCCAAAACGACTCGCGGTCCATCCTCACAAATTTACTTCTGCCAGTATATATTGTGGGGAAGGTGAACCAAAGATTACATTTGAACCGAGATAGAATGGCTGGCCAGTACTTACCTTTGTGCTGTACCGCCGATAGTAACACAAATGAAGAAACAGAAAAAAGGGAACAAAAATGACTAGCTTTCGGAACACAGTTCCTTCATCAGGTCGGAGAGAATGGAAGAAGAAAGGATGGGAACAGAAGGGAAAGGTAGTTCCCGACCTAGGTCATGAAGGTGGTGTGGACGTCAGAGATACTGGATACTGGAGATACTGGAAGTATCTCTGACGTCCACACTCCCGAAACACCACCTTCATGACCTAGGTCGTTAACTACCAGTCCCTTCTGTTCCCATCCTTTCTCTTCCCTTCTCTCCCACCTGATGAAGGAACTGTGTTCCGAAAGCTTGTCCTTTTTGTTCCCTTTTTTTCTGTTTCTTCATTTGTGTTACTATCGGCGGTACAGCACAAAGTACTGGCCAGCCATTCTATCTCATTTCAACAATATTTATCATCACTGAGGAGAATTTTCATCATTAATCAAAGATTATGTTTCATTGACAGAACGCTTTGAAGATGCACCAGCTCCACCAAAGAGACTGCTTACATCACACTTGTGTGTCCTGTCCTGGAGTACTGTTGCCCAGTGTGGGACCCTCACCAGGTGGGACTGACGGAAGATATTGAGGAAGGTCAGAGAAGGGCAGCTTGTTTTGTTTTATCACATTACCGTGGGGAAAGCGTCATGGAAATGTTGCACAAATGAGGGTAGAAATCATTAAAAGAAAGACGTTATTCATTGTGGCGTGATCTGTTAGCGAAGTTTCAATCACAGACTTTTACTTCTGAATGTGAAAATATTTGCTAGCACCCACCGACGTAGGGAGACATGATCATCCCAATAAAATAAGAGAAATCAGATCAAAAACTAAACGATTTAGTGTTCTTTCTTCCCGCAAGCTATTAGAGAATGGAATGGTAGAGAGAAATTATGAAAGTGGTTAATGAACCCTGTGCCATGCACTTAAATGTGATTTGCAGAGTATCTATGTAGATCTAGATGTACCTCACTTTCCAAACTTCACAGATGTTCACTTGCAAGGCTAGCACTCCTGGAAGAAGGGATATGATGGATACATGGCTTAGCCACAGCCTAAGGAATGTTTCCAGAATGAAACTTTCACTCTGTAGTGGAGTGTGCACTGGAAATATCCCCTAGGTTGTGGCTAAGCCATGTCTCCACCATATCCTTTCTTCCAGGAGTGCGTCTTGTACGTTTCGCAGGAGAACTTTTGTGAAGTTTGTAAAGTAGGAGGCGAGGTACTGGCAGAATTAAAGTTTTGAGGACAGACCTTGAGTCTCATCAGGATAGCTCAATGGTAAAGTGCTTGCCCGCAAAAGGCGAAGGTCCCAGGTTCGGACACACAATTTTAATCTGCCAAGAAATTTCGTATCGGCGCACACTCCACTGCAGAGTGAAAGTTTCGTTCTGAACAATTTTTTTCAGTCGTCATTGGCCTCCTCCTTTCAGAATCTTTCCTGGCCAGAGTGATGTCGGAGATGCCTGATATTCGTGGTGCACTTGCGAAACGTTGTACAGGAATATCACCACCTCATCACTACCTCGGAGATATGTCCCACCTCTTCTGTGCGAACTGTAACACCTCATTCAAACTCGCCTAAATCGTGATAACTTGCATTAATGGGAGGCAGCAGTAACCGATCTAATGCCTGCTACAGCCCCTGTTATCTGACATAGGCGTCCTGAGTGTTTACTACATATCTTTTTTTTTTTTTTTTTTTTGCTTATGCACGCCTATTCCAGTTTCTTTGGCCCTACAGTACAAAAGATTTTATTACAATTCATTGACCTAGGTTTCAATTACTATAAAAGGGATTTCAGATAGCCACTTGTTACCAGATGCAGATGTAGCCTTAGAGACACATGTCAGTAATGGAATTGCATTTTTCCGTTCAATTAATATTAGCAGTGAAACACATAAGTTTTACTTAGGCGCATGATAGCGGGATTACAAGGATCCGGAAGTGGTAAGCTACTGGGCGATCAAACAAATCGGCATTCGTTTAACATTTATTGTACAACAAGTAAACAAAAGGGATTACAGCGTAGTACATTGGTATTAGAGCCACAACGAATGCACATAAACATACATACACCCAAAATACCTTTACATAAACAATCCCTTTTGGTTTCTTTCCTGCTCCATCAAGGTTAAAGAAAACCTGTTTGCTCGCCGGACAACCAGCCAGTTATAACTAATCACAAAGCACAGCAGCGCCTTAGATAACCTTCTAGCGCTCACACCTTTAACAACACAAGCAAATGATATTTTTTTGAAATCGGAATGGAATAATCCATTAACAACACTTAACTCCTAATAAATGGATGCTTATGTCCCTTGGAGACCTTAGCTTTAAACGACAAGGGTAATTGACAATCTTTCAACATCAGGGTCACAACCTCGGTCAATTCAACAGTTTCAAGAATCCGCTGCTAACCAAATTAACACCAAAACAGTTTTACTATTACACCTTTTCCAAATTTTAATGTAATGTCTGACAGCAAGCAGCAACTCCTTATTCCCTTCAGTGGAGCAGTAATCATATTACTAGCACATAAAAGGTTCTACTCTGAGATTAACTTATGTGGACTTTACAAGCATAAGAAGGAATAGAATCATGGTCAATATAACTTCTCATTCACTGCTCTGAAGCAATCGGTACACAATATCACAAGCCTTAATGTATCTCACCAACCCCCGACCCGCCAGGGGACCCACAGTTCTTTTGTGGGTACGTGTGTGGCGCGCACGGGGCCCCGAGCCGGAGCAGCCTTTCTTCTGCCCCAGGCTGCTTCACTTTCCCTCCCGGTTTATGCCTTCGCACGGAGACGGGCGTATTTCGTGAGTTATGGTGGTTCTTGTTGTCATTTCTCTTATTCCTTGGTTCCTTCCTTTCTTACCCTTTGTTTCTGTCTTTCTCTCCTTGTACTCTCCTAGCCTTCTCCTCATTAGTCTCCGCCTCGGCGTTTGAGACACTTCTTTCCTTCCTCTTCACTTTCTCTATTCTTCTTCTTTCCTCCCTGTGCGTGTCTGAAGGCCGTCCCACGCATTATCATGCGTAATTCCCCGTCCCGGGTAGACAAGTAGGGCACGTACGTACCCTCTGGTAAAGGCCAGGACCAGGGAGGGGTGATTAACCGAGCTGGTACCTTCCGAACTTGCCGATTGGTCCCTCCGTCAGTTCTCGGGAGGTGTGAACAATCACCTAAGGCGGGTAAGCCCTCGGATAGGGCCCCCACTAGGAAGGAGCGCGCCACCGGAGACACCGGTAATCACGGGGGACACTTCCGCGATGACTTCCTTCTCTTCTTCAGTGACGTTGACCCAGAAACGAAAGATAGATTTGCCTCAGCAAAAGAAGACTCTGCCTAATCTACCGAGATTTCTTGTTGTCTCTCGCACCGATGGAAAAGATTTCATGTCTGTAAATCCTTTCGTCATCCAGAAAGGTGTAGATGCAATTGCTGGCCCTGTTAAAACCTCTTCATGTCAGCGCAATGGCACATTGTTGCTGGAAGTGGACAGTGCCTTCCAAGCTCAGAAACTAATCCGGACTACATTGTTACACACGTTTCCTGTCAAGGTAGAAGCACATCACACACTCAACTCGTCACGGGGGTAGTCTTAACGAGATCCCTTGACGGGTTGTCTGGCGAAGACATCCAAACCTACATGTCCGATCAGGGTGTCACAATCGTGCATAGGGATTTGAAAAAGGTAGATAACCAGCTGACACTGACTCCTACTGTGTTTTTGACGTTCGACAGGGTTGAACTCCCGTCGAGGGTCAAAGCAGGGTACGAAGTTATCTCTGTCCGCCCTTATATTCCAAACCCAATGCGCTGTTTCCAATGCCACAGGTACAACCATACCCGTGAATCGTGAGCAAATGCAGCAAAATGTGTCACTTGTGGTAGGGACGCCCATGAGGGGGTTTGCCCACCTCCGTACCCTCACTGCCTTAACTGCAACGGTGACCATGTGGCTTCCTCTCACAACTGCCCTGTATACAAGGATGAAAAGGTCATCCAGCAAATTCGGGTTATGAAAAAGGTATTGACATCTGCCGCTCGAAAGTTGTTGGCGAGTCGAAGGCCCGCTGTCCTCCCAGCGGGCACATACAGTAAGGTCCTCACCTCCACTCGACCTACTAAGGATTCAAGTACCCAGACGTGTGATTTTACCTTCGCTGACACAGTTGTGCGATCCGCCAGCCCGAAGATTGCCCGTTCCACGTCCCCGCTTCCTCCTGCTGCTTCTAAAGTACAGTCTTCGTCAACCTCTGGTAAACCGCGGGCACCTAAACAAGATGCCCGGACTTTGAAAAAGGAACCCGTCCGTGAGGATTTTCTGCGTTCTCAGGCTTCCCAACCGTCGACTGCCTCTTCTCACCGTCACTCTTCAAGAAGAGCCGACAAGAAAAAGTGTTCCTCTCCTTCCCCGCCGAGGCGTGACCCATCCGTCACACCGCCCAACAGTTGCCGGCCTCGGCCGTCTTCTGTTTCACCGGGACGCTCCGTCTGCCGGGCACCCGGCCGTTTACCGGCGGTGGAAGCTGCCCCTCCTGATCAACTCCGGAAGGTGGCAGACGCGTCGATTGAACCAATGGAACATGACCCTTTGCCACTAGATGGCGATAGCAGTGCTCCCTCGAAGTCCGGTCCTCAGTGGCCGTCGAGGTGACCCCACCTGCTTGTTCCTTTTTATCTTCTTTTCTTCTCTCATTTTTTATCATGGCGCTCCTTCAATGGAATATTCGCGGCATTCGTTCCAATCGGGAGGAATTAAAACTACTCCTTCGATTGTACTGCCCGCTTCTCGTCTGCCTCCAAGAAACTAAGTTGCGTCCAAGTGATCGTGCAGACTTTCCACACTACACCTCTGTGCAGTTCGACCTGCCACCCGTGGAAGGTATCCCAGCCCATGGAGGGGTTCTGATGCTCCTTCGAGACGACGTCTATTTCCATCCCCTTTCATTGCATACTCACCTTCAGGCAGTTGTCGTCCACATCACTTTATCCACATTTACCTTTTCCCTCTGTAATATCTATTCGCCATCGTCATCTGCCCTTACTAGGGCAGATGTGCTACACCTTGTTGACCAGCTCCCTTCACCTTTCGTGTTGGTAGGCGACTTTAATGCCCACCACCCCCTCTGGGGCTCTCCGGCACCTTGTCCGAGAGGCTCCCTTTTGGTGGACCTTCTCCACCACCTCGACCCCTCAGGGGCTCAGCATTAATTTGCTGAGTACGGGCTTGGCGAACCCGGGGTCCTGAGCTGTGGGCTGTGTCGCGTCAACAGCCCGCTACATCGTAAGCTCTGTGCATGCCTCAACGACCATCGTACCGCGCGACGGTGGAACGTTGTACGTTTCAGAGCCCGGGGATCTTGGCTTAATCGCCCGGGTCGCGAGGATGGTACAAACCTCTATAAAAACCCCTCAATCTCAAGGTGTGCTACGTGCCGAGGAGATGCATGGCTGTTGAGGTTGAACAGCCGCTAGCGAGCAACCTCTGAGGAACCTGCCGCACCTCAGTTGTATCAGGCTTACCCAGGCAAGCGGGGCTCTGCCTGGGTGGACCTCTTTTCCCTAGCTGCTCGTGGGACGACAATGAAACGAGCCATAAACAGCATAGGCGGGCGCAAAACCGCCGTCTCTAAGAGAGGAAGAAACAAATTTAATGGTGCACAGTATGACCCCCGATCGTTCCCTTCCCTGGCCACACCTTGGGAAGAACGTCGGGCCCTTAACCAATCTGAGCCTTACTCCCCCCAGTACTTAGTCTGTACTCGGGCTGACGGGGAATCCTTTACAAATACTAAGCCGCAATTTTTTGTTGACACTATTGAAAATCGATTTGGTGAAGTGGCATCATTTTCCAAAATGAGAAGCGGTTCTGTCTTAATACAAGCGGCATCTCCTGCACAGTCAAAGGCTCTACTTGCTTGCGACAAGCTGGGAGACGTCGCCGTCAGTTTCACGCCGCATAAGACGCTCAACATTATCCAGGGTTTAGTATTCCACCGTGATCTCCTGTCACAGACTGACGACGAATTGCGCGTCGACTTAGAGCGGCGAGGAGTTCACTTCGTCCGGCGCATCTACAGGGGACCGAAAGATCGCAGGGTTGCCACCGATGCATTTATCTTGGCCTTCGAAGGCGATGTACTGCCTGAGAAGGTCAAGATAATGATATACCGGTGTGAAGTAAAACCATACATCCCTCCCCCTAGGCGATGCTTTTGGTGCTGGAAGTTCGGGCATATGTCCTCCCGATGCACTTCCAGCCCCACATGTAGGGACTGTGGGCGACCATCACACCCGGACGCACCATGTACACCGCCTCCTGTGTGTGTGAATTGTGGGCTGCAACATCCGCCTTGCTCGCCGACCTATAGTGTGTTACATAAGGAACGAAAAATCATGGAATTCAAAACCCTGGATAGATTAACGTACTCAGAGGCCAGACGAAAGTATGAGCGTCTTCATCCCGTTCGGATGTCGTCATCGTTTGCTGCCATTGCGTCATCTCCGATCGCTATGGGGACGTCAGCCTCCCATGTCATGCCACCTTTTGTGGCCCCTGTCGGCCGGAAACATCAAACTGCCCCCTTGACTGCTGGGGGCCCTTCTTCTGTTGCCCCCCCCCCCCACCACCTCCTGTGGGGGCAACTGCCCCACAACCGTTGGGGACTCCGGTCCCTAACACCCAGCCGGAGAAGCAGCAGCCTTCTCCGGCACCTCTCGCCAGGAAGTGGTCCCTGGGCTCCCTTCCTCCTATGGTTTCTCCCACTGATAATGTGGGTACCAGTGAGTGGCTGACACAGCCACTTACTTTGAGTCGTGGTCGTAGGGCTTCAAGGTCCTCCTCAGTCCCTAAGGCTGAGGTCGAGGCCCCAAAGCCCACCCAGCAAGAGAAACCTAAAAAGGAGCGAGAGAAGAAAAGGTCGAAGGCTGCTAAGCAACCATCTTCCACGGTGGAAACTGTACCACCACCACCACCGCCGCCGCCGCCGCCGCCGCCGCCACCACCACCACCACCACCTCACACGTCTGAGGACGTGGTGGAACTCCTCGCCTCACCAGAGGACTTGGCTATCACCAAGACCTTGGAGGCGATGGATGTAGAGGCCCTGCCTCCCCCGACGGCGACGACTGGTGATTCCGTGGAACAAACAGCACCATCGATACTGCCATGCCTCAGCAATCAAGAAGTAGCATGATCTTGCAATGGAACTGTGGCGGCTTTTTCCGCCACTTACCCGAGCTGCAGCAATTACTGTGCCGCTATCCAGCCCTCCGCGGCTATCGGGGCTACTATAACAACCGCACTGACTACAACAGGGTATCTGGAGGTGTCTGCATTTATGTCCTAGCCACTGTTCCTAGTGCTGCCGTGCCTCTTAACACGGCTCTCGAGGCAGTGGCTGTTAGACTCAGGACAATGCAGGACATGACTGTCTGCTCCCTGTACCTCCCACCAGATGAGGTCGTGTCCCTTGCTGACCTCACTGCCTTGGTCACGCAGCTACCCCCACCATTTATCCTTTTGGGGGATTTCAACGCCCACCACCCTCTCTGGGGCGGTATACAGCCCTCGGGACATGGTAGAGACGTTGAAACATTAATGACACAGCAGGACATATGCCTCTTAAACAACGGTGCACCCACACATTTTAGTATAGCACATGGCACATATTCTGCTATTGACCTATCTGTATGCAGCCCAGGCCTGCTCCCACATTTGAGTTGGAGGGTCCACGACGACCTTTGCGGGAGTGACCATTTCCCCATTCTTCTGTCACTCCAGCACTTTGAACCTGCAGGCTACCCATCCAGATGGTGTCTACATCGAGCAGACTGGCGGCGTTACACCTCGGCTGCTGTGGCTTCTGTTTCATTACCACGTGATATTGATATGGCAGTCCAACAGGTCACAGCTGTTATAGTCTCAGCTGCAGAGGAGACCGTTCCAATCACCACTGGCTCCCCTCGGCGCAAGGTTGTGCCCTGGTGGACACCCGAGATTGCTGAGGCCATTCGGGACCGTCGGCGAGCACTACAACGCCACCGGCGCCACCCTACACTTGACAATCTGATAGCCTTTAAAAGGCTCAGGGCCCGAGCCCGACGACTTATCTGGAAAAGTAAACAGGACTGTTGGGAGCGGTACGTTGCCTCTATAGGCTCTCGTGCCTCCCCTTCTCGCGTCTGGTCTCAGGTACGGCGCCTCTATGGATACCGCCCACCAGCGGGAATCCCATCTCTGACCATCGATGGAACTCTCTGTACTGACCCGGCCGTTATTGCTGAGTGCATGGCAGAGCATTATGCGAACTGCTCCGCGACGGCAAATTACAGTGCCACCTTTCGCTCCCTTAAACAACGGGTGGAGCGAAATCCTCTATCTTTCCACACTCGCCGCCGGGAACTGTACAATGCTCCATTTACGGAATGGGAGTTTACCACTGCTCTTGCTGCATGCCCTCTCCGGGACCAGACCGTATACATGGCCAGTTCGTCCGTCACCTGTCAGCGGACTTTCATCAGAAATTGCTCGCCTTATTTAATAGGATCTGGACAGGGGGTGTTTTCCCATCCCAGTGGAGGGGTAGTATTATTATCCCTGTTATGAAACCGGGAGCAGATCCGCTGGCAGTTACAGTTACCGCCCCATCAGCTTAACAAATGTCCTCTGTAAGTTGCTTGAGCGTATGGTGAGTCGCCGTCTTATGTGGGTCCTTGAAAATCGGAGTCTGCTGGCCCCACAACAGTGGGGTTTCCGCCAGGGACGCTCCACTATCGACAACTTAGTGTCATTGGAGTCGGCCATCCGTACAGCCTTCTCTAGGCGTGAGCACTTAGTTGCGGTCTTTTTTGACCTCCGGCGGGCGTATGACACAACATGGCGCCACCATATTCTTGCTACATTGTATGACTGGGGCTTACGGGGTCCACTCCCAATTTTTATCAAGAATTTCCTCTCGCTGCGCACTTTTAGGGTTAGAGTTGGTACCTCCTTCAGCTCACGCCGAGTCCTGGAGAACGGCGTCCCACAGGGTTCCGTTCTCAGCGTACCGCTCTTTTTAGTTGCCATAAACGGTCTTGCTGCAGCAGTGGGGTCATCTGTTTGTTGTTCCTTATTCGCCGATGACTTTTGTTTATTCTACAGCTCTCCTAGCATTGGTGTCGCAGAAAGGCGTCTTCAGGGAGCCATCCGAAGGGCACAGTCATGGGCCACGACACATGGCTTTACGTTCTCAGCATCTACAACCCGGGTGATGCACTTTTGTCGTCGTCGGGCAGTTCACCCTGACCCAGAACTGTACCTCGCTGCTGACCAGCTTCATGTTGCAGAAAGCCATAGGTTCCTCGGCTTGCTGTTTGATAACCGACTGACTTGGGGGCCACACCTTCGTCAGCTGAAGCAGAAGTGCTGGCGGCACCTAAATATATTGCGATGTCTCAGCCACACCGCCTGGGGAGCTGACCGTTGAACCCTCATGCGCCTCTTTACGGCGCTCATCCAATTACGCCTGGATTATGGGAGCCAGGTGTATGACTCTGCATCACCTTCAGCACTGAGCATCTTGGATCCTATTCTTAATGGTGGTGTCCGCTTAGCAACAGGAGCATTCCATACCAGCCCTGTGCCTAGCCTCCTTGCCGAAGCTGGCATCCCTCCCTTGAGGTACCGCCGGCAACAGTTGCTGGCCTCCTACATTGCCCATGTCCACGCCACGCCTCACCATCCAAATCGCAGGTTATTGTTTGCAAATACCGACCTTCCCTCTCCGCAACGTCGACCCAGATCGGGTCTTCCAGTCGCGGTCCGGGTACGTTCTCTTCTTTCTTCACTTGAGTCTTTTCCTCTCCGTCCTGCATTCTCTTGCCTATCTAATATCCCTCCTTGGACCATCCCTCGCCTCCAGCTTCACCTGCAACTATCCTGCGATTCGAAGGCGTCGATTCCACCACACTTACTCAGACACCAGTTTCTGGACATACTTAGCACATTCCGTGATGCAGACGTCATATACACTGATGGCTCCCAGGTAGACGGCAGAGTGGGTTACGCCTATGTTCATGGCGACCACACTGAATAGCGCTCCCTGCCCCCTGGCTGTACTGTCTTTACGGCAGAGCTAATCGCAATAAACCGTGCACTCGACCATCTCAGAGCATGCCCCAGGAAGTCATATCTTATCTGTAGTGACTCCCTGAGTGCCTTGCACGCTCTCGACCACTGCTTCCCCAAACACCACTTGGTGCGATCCATCCAAGTCACGGTGTTCAGTCTTGGCAAGTCAGGCCGTTCTGTGGCATTCATCTGGACCCCTGGCCACATTGGGATTCCAGGGAACGAATGCGCTGATCAGCTGGCGAAGCAGGCCATCACATGCCAGCGCCTGGATATCGGTACCCCAGAAGGCGATATCCGCTTGGGTCTCCACCGAAAGATCTTAGAGGCCTGGAATTCGGAATGGGCAACAATGAGTATGCCCAATAAGCTCCGCGGAATCAAGCCCACGACAGCATCTTGGAAGACTTCCCTAAGGCCTTTTCGAAGGGACTCAGTCGTTCTCTGTCGCCTGCGTATAGGCCATACGTGGCTAACGCACGGCCACCTCTTACGCCAAGAGGAACCTCCACAATGCCATTGTGGCGCTGTGTTGACTGTAGTCCACATCTTATTGGACTGTCCACTTTTAGCTGCATTGCGGCAGTCTTTTAAGCTGCCTCCTGCACTCCCTTTGATTTTAGCTGACGACGCCTCTATGGCTGACTGTGTTTTAGGTTTTATTCACGCAGCGGGCTTTTATTACAAACTTTAACGGTGGGTTCGTATGCCTGATCTTCAGGCATACACCGCTTATAGTTTTAATCTGTTGTCGCTTTTGTCTTGTCAGTCCCTTTTCTGACTGGCAGTTGTATAGTATGTGCAGAATGGCTGGCTCATCCATTATTATCCTAGTGATCAGCCAGCCAACAACATCTGCTGTGATTTTTAGTTGATTATTAGTCCCACCACTACAGTTGTTCCCTTTCACATTTTATGTTGCAAATATGACCAACACTGTCTTTCTGTACGTCTTCTGTACTAGTTGCAGGGTGCTTATTTTAATCATCCATGAAATCCTGTGATCTCTTAGCTGGGAACAGGGGACTGATGACCACGCAGTTTAGTCCCCTTTAAACACCCAACAACCAACCAATCTCCACCACCTCGATCTTGTCTGCCTCAACACCGGTGCACCGACCTTCCTTTCCGACACAACACACACTTATTCCCATATAGACCTCGCAATATGCACTCCTCAGCTTGCCGGTCTGTTTGAGTGGTATGCACTTTCCGACACGTACTCGAGTGACCATTTCCCTTGTATCATCATTCCCCATCTCCTCGTCCCACCAGTTGGAACATTTCTAAAGCCGACTGGGGGCTTTATTCTTCCATGGCTGTTTTTCATGATCAGAATTTTCCCAACTGTGACATTCAGGTCGAATACCTCACAGAGGTTATTCTCACCGCTGCTGAATGTTCCATACCTCGTACATCCTCTTCTCCACGTCGTGTCCAGGTCCCTTGGTGGACTGCAGCCTGCCGCGACGCGCTTAGAGCCCGGCGCCGTGCTTTACACACCTTCCGCCGCCACCCAACTTTGGAGAATTGCATAAATTATAAACGTATGAGAGCGTATCATAAATGACAGCAAGAAAGCTTGCTGGACTGCTTTTACTAGTTCTTTTAATCGTTTTACTCCCTCCATGGTGGTTTGGGATGGCCTACGCCGTTTATCCGGCATCAAGGTCCACTCCCCGATTCCTGGCCTGACCGTGGAGAACGCAGTCCTCGTGGACCCCGCTGATGTTTCCAACGCATTGGGCCGTTTCTTTGCGGAGGGTTCGAGCTCTGCCCATTATCATCCTGCCTTTCTCCCTCGCAAACAGGTAGAGGAGGCACGGCCGCCTTCCTTCCACTCTTTTAATCGTGAAAATTACAACGTCGCCTTCACCATGGAGGAGCTAGACCGTGCTCTCGCTCTGTCCCGATCTTCTGCTCCCGGGCCTGATTCCATTCATATTGAGATGCTGAAGAACCTCTCTCCTGCGGGCAAGTGCTTTCTTCTTAGTACCTACAATCGCATATGGACTGAAGGCCATGTTCCCACAAGTTGGCGTGAAGCCATTGTTGTTCCCATTCCCAAACCAGGGAAGGACAAACATCCTCCTTCCAGCTATCGCCCCATTTCCCTGACGAGCTGCGTCTGTAAGGTGATGGAACGCATGGTTAACGCTCGGTTGGTTTGGCTCCTCGAATCTCGCCGCCTCCTGACTAATATCCAATGCGGTTTTCGTCGACACCGCTCTGCTGCTGATCACCTCGTTACGTTGTCGACCTTCATTATGAACAACTTTCTAAAGAAGCGACAAACAGTAGCAGTGTTCTTCGGCTTGGAGAAGGCATACGATACCTGTTGGAGAGCGGGCATTCTCCGCACATTGCACACATGGGGCGTTCGGGGCCGCCTTCCTCTTTTCATTCAAGCGTTTTTGGTGGATCGCAAGTTCCGGGTACGGGTGGGCTCTGTTCTGTCAGATACCTTTTGCCAGGAGAATGGGTACCACAGGGCTCCGTCTTGAGTGTGGCGCTCTTTGCCATTGCAATCAATCCCATCGTAGATTGCCTTTCAGCCGACGTCTCCGGATATCTTTTTGTTGACGATTCGCAATTTATTGCAGCGCCCAGCGGACGTGTCTCTTGGAGCGTTCTATATTCCTGGAGCATCGCAAACGGCTTCCGATTCTCCACTGAGAAAACTTTGTGTATAAACTTCTGGAGATACAAGGAATTTCTGCCACCTTCTCTACGTCTCGGCCCGGTTGCTCTCCCTTTCGTGGAGACTACGAAATTCTTGGGACTCATGTTGGATCGTAAACTTTGCTGGTCCACACACGTGTCCTACCTGGCTGCCCGTTGTGCCCGATCCCTTAACGTTCTTCGTGTCCTCAGTGGCACGTCATGGGGAGCGGATTGTACCATCCTGCTTCACCTTTACCAGGCCATTGTTCAGTCGAAGCTCGACTACGGGAGCCTTGTATACTCTTCTGCACGCCCGTCGATTCTCCGCCGTCTCAACTATATCCACCATCGGGGATTACGTCTGGCGACCGGTGCATTTTATACCAGCCCTGTTGAAAGTCTGTATGCCGAGGCTGCTGTATTACCCTTGACCACTCGACGTGACATACTTTTGTGTCGGTACGCATGCCGCCTGCGGTCGATGCCCAACCATCCATCTTACCGATTATTTTTTGACGATTCACTCGATCGCCAATATCAGTTGTCTGCGATTGCCTTGCTTCCACCTGGAGTTCGGTTTCGCCGCCTGCTACAGCGGCTCGATTTTACCCTTTCTTCAACCCTTCGGTTGAGCGAAAGCCCATTGCCACCGTGGCATCAGGCCCAGGTTCACACTCACCTTGAACTTAGTTCGCTCCCCAAGGAGAGCAGTCCGGATTTGGTATACCGCTCGAGGCTTTCGAACTCCATTCGCGGTTCGATAATGCCATATTTATTTACACTGATGGTTCCAAGAGCACTGCCGGTGTCGGATCTGCCTTCGTCATTGGGGACAACCGTTTCCAATACAAGCTCCCTGACCGGTGCTCTAACTTCACGGCTGAGCTTTTTGCCCTCCACCAGGCCGTTTTGTATACCTACCGCCACCGCCAACCTTTCTATGCCATATGTTCGGACTCCCTAAGTGCCCCGCATAGTCTCAAGGACCCTTTCTCGAACCATCCTCTCGTGTATCGGATCCAACACTCCCTCCAGTTGCTAGCAGATGACAGCTGTCACGTTTCTTTCCTGTGGGTCCCTGGCCACGTGGGTGTGCCCGGGAATGAGGCCGCCAACATAGCAGCCAAGGCCGCAGCTCTTTTGCCTCGCATGGCTACCTTTTGCATCCCACCAGACGATGTTCAACGGGCTCTTCGCCGGAGTATCGTGTCGTCCTGGCACAGTGTGTGGCTTTCACTGTACAACAATAAATTGCGAACTGTCAAACCGATCCCGACCGCTTGGAGGACCTCCTCACGCCCCTCTCGGCGAGAAGAGGTCATCCTGGGCCGGTTGCGGATCGGTCACTGTCATTTCAGCCACTGTCACTTGCTCTCCGCCGACCCTGCACCGCTGTGCTCCTGTGGTGAACTGCTGACAGTGCGACATGTTTTACTGACTTGTGTTAATTTTAATCATCTCCGTGTAGCCCTTCACTTTCCGTCTACTCTGGAGGAAATTTTAGCTGATGACACACGAGCAGCTGCTCGAGTTTTGCGTTTTATCAACTTGGCCAACTTACCAAGGATATTTAACCCTTTTAATTGTCTTTTATCTTTCGTTTTTAGCCTCTTGTTGATGTTCTGACATTCACCATTTTTTTTTTGAGATCATAGCGAATCTCTGTTCTTGGCTGGGCGCTAATGACCATAGAAGTTGTGTGCCCTAAAACCACACAAAATAAATAAATAAATAAATAAATAAATAAAAAAATAAAATAAAATAAAATAAAAATAAAAAATTCTTTTCAATAAATGTGGTTGATGAAATGTGGACGGCCGGAATTTGAAGTTGAGTGTAGTACGATCTTGCTGCCACCTACTTTACATTTCGAGTAGTGATCACAAAGGCAAGATAAGAGAAATTATGGCTCGTATGGAGGCATATTGCCTTTTTTTTTTTTTTTTTCCTCATTCTATTTGGGAGTGGAATAGGGAAGGAAATGCCTAGTAGTGGTACAGTGTACCCTCCACCAGGTGGATTAGAGTATGTATGTAGATGTATATGTATCCTTCAGTTTAATATCAAACTGAAGGAAAGGCATTAAATTAAAATTTGTGCCACCACCTGGATTTGAACCTGGGACCTTCTGCTTACTAGGTGATAACCACTAAGCCACCGTGACCTAATAGATACGATGATTGCATAGACTGTCTTAAAGTACGTCTTCCGCCACAACACAAACAATTTTTCCTCATTCCCCCCCCCCCCCCCCCCCCAATATAAATACATAACAACATTGCTGAGGCTTTCCAGTAGCGAAATAGCACCCCAACAATTAATGTTAATGGGACCTATCCTGCCTTCTACTTCAGGCATAGGCAATACGAGTATCAAATAATAAATCAAAGTCCAGAGACCAAATATGTCTTTATAGATATTAAAGATATTTTGGAATATGAGTAGCAGCTCACAACTGGTTCACCTCTTACTTCAATAATAGACAACAGAAGGTAATTCTCCACAGTGTAGAAAACAGCTATGACGTACAATTGCAATGGGGCTCAATTAAGTGTGGGGTGCCCCAGGGGCCTGTTTTGGGACCATTGCTGTTCCTTATTTATATAAATGATATGCCTTCGAGTATAACAGGTGACTGTAAAATTTGTGTGCTGATGATACCGGCTTGGTAGTGAAGGATGTTGCTCGTAGTATTGACATAGAATCAAATAATGCAGTTCAAGAGATAAGTTCATGGCTTGTAGAAAACAAGTTGATGTTAAATCACAGTGAAACTCATTTTTTACAATTTCTAATTATTTTACGAAAGCTGATGTATTAATTACACATAATGGGCATATGATAAGTGAGACTGAACAGTTCAAATTTCTAGGTATTCAGATAGACAGTAAGCAGTTGTGGAATGCCCATGTCCAGGATCTTGTTCCAAAACTAAATTCTGCCATATTTACCATTAGAACAATATCTGAAATAAGTGATTTTTCAACACGAAAAGTAGTCTATTATGCTTAATTTCACTCACTTATGACGTACGGCATTATTTTTGTGGTAACTTGCCTGATGCAAAATGAATATTTCTGGCTCAAAAATGGGTGGTTAGAGCAATATGTGGTGTAAGTTCACGAAATGTCATGTCGACCCCTTTTCAGTAGTCTGGGAATTTTGACACTAGTGTCACAATACGTTTCTTCATTAATGTCGTTTGTTGTTAATAACATCAGCTTATTCCCACGAGTTAGTAGCTTTCAACCGGTGAATACTAGACAGAAGTCGAATCTACATTTGCATCACACCATCTTGACACTTGTACAGAAAGGTGTACAGTATTCTGCAGCATCCATTTTCAATAAGCTGACACAAGAACTAAAGAATCTTAGGACTAACCCACTCGCTTTCAAATCTAAATTGAAGAGTTACGTCTTGGTTCACTCCTTTTATTTTGCTGAGGAACTCCTAGAAAAGTTAAACAATTAAGCAAATTCATTTTTTTTTTGTTTATTGATTCTTTTCACTTGGTCTTAAGATTGCCGTATGCATAGGACTACTTAAAAATTTTCTATTACCATTCATGTGTAAAAATTCATGTGTTGACTTCTTCCACGACCATGGAGTCTCGCTCCTCAATTGGGTCCTATGGAACAGAAAACCATATTATTATTATTATTATTATTATTATTACTACTACTACTATTATAAACTGAAGGAGGCACATAGAATTAAAATTTGTGCCTGAGGTACAAAGGCAGGATCATTCCCATTAATGATAATTTCTGGGGTGCTTGTCCACTAGTGGAGAACCTCGGCAACATTGATACGTATTTATACAGGTGAAAATGAGGCAAAATTGAAGTTTGTGTTGTGGAGGGAGGCATGCTTTAAGATAGTCCTTGTGATCACCGTATCCATTAGCCCGTTAGGTCGTGGTGCGTCAGTGGTAACAGTGGGTCTCTAGTAAGCAGGAGGTCCTCGGTTAGAATCCTGGCCGCAACACAAATTTAAATTCAAAGCTTCTCCTACAGTTTAATACAGGCCTCTCCAACTCGAGCACTCGGTGCTTGCGCGCCCCGGTGCCGTGAACGGCGGCTCCGGTGCTTCCGCCCACTCTCTCCTCGCCGTGTCGCAGCACGTGTGAGACAGAGACAGCGCTCGCTCTCACATCTTCTTGGATGCGCTGAATATTCATTCTGAATCTCACCAAATAGGACACTGTTAATCTAGCTTGCGAACGTTTAGCATGAACACAAAAGGTTCGGATTTGTGTGTACCATTTTTATTGCTCAGTGGGAAGATTCCTTAATCCTGATGGGAAAGCACAATGCTTAATACTCTACTCTACTGTAAATATCAAAGCAGCGACAAATCGCCGTCACTACAAAAATAAACATTCCGTAACGCACAAGGGGATTATTGGACCAGACAGATTACTGAATAAGAAACATAATTGCCGCAATTCGAATAGGTAAGTGTTAATTATTCTAAAAGAAAAACAAAAATATACCTTTCTTGAAATTGTACTTATTACGGATGATGTGGCCCCACCCTTGAAAGGTTCGAGTACTCCATCTGGTGTGTGTGTGTGTGTGTGTGTGTGTGTGTGTGTGTGTGTGTCTGTCTGTGTTGTCCTTAGTTAAGTTCTTTGTAAGTCTAAGAACTGATAATGACAAAAGTTTTGTCCCGTAGGATTACAAACGTAAGAACGTTTGGATCACTGATATCACTTTCAAGAAAGACATCACAGGTTATTTACACAACTTAAATTAATTGTTGCAGGATAAAAATAAATTAATTGGTATTATGTGTGACCGTACTGGAAGTTCCAAATTGCAGTTTTTGGTTTCTAAAAGCTTCAAGAAAGGTATTTCGAAAATTTTTCCTCTCAAAATCCTTTAAATTAATTATTTATGTCCACATCAGGGAATACACAAAAGCGTTCCATTAATTGCATAAAAATTTTGAAGATTGGTTTGAAGTAATAACTAAACCTGCTCTAAAAAGTTTTTATGATGCCTTTTTCGGTGCACCCAGAAGAAGCCCCATCATGTCTCCAAATTGAACTGATAACACTGCAGTAAGATTCAGTTTTGACAGATCGCTACTACCATTACAATATTGATATCAATTCCTCTTTATAAAGGCGTTCATCAACAAGAATTCCACGAGGATTCATGCCCTTGTTGTAAAATGTGTTGCAATGTCCTGAACAACGATCATTTCTGAACAGATATTTTCAGTTATGAATATTAACGAAATACAATCAATCATTGCAAGCTGTATTTTGAATTAAAACTGCCAAAAATATTGTGTGTAATATGAGAAAATTTGTGGCTTCAAAGTGATGCCACAGATCAACAAAGAATGCTGAAAATTTGTGCAAAATAAGGAGCACAATAAAATTATTCCTTCTGGTTATACACAAAAATTGTCATTATTATTAATCGTTTCAATAATTGACTACAACACGACTCTCGCCGTGTTAAGCGCTTCGACGACACGTTCCTCTCCTTCCACTGCCGTGACTGCCCTGTGCCTGCATCGCTCACATCACGTGCCCCGTGCTACCGGTGCTTTTCCCGGTGCTCGCGAAGCACCCGAGTAGGAGAGGCCCGGTTTAATATGATTGACAGCTGTTTTACTTTCTTCAAGGACTGCATCTAATCAAGTTTAAAATTTTAAAACTTTGAACTGTGAGAATTGAGACATCAACAGTGAAGAGTTGGTTCAGTGTATTGTCTCTCTTTTTTGACATTTGGAACTTTGGTGTTGCAGGTGGTGGAGCTGAACGACAGCCACGGCCAGCTGATGGTGCACTGGGCCGGCGAGGGGTCGGACGTCGTCATCTGTCTGGCCAAAGACCCGCCCGGACTCTACACGAAATCTCGACCTTCCTCCGTTTATATTTCCTACGATTACGGAGAGAGTTTTGTGAACGAGACTGAGAAGTTTCGCGTTCCTGGTGAAAAGCCACTGTATCCGACACTGGACAAGTTTTACAATCATCCGCATTTTGTTTCATATGTAAGTATATAAGTACATATTCTGAAATATGTGTATCTTTGTGCTCAGAAGTTTAGAATAGGGACAGCTCAGTGTACAATAATTCCCAGCACATTCGTTTAATTTTGTTGATGTAAGATTAATCATTCACAACCAGTGTGAGGTGAAATGGGAGACGTAACTGTTGTTTTGTTGTTGTTGTTGTTGTTGTTGTTGTTGTTGTGGTCTTCAGTCTGGAGACTGGTTTGATGCAGCTCTCCACCCTACTCTACCCTGACCAAGCCTCTTCATCTCCTCATAAGAACAGCAATCTATATCCATTTGCATTTACTTACTATATTCATCTCATGGTCTCCCTCTGTGATTTTTTATCCACCCACTTCCCTCCAATGCTAAATTCACGATTCCTTGTTGTCCAAGAATGTGTCCTACCAATTGATCCATTCTTTTAGTCGCGGTATGCCAGAAATTTCTTTTCTCCCCAATTCTGGTCAGTACCACATCATTAGTTACGGGATCCACCCACCTAATCTTCAGCATTCTTCCGTAGCACCATATTTCAAAAGCTTCTATCCTCTTCCTGTCCGCACTGTTTATTGTCCATGTTTCACTCCCATACAAGGCAACACTCCACAAAAATGCCTTCAGAAAGGATTTCTTTATGCTTAAATTAATATTTGATGTTAACAAATTTCTCTTTTTCAAAAACGCTGTTTTTTCCCATTGCCATTCTGCATTTTATATCCTATGTAATGCAACCATTGCATGTTATTTTACTGCCCAAGTAACAAAACTAGACTCTCTAAATCAGTGTTTTTCAGTCTTTTGGAATATGAGACCCCCTTCCAAGTGCTGTGGCAACCCCCCTTCTCTGAACTCTAACACAGCAACAGGATGTGTATGATTTGCAGGCAATGAATTTCATTATCTACTGTGCTGCAACTTTTTGTATTTTTCATTAATTCTCGCAGAAAAATATTTTGTTGTTGTTATGGTCTTCAGTCCGTAGACTGGTTTTATGCAGCTCTCCACACTACCCTGTCCTGTGCAAGTCTCTTCATCTGAGAATATGTTCGGCAACCTACATCCTTTTCAATCTGCTTACTATATTCGTCCCTCGGTCTCCATCCACGATTTGTACCCCACACACTCCCTTCTAATGCTAAGTTGACAATTCCTTGTGTCTCAGAATGTGTCCAACCAATCTATCTCTTCTCTTAGTCAGGAAATGCCAAAATCTCCTTTTCTCCCCAATTTTGTTAAGCACCTCGTCATTAGTTACATTATCTACCCATCTAATTTTCATCATTCGTCTGTAGCACAACATTTCAAAAGTTTCTATCATCATTCTATCTGAATTCCTAATCGTCCACGCTTCACTCCCATACAATGCTACACTCCAGACAAATGCTTTCATGAAGGACTTCCTAACATTTAATTTAATATTGGATGTTAAAAAACTTTGCTTCTTTAGAAACGCTTTTCTTCCCATAGCCATTCTGCATTTTATATCTTCTTTACTTCAAGCATCATAATTTGTCTTGCTACCCAAATAACAAAATTCAACTACTCCTTTTATTGTCTTATTACCTAATCTTAATTCCTTCAGCATTGCCTGATTTTCTGACATTGCATTCCATTAGCTTCATTTTACTCTTGTTAATGTTAATCTTTTATCTTTCTTTCAAGACACTGTCCATCCCATTCAATTGCTCTTCAGATCTTTTGCGGTCTCTGACAGAATTACTATGTCATTGGCAAAATGCAATGTTTTTATTTCTTCTCCCTGCACTTTAATGCCCCCTCCAAATTTCTCCTTCCATTCCTTCACTGCTTGCTCAATGTACAGATTGAACAACAATGGTGAAAGGCTACAGCCCTGTCTTACTCCTTCCCAACCTCTGCATCGCTTTCTTGCCCTTAGACTCTAATAACCGTTGTCTGGTTTTTGTATCTAGGTTGAATATAACTCTTCGCTTCCTATATTTTACCCCTGCTACCTTTAGAATTTGGAAGAGTGTATTCCAGTCGACATTGTTAAAAGCTTTCTCTAAATCTATAAATGCCAAAAACAGAGGTTTGCCCTTCCTTAGCCTATCTTCTAAGTTAAGTCGTAGTGTGAGTATTGCCTCCCGTGTTCCTACATTTCTCCTTAATCCAAACTGATCTTCCCTGAGGTTGGATTCCACAAGTTTTTCCATTCATCTGTAAATAATTCGTGTTAGTATTTTGCAACCATGAGTTATTAAACTTTTGTCTGCACTTGCTTTCTTTGGAATTGGAATTACAATGTTCTTCTTGAAGTAGGAGGGTATTTCCTCTGTCTCGTACATCATACATACCAGATGGAATAATTTTTTCATGACTGGCTCTCCTAACGAAATCAGCAGTTCAGACGGAATATCATCTACTCCAGGGGCCTTGTTTTGACTGAAGTCCTTCAGTGCTCTGTCAAATTCTTCTCGCAGTATCATATCTCCTATCTCATCTTCCTCCAGTTTGTCTTACATTTCTAGTTTATTTCCTTTGTATAGGCCCTCTATATATTCCTTCCACAGTTAAGCTTTCCCCTCTTTGCTTAGTACTGGTTTGCCGTCGGAGTTCTTGATATTCATACAGCTGCTTTTCTTGTCTCCAAATCTCTTTTTTATTTGCCTGTAGGCATTATCTACCTTTCCCCTAGTTATGCATTCTTCTACGGTTCTGCTTTTGTCCTCTAGCCACTCCTGCTTAGCCAGTCTGCACTTCCTGTCAATCTCATGTTTCAGATGTGTGTACTCCGTTTTTCCTGCTTCACTTGCTGAATTTTTATATTTTCTCCTCTCGTCAATTAAGTTCAGTATATCCTATGTTATCCAGGGATTTCTATTAGGCCTTGTCCTTCTGCCTATATGGTCCTCTGCTGCCTTCACTACCCTATCTCTCAGAGCTACCCATTCTTCTTCTACTGTATTACTTTCCCCCGTTTCAGCCAATCCTTGCCTAATGCTCCCTCTGAAACTCTCAACCACCTCTAGTTCCTTCAGTTTGTCCAGGTTCCATCTCCTAACCTTCCTACCTTTCTGCAGTCTCTTAAGTTTTAATCTGCAGTTAATAACCAATAAGTTATGGTCAGAATCTATATCTGCCCCTGGATATGTCTTACAGTTTAAAACCTGGATTCTAAATCTATTCCTTATCGTTATAAAGTACAGTAACAAACTAATAAGGACATTTTAAAATGTTAGTGTTACTGTATAACAAGAATTTCTTTTCATATACATGTCAAATTTCCTGCAAAATTGTCAAATGTGGAAATAATAATGACAACATTTGTAACTTGTGTTGCAGCAATGTAATTACGAGAGAGAGAGAGAGAGAGAGAGAGAGAGAGAGAGAGAGAGAGAGAGAGAGAGAGAGAGAGAGATTTAACATGTTAAATTTTTCTGATACTATTATTTGATGTTTTGTTTACAGACAGTATTCACGGACACTGCCAATAAACTGGTGTACTCAACTATAAATGACGGACACAGCATGCATGTCGCCTATACTGAAGTATCGTTCACGCCATCTGATATTCTCTTCAGTGACTCTGATCCCAGGGTGTTTGTGGTTCTTGACAGGGAAGATCAAGATCGTGGGGTGAGTAGAGGTTCTTAGCGACAGCTGCAATTTTTTTACTGGGGTCCTAAATATTTGTTGTGATTAGTCATTAGTATGCTATAATTAATTATTTTGCTGAATTGCTGCAAGATTCCTATGAAATTTTGCATAAAATATTGGAATAAATGTGTGCTTCTGAGTAGTGAGAGTCCTCATTTCCCTGTATTTTTTGTAGTTAGTGAGAAATACATATGTTAATTTGCTTTATTAATGCACAGACTGTTGCAAAGTGTACTGAGCAGTACAGTACTGCCATGTTTACATAGTGAGTACTAAAGTGTTATAGTAAAGATGGTGCTGAATAGAAAAGGAAATTTAAATATGAGAGATTTAAAAATGTTTTAAATATTTATAACTGTAGAAAGTCTCACATTTGTACACAGTGGAAATTCTGGATACACGAAAAATTTGCAGGAGCTAACATCAAATACCTGGAGGAAACAGTGATGTATTGTGTATTGTCGAAACAGTGGTTTTGTATTTCTGAAAAAATATTGCACAATCATATCTCAAGATGTGATGATCAAACTGTCAAACAAATTTGAAGTGCTAGAGGTAGCTGAAAACTTCAAAGGCAATGAAAGATCTGTACCAGGTTGTTTTTAGTAAAAATACTAGTGTACAAACTAAAAGCAAGAATCTGAACCAAAGGGAAATGATTGTGGATTTGTTTATTGTCAGTGAACAGCCCACACTATGTGCAAATGCCTTCATAAAGTCTGGCTCATGTCTGGCTGAAATTGTAAACATGCACAGTCTACGGATGTGGCAAGTTTGTCCTCAGAGTATTGTGTGTGGTTTGCGGCAGATCTAATCTTACAAGACCAAGCACTTCACACTTGGTGGGATCACACTAATGCAACAGATGTCATTAATTTTTAACTATCAAATACACAACAGTATCCCCCCTCCAAACAAAAGTAAACATTTAAATATAGATTGAGAAACCCTGAGATGGTTTTTCATCTCGAATATGTCCAAGACATTAAAGAGAAACGTGAAGCAATGAATTAAAATTTGTGGAGCAGCTGGGAATCGAACCCGGACCTCCATGCTTACTAGGCAGACGTCTTACCATTAGACGACCACACCTCTAATGGTTAAGGCACCTCAGACTAGTCTAAGCACGATTTCACTCCACGTCACAAATTTTAATTCTGCTTCTGTGTTTCATAGGTAATTGTCACTACTGCCAAGGCTCTCCATGCAGTGGAGACAATTATCTATGGAACACAGAAGCAGAATTAAAATTTGTGATGTGGAGGGAAATTGTGCTTAGACTATTCCGAGGCGCCTTAGCCGTTAGAGGTGCGGTGGTCTAACAGTAAGATGTCTGCCTAGTAAGCATGGAGGTCCGGGTTCGATTCCTGGCTGCACCACAAATTTTAATTCATTGCTTCACGTTTGTCTTTAAACATTTATGGGAACGGCCACTAAGAAAAATTTTGGGCTCGGAAGACAAGCCATATGCCATGATTAAATTTTTTAACGGCATATTTAAGTTGATACATCTTATATGGTAGCACAAGCTTAACATTAATTTATGACATGTACTTTAGTTCTTTCGTAGATCACTAATCATGCAATAACGTTGGCAGAAGTATAATTATCCTTAAAAAATTAGTTAGTATATAAAACATTTATCTGTTAAAGAGTTGATAAATTTAGTGCTCCAAGGGAAAGTAAATAATTGTGACTTACAAAAGAAAAGAAGTATGTTTCTCTCGGGAGAGAGAGGGGGGGAGGGTACCACCTGTATTTTAATCTGGAGTACAAGTGTGTTTTTAACCAGGAAAGCAAAAATTTAGTTTTTCTTGTCTGTTCGCATACTCTGATAAACAGAAGTTATTTTTTCACTGCCTTCATATATTACTTAAAACTATGCACTCTCGGCGTATGTAGGACGTCCAAAAACTGTTTCATAGGTGCCGCATTTGACTGCCAAGCTCTTATCATTTGCAGCTGTGGGTGACAACAGACTTTGGAGCGAGTTACGTCGAGGTGCAGCAGCGGGTGAGGGCGTTCTACTGGTCGGGCCCCTGGGCCGACCCTCCGTTGCTGTACGTCGAAAGGCAGGAGCCGGACGGCCTGTCGACGGTCATCGCGTCCAAGGCCCTATTCATGAACAACACCAGCGAAATTGTGGTACGGGAAGTGCTGGACTTCCAGGTCAAGGGAGACTACGCGTTTGCAACAAAACGAGTAAACGTAAGTGACACTTCGCTATTTACGATGAACGCAGTAAATTTGGGTTTGGAGAGCTCTGAGTCATGTAAAGTTTTTAAATAGGCTTTTTTTCTTCTATTAATTTTAAGTTAATGATTTTAAGTATTGGATATTTTTTGCAACTACAAGATAACGAAGTATGTTGACTTGTTGGGACCACACTGTCTGGTGAAATCAGGTATGTATTATAGTCCACATCACGTAGAAAGGCGCCCCAGTTATCAGCTGTTCTGCACATACCCCCTCCATTACCGCACAGCAGCCAATAATATTCATTCTCTAGCCACCAGTGACGAGAATGTTTCTCCCACAGGTACAACTGTTGGTGCTCGGCTGTAGCTCCTCTCCTCCACACGTCCCCTATATGCGTGGAAGAGCCTTCCTACATGTCGCCAACTATAGTGTTAAAAAGTCTAGACTATAGTCTATAAAAAGATAGATGCGCGAAGTATACAATAATTACCACAGTCATACCTTACCATAAGATCTTTCCGAGAAACCGAAAAAATTCTGGTCCTTTGTAGAATCGATAAACGGGTCAAAGCCCACTAAGCAGTCACTCGTTGATCATTCCAGGGCAGTAATAGAAGAAAGCAAACGTAAAGCTGAAGTTCTGAATTTAACCTTTAAGAAATCTTTCACGCAGGAGGACCGCACAAATGGACCATCATTTGATCAGCGTACTAATTCTGAAATGGAGGACATAGTAATAGGTATTTCTGGTGTAGAGAAGCAGCTGAGAGCTGAATACGAAAAAGTCTACTGTTCCTGATGGAATACCAGTTCGGTTTTACAAAGAGTATTCTGCGGCATTGGCCCCTTACTTAGCTTGCATTTATCATGAATCTTTAATTCAGCACAAAGTTCCTAGTGATTGGAAAAAAAAAAAATGCAGGAGGAAAGAGGAAAGAGAACTGACTCTCACAATTACAGGCCAATATCATTGACATCAGTTTCCTGTAGAATTTTGGAGAATATTCTCAGTTCGAATATAGTAAATTTCCTTGAAACGGAAAAGCTTATTTCTATGAATCAGCATGGGCTTAGGAAACATCGTTAATATGAAACTCAGCTTGCCCTTTTCTCACATGACATCTCGCGAGCCATGGATGAAGAGCAACAGACGGATTGTGTTTTTCTCGACTTCAAAAAGGCGTTTGACACGGTGTCCCACTGCAGACTGCTAACGAAGATACGAGCTTATCGAATAGGTTCATAGATTTGTGACTGGCTGGAAGACTTCCTAAGTAATAGAACGCAGTTTGTTGTTCTCGACAGCGAGTGTTCATCGGAGACGAGTGTATTGTCAGGCGTGCCCCAGGGGATTGTGATAGGACCACTATTATGTTCTATCTATATAAATGATCTGATGGGCAGAGCAACTTGTAATTTGCGGGTGTTTGCTGATGATGTTATGGTGTATGGGAGGGTGTCATCTTCAACTGATTGTAATAGCATACAGGATGACTTGGACAAAATTTTTAGTTAGTGCGAAGAATGGCAGCTATTTTGTAATGTAGAAAAATGAAAGGTGATGCGCATGAGTAAGAAAAACAATCCCATAATGTTCGAATACAGCATTAGTAATGAGCTTCTTGATGCTGTTGCGTCATTCAAATACCTAGGCGTAACATTGCAGAGCATTATGAAATGGAACGAACATGTAAGGACAGTTGTGAGTAAGATGGACAGCCGACTTCGGTTTATTGGAAGAATTTTGGGAAGATGTACTTCGTCTGTAAAGGAGACCGTGTATAAAATGCTTGTACGACTACGTGTTGAGTATTGCTCAAGTGTTTGGGACCCGCAGTAGGAAGACATAGAAGCAGTTCAGAGGCGAGCAGCGAGGTTTTTTTACTGGTAGGTTCGACCAATGCATGAGTGTCACGGAAATGCTCCGGCAACTCAATTGGGGATCGCCGCCTACTTATATTTCGCGTAGTGATCACAAAGACAAGATAAGAGAAATTAGGGCTTGTACAGAGGCGTATAGGCATTCTTTCTTTCCTTGTACTATTTGGGAGTGGAATAGGAAAGGAAATTGCTAGTAGTGGTACTGTGTACCCTCCGCCATGCACCTTACGGTGGATTGCATAGTATGTATGTAGATGTAGATGTTGATTACATATTATTGAATGAATAATAAAACATCATGATAATCATGTTTATTTGCCGGTTGTAGCTGACTTGTCATTGCCACGGTGGACTAGCGGTGCGTACTGGGGTGCCGTGCCGTGTTGTGCTATGTGCGGCCAAGTGCCGTCTGGGGTTCGACTCCCCCCTTGGGCATGGGTGTTTGTGTTGTTCTAGGTTAGCTTACCTTAGTTTAAGTAGTTTGTAAGCTACGGACTAATAACCATTCAGTTGAGTCCAAGAAATTTACCAACATTTGAACTTTTTTTTTGTTGGCTTGTCATTTATTTAAAAGTATAAAGCAGTGATCTACTAACCACCACCACCTTCTTCTTCTTCTTTTTTTTTAAAATGATTAGATAATCTTCTTGTTCAGACTTCAAATGGTTAGCTCCAACTCTTGCTCAGCTGGCCTAGATTTTTTTCGCCTCCCAATGACTTATATTTGTTTACGGCAACTGGAATGTTCTCTCAATTCACCCTTTCAGAATGTTGTCTCCATTCTTCAGAGTATTCTACAATCTTCTCATTGAAATGTATTCCAAGTTCTGCACAGACATAATGTTTTATGTCCCTTCTCGAGCAACCATTGAGCAATTCTTAGAAATACTCATTCTCTCTCCCCCACTCTTTCTGCTGTCAGCAAACATACAACATCCCTCTGCTCTTCTTTTGATGCCTCCATGTTACTGTTTGCAATGCGAATGGCAGCATTTGATGATTGATGCATGTGGACAACATCTCTTTAAAGAACTGAAGCAACTGTGAGATTGGTGTGAATTGACATTAGAATTGAGTATAATCAACTTTCTTTTCCCCACATATCAGCTAAAATGTGATGACATGGGGTTCAGGTAGTCTGAATGTTGTTGCCTTAGATGACATTAGGGATTCCTCAAACTGAATGTGTGGTGCAGTTTAATGCTTAATGTTCTGGCTTGATGGAAAGAAAGTTACATTTTTTATTTATTTTTTGTTAAAAAATCTCTTATTAACCAATATAATCTCTTCTAACATTAATACAGTGATGTTCAAGATCCCCCCCCCCCCTTTTTGAAAATTTTCACTTGCATGTCTCAATCAAAACTTTACAATAAAAGCAATTGAGGAATAAAATTCTCCTCGTTCCGCAGAAAAACATCAATGTATTGCACAAAAAAATGAGAATTGCTCGTACCAAATCACGAATATGTATGCTGTATCATTTCCCTGCCCTTTTCTTACTGCATTTCATCTTTGAAATCTTTTCACCACATATCATACTTCCTATGCCGCACACACAGTAGTAGATATTCCACCATAAAATTTATTTCTAGTTTTACCATTCCATGCTGATTGGTTCTTTTATCCTGGGATGGGAAGGAATTTTGGTGACTATCTCGAAAAAGGTAAAACAGTTACTGGAGAATACTCTTCTTATCATTCTAATGAATATACTCAAAAATTCATAAAAATAGACCCATCTTGCAGAAGCAATGTGTCATCTTTCATCAGGACGATGCACATGCCCACACTGGGTGATTTGTTCTATGAAGAGCTGAAACATCTACCCTGTTCTTCTGATTTGACTCCCTCAGGCTTTAATCTCTTTGTAAAACTCAAAATATTTCTGACTGGTTAATGTTTTTTCTATCAAATCCAGAAGCAATTGCAGATGTAGACTGTTACTTTTCAACACTTCTGGAGGAACACTACAGAGATGATAATAGCACTTGAACATCACTGGATCAACTGTATTAATGTTAGTGGAGATTATATTGGTTAATAAGAGTATTTTTTAACAAGGAAAAAAAAAATGTAATTTTCTGTCCATCAAGCCAGAACATGTCAGTGTTGGGCATTAAACTGCACCACACATTTAGTTTGAGGAATTCCTAATGTCATCTAAGGCAACAACATTCAGATTACCTAAACCTCATGTCATCACATTTTAGCTGATATGTGGGGGAAAAAGATGGGTTAATGATACTCAATTCTAATGTCGATTCATACCAGTCTCACAGTTGCAAAAGCTATTCGACGCAATTACCTCTGTAATGTAAAAGAATCTATGCTTGCTCTTAATTTATCAAACTGTATATAGGCAGAGATGCTGCTGAAAAAATTCTCCTTTATCTTTTTGTTTGATGTTATCATTGGTGAAATTGCACAATGTTAAAAATGTAAGAATTATTGTGAGGTGCTCTGCAGTTTTTTTCTCTACAGGACACAGCCGTGAGTCTGCTGGTGTCATATCGTGGAGCGCCGTTCAAGGAAGCGAAGTTCGACAGGATGATATCGGCCCACACCGGTTACTACATCGCCGACGTCAGCGGCACCGACGTGTTTGTGGTCGCCAGCCACCTGGATGTCCTGCCTACGCTCTACGCGTCGCGCAGTGCCGATGCGAGTGTTTACTCTCTGTCGCTTGATAACTTCTTCTGCTACTTCCCTGGTAGCTCGTGGAAGAACTCTTGGCTCGAGTAAGTACTGTTGTTGTTGTTGTTTGGATGTTTTAGGGGGACAAAACTGCGGAGGTCATCAGTCCCCGAGTAAGTACTACTGAACTTGTGGTGTGAGCGTGTCAATTTCGTATTACCACAAATTCTAATTCGGTAAAAGTTCATTTTTCAGGTTTTGTGATGTCTTAGTCTGATGTTCTCCTCTACTCACAAGGAAAGTACATGGGTTCAAACAAACATATCTGTATGAACGTTTTTGGTTACAGGATCTCTACATACACCTCAATGTGCTGGTGGGTGTCGTTTTTCTGCAAAGCCCTGCAACCATGCTCTAGATAGCACTGTAGATGTAATTGTAGACGCCATACATAATGCAGATATCTTAACTATAACTTATGTAATAATCATCGTACATGTTCTCTAGCGAATTTTCATCGAAAGCCGTGATGATAGTTGCTACTTTAACCTTCTTGTCGGAAGACTGTTGGTATTCACTGCCACTGCTTCCGTCGCCTCTTCCCGCACTTACTGTAGCAGTACAGCTTGCAATGAGTTGTTTGTCATTATCATCCCTATTATCATTATTATGAGTTTGTAACAACAGTATCTAACTTATGCCAGTATTTCTGTACCATAACAGATACGAGAAAGCATGCAAGTGATTCATCTTCTACACTAATACCATCTTCACGAAGAAGTGTTCTTCGTAACTTCATCTCAACAAATTGCAATACTTCAGCAGGATTGATTAGCAATCGCCGCCGCATCTGACGCTTCACCACACAAATAACATCACAATACGCAACTTCAGAGGCACACTGCACCGTCCCTACTGGCGAACCGACAGGTCAAAGTGCAATGTGGCATGGCACACGCAGAGGCCTCTAACGTACGACTGCAGAGTTATGCAGATACGGGAATATCACTAGTGCAATAAGGGATCTTTACATTATCTCTCATTTGATTTTGGTGTATGTGTGTTTGTTAGAGTCTTCCTTGTCAGTCCGGCTAGTTCGTACTCTTGGGAGATGAGTTTTCATACCAGTTGGTATTGGACTACTTCTAAATTCAGTTCACATAATTTGTTGTCAGATGTACAGTTTGGTTTTAGAAGTGGTTTAACGACTGAAAATGCTATATTTTCGTTTCTCTGTGAGGCACTTGATAGGTTAAATAAGAGGCTATGGACATTAGGCATCTTCATTGATTTAACAAAAGCGTTTGATTCTGTTGATCACAAAATATTGTTGCAGAAGTTGGAACATTATGGAATACGGGGAGTAGCTCACAATTGATTCACCTCTTACTTTAATAATAGACAACAGAAGGTAATTCTCCGTAGTGTAGAAAATGGCTATGACGTACAATCCCAGTTGGGCGCAATTAAGTGTGGGGTGCCCCAGGGGTCTGTTTTGGGACCGTTGCTGTTTCTTATTTATATAAATGAAATGCCTTCGAGTATAACAGGTGATTGTAAAATATTTTTATTTGCTGATGAAACCAGTTTGGTAATGAAGGAAGTTGTTCGTAATATTGACACAGTATCAAATAAGGCAGTTCAAGAGATAAGTTCATGGCTTGTAGAAAACAATTTGATATTAAATCACAGTAAAACACTGTTGTTACAATTTCTAACACATAATTTGACGAAAGCTAAGAGAAAAGTAATTTCTTTTGCTGGGACAGCATTGAATCCTGCCGATGCGCATATTCTGCAGATGATGATAACACACAAAATTGTTCGGGAACAGAAGATAAAGGATTTCAAAGGAAACCACAATTGTTGCATGTAGCCCTGAAATATTTTAACCCTTTCACTGCTCCGTAAGTAAATATATGCTAATCGTTTCAGTGTGACTCTGGATATACTAAGAAATTATTTTTGAGAAGTGACATTGTAAAATCAAGCTGCATTGTAAATAATTAATTCTATTCCTGCGTTATGGCATATAGGTTATTGTATGTACCCTTGTCTGCTCAGTAAATTAATAAAGCTCGGAAAGCGAATATTTTCTTTAAAAATTACGCAAACCTTTGTTTTTGTAAATCTTTCCTCCACAATGTAAAATTTCAGACTAAATTTCAATCTTTTTTTTTGTACCATCATATAAGACTACCTCACATTTTGAGGCCTTTTTTATGATTCAGCCATCGTCTTATCTGTGGAAATATATGCTAGATATTATACAGCACAGATGTCTTCCATGGGCCCCGTAACTTATTCTGCGGAGCTGTGTTTACGCTGACGTAAGAACCTGTACAGGCGATGTTTCCTGGACAATGTCTGGCCTCAGTAATGTATAAAGAATCCTACAAAGTAACCTATTTTAATATCTTGTGCCAGAAATCCATAAGGTGCTACTACTGTTGAGGTTGTCATCGCCCTCCTCCTCAGGCAAAAGACTGGTTTGATGCACCTCTACACACTAGTCTATCATGGACAGCTTTCATCATCTCTGCATTACTACTGTAACATATATCCACTTTAACCTGCTTATACTCCTATACAAGAGCAAATGAAGGATAATGGAATGTAGTGTTAGAAAATAAGATGATGCTGAAGGAATTAGATTAGGTAACGAGACAGTAAAAGTGGTCGATAAGTTTTGTTAATTGGGTAGCATAATAACTTCTCGTGGCTGAAGTAATGATGATATTAAATGCAGGTATTTTTCACATGAGCAATACTGCAGAGGTGAAAGAATTGAAAAGTGACCAATAAAAATCCCAGGCCCTGGCAGGGATCGAACCCACGACCTTTGGATTCGTAGTCTGGCACTCTACCACTGTGCAATCGAGGCGCACCAACTCTTGTGTTTAATTACTTACATTTTGTGTGATGTGTGTGTGTCTTCTGTGTTGTGCGCGAACTAATTTAATAAAACCTATTTTCACGTTGTTTTCGACTAGGTGTACAAAAATTACTCAACAGTATTGTTTAAGGTGTGTGTTCTGCAAGGCTTTTCTGTATTATCACTTTTACATTTGTCTTCATAGTGGAAAGTCAATTAATATTCCATACTTAGCATTGCTATAAGATGGAATAAAACTCTGAAATGAACTCAAAACTACAGAGAAGTTATTTATAAATGTAAGGTGGAACCAATACTATAAGATGATATAATAACTGAATCTTCGGGAGAGCGAAGTACAATGTTAGGTGTTGCAGAAATATCATTATGGAAACAGACTACCTCGTTCCGTCATAAATAAAAACATTTGGGCTGCTAACTTTGAACAAGCAATTTCTTCATAATTAACATCAAGTGTGGTGTCTTAGCAAACTTCACGGTTGAGATATCAGACTATCTTTGTAAAGTGTCTTGTTTTGAGATTTCCAGTTTACATAATTCAAGTTGTCATGTACTTGTATACAAATTGGTAATTTCCAAAAAAACTTACACGTGAAGTTTTGCTGCCAGAATCGATGTATATATCTCGAATGTCAATTAAGTTGCTATTCACGTGTGAGATGAGTAAATACAGATATTTAATAATAAATCATAACACATAGATAAAATTTTATTAGTAGAAATTTATCGATAACAAAGAAATTATATCACTTAGGTTATTAATGAGTGAAGTGTTCATTTTGAAGTACACCAATAGTTGTATATGCACATTATTAATAACGTGATGGCTGGAGCAAGGTCTGGGGGGGGGGGGGGGGGGGGCTGTCGCCCGTCAGTTTTTCAAAAGTAGCTTTTTATATATATATATATATATATATATATATATATTATAGAGGAAAAATTCCTAACAGGAAAAAAATATACGTAAAAAATACATGAAGAACACTTACCAGGCGAAGGGGCACAGGCAGTAATAGCAACAAATAAACACACAAGAAACACACACACTCAAAAATGCTAGCTTTCGCAGCCTAGCTGCTTCATCAGGCAGAAGGGAAGGAGAGGGAAAAGGAAATGATGAGGGATTTAAGGAAGGGGGTAAGGAGCCATTCCAATCCCGGGACAGGAAAGACTTACCTTGGGGGAAAAAATGGAAGGTAAATAAATGCACATACACCCACACATTTACACAGACACAAGTACACTTAGGCAGACATACTGTAGAACTGTAGAAAGCAAAGAAGTTAGAAGTTAGACAGAGATGCCACTTGAGGCAGAGGCTCTGTCCAGAGAACCAAGGCAAAGATGTTAAGATGGTGGGTGGGAATTCGAATTTAGCGGAGGTTGAGACCAGGTGGGCAACGGGAAGAGAGAATATGCTGAAGGGCTAGTTCCCATCTCCGGAGTTCTGAAGGAGTTTCAGTGGGAAGTATCCAGATAACCCGGACGGTGTAGCACTGTGCCAAGATGTGCTGGCCATGCACCAAGGCATGTTTAGCCACAGGGTGATCCTCGTTACCAACAAACACTGTCTGCCTGTGTCCATTCATGCGAATGGACAGTTTCAGTGGGAAGTATCCAGATAACCCGGACGGTGTAGCACTGTGCCAAGATGTGCTGGCCATGCACCAAGGCATGTTTAGCCACAGGGTGATCCTCGTTACCAACAAACACTGTCTGCCTGTGTCCATTCATGCGAATGGACAAAAGTTTCAGTGGGAAGTATCCAGATAACCCGGACGGTGTAGCACTGTGCCAAGATGTGCTGGCCATGCACCAAGGTGCACTTCTTTGCTTTCTACAGTTCTACAGTATGTCTGCCTAAGTGTACTTGTGTCTGTGTAAATGTGTGGGTGTATGTGCATTTATTTACCTTCCATTTTTTCCCCCAAGGTAAGTCTTTCCTGTCCCGGGATTGGAATGGCTCCTTACCCCCTTCCTTAAATCCCTCATCATTTCCTTTTCCCTCTCCTTCCCTTCTGCCTGATGAAGCATTCCTTCAGAACTCCGGAGATGGGAACTAGCCCTTCAGCATATTCTCTCTTCCCGTTGCCCACCTGGTCTCAACCTCCGCTAAATTCGAATTCCCACCCACCATCTTAACATCTTTGCCTTGGTTCTCTGGACAGAGCCTCTGCCTCAAGTGGCATCTCTGTCTAACTTCTAACTTCTTTGCTTTCTACAGTTCTACAGTATGTCTGCCTAAGTGTACTTGTGTCTGTGTAAATGTGTGGGTGTATGTGCATTTATTTACCTTCCATTTTTTCCCCCAAGGTAAGTCTTTCCTGTCCCGGGATTGGAATGGCTCCTTACCCCCTTCCTTAAATCCCTCATCATTTCCTTTTCCCTCTCCTTCCCTTCTGCCTGATGAAGCAGCTAGGCTGCGAAAGCTAGCATTTTTGAGTGTGTGTGTTTCTTGTGTGTTTATTTGTTGCTATTACTGCCTGTGCCCCTTCGCCTGGTAAGTGTTCTTCATGTATTTTTTACGTATATATATATATATATATATATATATATATATATATAGGGAAACTTTCCCGGTGGGATAAACAAAAATAAAAATAATAGAAAAGAGATGACTTACCAAAAGGACCGGCTCGTCGATAGAAACAAATAAAATAAAATAAAATTACACACAAACACACATACAAGCTTTCGCAGCGTAGCTGCTTCGTCAGGCAGAAGGGAAGGAGAGGGAAAAGGAAATGATGAGGGTTTTAAGGGAGTGGATAAGGAGTCATTCCAATCCCGGGACAGGAAAGACTTACCTTGGGGGGAAAAAGGAGGGTAAACAAATACACACACACACACACACACACACACACACACACACACACACACACACATTTACACAGACTAAGTGTACTTGCGTCTGTGTAAATGTGTGGGTGTGTGTGTATTTGTTTACCCTCCTTTTTTCCCCCCAAGGTAAGTCTTTCCTGTCCCGGGATTGGAATGACTCCTTATCCACTCCCTTAAAACCCTCATCATTTCCTTTTCCCTCTTCTTCCCTTCTGCCTGACGAAGCAGCTAGGCTGCGAAAGCTTGTATGTGTGTTTGAGTGTAATTTTATTTTATTTTATTTGTTTCTATCGAGGAGCCGGTCCTTTTGGTAAGTCATCTCTATTCTATTTTTTTAAGGAAAAATTCCTAACAGGAAAAATATACGTAAAAAATAGATGAAGTACACTTACCAGGCGAAGGGGCACAGGCAGTAATAGCAACAAATAAACACACAGACACACACACACTCAAAAATGCTAGCTTTCGCAGCCTAGCTGCTTCATCAGGCAGAAGGGAAGGAGAGGGAAAAGGAAATGATGAGGGTTTTAAGGAAGGGGGTAAGGAGCCATTCCAATCCCGGGACAGGAAAGACTTACCTTGGGGGAAAAATGGAGGGTAAATAAATGCACATACACCCACACATTTACACAGACACAAGTACACTTAGGCAGACATACTGTAGAACTGTAGAAAGCAAAGAAGCTTGTGTGTGTGTGTGTGTGTGTGTGTGTGTGTGTGTGTGTGTGTGTGTTTATTTGTTGCTATTACTGCCTGTGCCCCTTCGCCTGGTAAGTGTACTTCATCTATTTTTTACGCCTGAACCACAACATCCCAATTCAGTAGTCAACCTCTCCTCTAAACCTCTCTCCCAATCTGAAACCTCCGTCCTATCCAAAGGCCTCACCTTTAGTCCCACTCCCAAATTCAACCAAACAGCCCTTGTCAAAGACCTATTATCCTATACTCGTAGCCTTGGCTGGAGATATCACTTTGCCACGAAGAAAAATAATCCTACTCCTGATGATCCAGTTCCCCATGACATCACTCAAATTGAACCCTGCCTGGAACAGTTCCGTCCTCCATCACAGCGAGACCCACCCGCTCTCCCTCAAAATCACCCCCTTCAAACCTTCCAGGAATTCCTTACTTCCCACCTTGCCTCTCAGTCCTTCCTGAAAAACCTTAATCCTACTCCCAACATTACTGCAGCTGAATCCCGAGCTATCCATGATCTGAAGGCTGACCATTCCATCGTCATTCTCCCTGCCGACAAGGGATCCACGACCGTGGTACTTGATCGGCGGGAGTATGTGGCTGAGGGACTGCGCCAGCTTTCAGACAATACTACCTACCAAGTCTGTCAAGAAGACCCCATTCCTGATGTCCAGGCAGAGATTCAGGGAATTCTCAGATCCTTAGGCCCCCTACAAAACCTTTCACCCTAGTCCATCAAACTCATGACCCCACTGACACCTCGCACCCCTACCTTCTACCTACTTCCTAAGATTCACAAACCTAATCATCCAGGCCGGCCAATTGTGGCCGGTTACCAAGCCCCCACAGAACGAATCTCTGCCTACATAGACCAACACCTTCAACCCATCATGTGCAGTCTCCCATCCTTCATCAAAGACACCAACCAATTCCTCGATCGCCTGAAATCCTTACCCAGCCTGTTACCTCCTGAAACCATCCTTGTAACCATTGATGCCACCTCCTTATACACAAATATCCCACATGCCCAGGGCCTCGCTGCGATGGAGTATTTCCTTTCACGCCGACCACCCACTTCCCTACCTAAAACCTCTTTCCTTAATACCCTAGCCAGCTTCATCCTAACCCACAACTTCTTCACCTTTGAGGGCCAGACATACCAACAACTAAAGGGAACAGCCATGGGAACCAGGATGGCCCCCTTGTATGCAAACTTATTTATGGGACGCTTAGAGGAAGCCTTCCTGGAAACCCAAGCCTGTCAACCCAAAGTTTGGTACACATTCATTGACGACATCTTCATGATCTGGACCAACAGTGAAGAAGAACTCCAGAATTTTCTCTCCAACCTAAACTCCTTTGGTCCCATCAAATTCACCTGGTCCTACTCCAAATCCCATGCCACTTTCCTCGATGTCGACCTCCATCTATCCAATGGCCAACTTCACACATCCGTCCACATCAAACCTACCAACAAACAACAGTACCTCCATTATGACAGCTGCCATCCATTCCATATCAAACGTTCCCTTCCCTACAGCTTAGGTCTTCGTGGCAAAAGAGTCTGCTCCAGTCCCGAATCCCTGAACCAGTACACCAATAACCTAATAACAGCTTTCACATCCCGCAGCTATCCTCCTGATCTGGTTCAGAAGCAAATTACCAGAGCCACCTCCTCATTCCTCCAAATCCAGAACCTTCCACCGAAGAATCCCAGAAGTGCCCCTTTTGTCACCGGATACTTTCCGGGACTGGAGCGGACTCTGAATGTGGCTCTCCAGCAGGGATACAACTTCCTTAAATCCTGCCCCGAAATGAGATCCATCCTTAATGACATCCTCCCCACTCCTCCGAGAGTGTCTTTCCGCCGCCCACCTAACCTTCGTAACCTCCTAGTCCATCCCTATGAAACCCCCAAACCACCTTCCCTACCCTCTGGCTCCTACCCCTGCAACCGCCCCCGTTGTAAAACCTGCCCTATGCACCCTTCCACCACCACTTACTCCAGTCCAGTAACCCGGAAGGTTTACACGATCAAGGGCAGAGCCACTTGCGATAGCACCCACGTGATTTACCAACTAACATGCCTGCACTGTGAAGCGTTCTATGTGGGAATGACCAGCAACAAACTGTCCATTCGCATGAACGGTCACAGGCAGACAGTGTTTGTTGGTAATGAGGATCACCCTGTGGCTAAACATGCCTTGGTGCACGGCCAGCACATCTTGGCACAGCGTTACACCATCCGGGTTATCTGGATACTTCCCACCGACACCAACCTTTCAGAACTCCGGAGATGGAAACTTGCCCTTCAGCTTATTCTCTCCTCCCGTTGCCCACCTGGTCTCAATCTCCGCTAACTCAAATTCCCGCCCACTATCTTTAGCATCTTTGCCTCGGTTCTGTGGACAGAGCCTCTGCCTCAATTGGTATCTCTGTCCAACTTCTTTGTTTTTCACAAATGTCTGTCTAGGTGTGTTTGCGTTTCGATATGTCTGAGTGTGTGTGTGTATTTGTTTACCTCCTTTTTTTTCCCCCTAAGGTAAGTCCTTCCACTCCTGGGATTGGAATGACTCCTTTTCCACTTCCTTAAAACCCATATCCTTCCCTTTTCCTCCCCTTTTTTCCTCTTTTTCCTGAAGAAGCTGCCAGTGGTAGCGAAAGCTTGTATGTGTGTTTGTGTGTGATTTTATTTGTTTCTCTCGACGAGCCGGTCCTTTTGGTATAATTTTTTTTCTGTTGCTCTGTGGGACTCATCTAATTCAATAATTTGGTAATTTCCAAGAAAGCTTACACTCAAAGCTGTACAGCCGGAATCGATATATATCAAATGTTGATTATGTTAGTGTGTTCTAATTAAGTAAGTGCATATACAACTGATAGAGTACTGAAAGATGAATACTTTGCTCATTAATAAAGTAAGTGAAGTAATTTCTTTGTTATTGGTAGTTTTCTAGTAATAAAATGTATTTGTATGTTATGATACATTAGTAAATATCAGTATTCACTCATCTCGCGAGTGAAGTAACTCCTTTGTTATCAGTAGATTTCTAGTAATAAAAGAGTATTTGTAAGTTATGATACATTAATAAATATCCATATTTACACATCTCACGAGTGAAGTAACTTTTTTATTATCGATAGATTTCTAATAAGGGAATGTATTTGTATGTTATGATACATTAGTAAATACCCATATTTACACATCCTGCGGGTGAATCGCCACATAATCGACATTTGATATATATCGATTCCGGCTGTACAACTTAGAGTGTAAGCTTTCTTGGAAATTACCTACAAATCTGCAACTGAGACCATATGTACAATAAATGGTTTTACATAGCCTATGCCAGTGTGTGTGTTAAATGGAAGGCTACTGCTGATACTGGGTTGTTGCCATTGCGCAGGCGTGCAACAGACACAGCTTTTGCCGACCTGCACAGAGTGGAAGGCCTGCGTGGCATCTACATTGCATCCCAGGTCCACGTGCCCACATCACCGCACGGAGGGAGGGTGCCGGAAATAAACACACAGCACTTGGCGACGTTCATCACTTTCGACATGGGCGGACGCTGGAGACCGCTGACGCCGCCTGCGACTGACGATCAGGGAAGGAACATCAGCTGTGATGTGGTGAGCAAACTACTGTGTGCCTATAACTTTGCTGTTTCAGTGTATTTTTAGTAAAACACTGTTTGATCAAAAGTAACCTGGGGAGCTTTGGTAAAATAATGCCTGTGTTTTGACTCAAACATTACTCAATCTGATAAATATTGTTGAAACGAGATAGAATGGCTGGCCAGTACTTACCTTTGTGCTGTGCCGCCGATAGTAACACAAATGAAGAAACAGAAAAAGAAAAAAGGGGACAAAAAGGACAACCTTTCGGAACACAGTTCCTTCCATCTTTCCCTGTTTATGAAAAACATTTTAGACAACCCCCCCACCCCTCCTACACCCCCCAGCATTATTCATTTTACTCATCTTCTCTTCTCTTTACTACTTGATCTTTCCTCTTTGGTTATATTTATTCTCTCTGGCTTGGCTCAGTACATACATGCATTATCTCTGACGTCCACACTCCCGAAACACCACCTTCATGACCTAGGTCGTGAACTACCTTTCCCTTCTGTTCCCATCCTTTCTTCTTCCCTTCTCTCCCACCTGATGAAGGAACTGTGTTCCGAAAGCTTGTCCTTTTTGTCCTCTTTTTTTTTTTTTTTTTTTTTTTTTCTGTTTCTTCATTTGTGTTACTGTCGGCGGCACAGCACAAAGGTAAGTACTGGACAGCCATTCTATCTCGTTTCAACAATATTTATCACCTCTGAGGAGAATTTTCATCATTAATCAAACATTACTCAATCTACCTGTGAAAACCCTATGGAGAGTTGTTAAATATTTTTGGAGATATATATGTTCAAACAAATGAAAACATTTCTGGAGAAACAGCGATTGTTAATGAACTTACTTTTTTTTCTTTTTTTTAAATAAGTCTCGATCACAAGATAATTTTCATTGTTCTTAGGCAACCAGTTTGTCTGCTTGAGAGACCATCTCAGGCTGACTGCAATCCAGTAATGTTACAAATATTAAGAAGGATGTACAAAATATGATATTATGGCAATAAACAGTAAAATAATAATGTGAAAAGTTTTATACCCATGGCAGACGATTGTGGGCAGGTCGGGAACTGTGGGCTGTGGAAATTAATTGCGGAATACTGCAGTAATGGTAGAGTTTATATATGGCCAGCTTAGCTCCCCCCCCCTCCCCCCAGCACATTACCTAAAAGGTACCTATTTTCAATTTAGCCCTAAAGTACCTTTTCTTCCAAATTGGAACACGCATTTTGTTGTATTTCAATAACTCCAATAAAGCTTAACTGACGCACCTTTCTTGTTACATTTGGCTTTAATCTTTGTCTCAGCATTTTTGTCCCTTCTCGGCTCCTGCAGTAGAGCAAGGAAATGTACGCGGAAACAGCGCTTCAGATTGTCAGAAACTTTTGCACGACTTCCTTTTCATCTTTTACGGTAGAAATCACACATGGAAGTAGTTCAAATATGTTGGCAGTAGCTCTAACGAGGACGACCTGCAACTCGTACCAACCACATAATATCGATCAAAAGCAGGACGTGCTGAGAAATGTGCTACCTACTTCAGCTGTAATTGGAAAAGTTCAACTACTGAGATCAGCGGCGGCACTAGGGTATTCTCGGCCACTGTATGTATCTGTCAGTCACGCCACACTGAATTTCATAGATGCGCCAGAAGAATTACAGCACTTTGGTAAGCTGTCTGAACAGTAGGTTGTTAGCTGTGGCTGTGAAAGTCGCAAAAATACACTGGAGGGAATTAATCGGTATAGTAACTACTTTAGGATTGGCATTCTTTTATAATGTTTTATTAAGGATTTGGTGTAGAGATGAGATTTGCATCTGTGAGTACTTTTAAGTTTAGTGGAGCAGGCAAATAATTGGATTTAAAGTTAACAAACAATCCTTAACTTGTAGATCACAGACAATGTGAAGTGTGGTACTGTAAATTTCAAAACAGTCCTCTCCCCCCCCCCCCCCCCCAAGAGTTCTTACACTGTATGCAAATCCTTAAAATTACAGATCTTTCAACATTCATAAACTGTTCTTTTTGTCAGCCCATAGCCATACCAAAAATGGAATTGATAAGATACGTCACAGTATATCGCAACACTCACATTAAAATGACTAAACTTGCACGCAACAATGTTGTACTTGAGTACGGTAGTGCTGTAATGGTAAACAACAGTTGTTGTTAACTTGGTGTTCGCAGGGATTAATAAGCACAATAAAAACAAATTGTAATGGTCACCTATTTGCTGTGATATCAATTTTCAAATTATTGCAAATTGATTGCACATTATTTATATATTGCTAACTCGTCTCATCCTTTTTGGTCATCTTTAGAACAATTGGTCTGTGTCTACTGATGTGCATAAATCAAGCAACGAAGTCAAAATATTAAAGCCCTAAGACTAAGCTTTAGGTATATATCATTCTGAAGATGCCTCAAAATGTCAAAACACATTAGCAGCAAAGAAATAAAGTACAATCAAGACTTCTTTATTAAATAATAAAGAAAAATGGGTCCTTGGGCAGGGTTGTTAATTAAAAAGAAATTTATTGATGTTTTGTATTTCGTCTCGCTGTTGGTCCCTTAAAACTTCTTTAGGTCTCTTTTTTTTAACAAATTGGTCCCTCAAGTCCCTATTTATTTTTAGATTTCTGCTAAAAACACTGAATATGGTTTCCTTTTGAAGCTTAGGAAGACCATATTGTCCAGGTAGTATAACCGCTCGTCTTTTAAGACCTTAACAATGACTTGTCAAGAGCCTCACCCACTGAGAAGTTATCATCCACGGTTTCTGTTAGTAAGGTTGACATTTGTATGTATCAGGCTGTGTCATGGAAAGGATTGAAAATCATGTTGACAGTGTGTTATTTAGGACTGTAGAATTTTCATTGTTTTCATTGTTTGCTAACATAGCTAAAGTAGTTTTAGCCTTCCAGAGATTTCATAGTACTACTCATTCTTTCTTGCTGATGTTGAATTCATTGGAGCTTTGGCACCTTGATAATCACTCTTCCACATAACAGCCAATATTATTTGTGGTTTGTAGTTTGTAATAAAACCGAAGCTCGCTGTGCTAACATAATCTGCTGCTGACAGCATCTCATAATTTCTCTCTGCTGACTTCATGATGTTTACAAAGTTACCTTGTTGTCAGTGCACGTTACTCTTGATTTACAATGCAGAGAAAAGTTGCGATATTATACACGTTCACATTCTAGAATTATTTTCTGGAATCTCGTCAGCCTAATAGCATTTAGACTGTTGAAGGCTGCTGTCAACATTCTTAGGAACACATTATGCCTCTTGTTTTGTAGTTTGGAGTATATCTGAGGAAATAGAAAAACCCTTTTTACACTTCACTACTATTTTGCCTAAAAATTACCGTTAAGAATATATATAGAATGACAAACATAGATCATTTCTGCAATGTGTTAAGAATAATACAAAGATACTGTCACATTCTTCAATTGGGAGAAATTTGGTGAACATAGCTAAATAGATTATGAAGATACACAAAGCAAATTTTCTAAAAATGTAGTTTCAAGAAAATAAGAAAAGGATGTCCATAGTGTTTCTCACTCACCGTATGCCTCTTTCAGAAAATTTTAGTGGCATAATCTTGCTGGCCAGCTGCTTCTTTATCCTGTGCAGACTTTTTCAGGAGTCTTTTCCTTACTGTGGCTTCTGCAGCCCTTTCACCTTCAACTAGTCGCTGATTATCTATGGCAGTCAGAGCAGCTATCATATTATTTCCTTTTCGGATACCTAATTTGTCCATTATTTTGTTCTGCTAATTAAACCATCATAAAACAGATAACAGCATCCATAACACCTATTTTGAGTACTGACTACCCAAAAAACACTGTTTTCGGTACTTGTTGCCACACACAGCGGTTTTGTGTACAGCCACGTAGACATTTGATAAGTAATTTTTTATCTGCAATGTCCCTGAATATTGGCTTTATTGTTTCCATGACTGTGGTAGGTATGAAATGTTAATGGTAATATTTCTTGCCTGAAGCATCAGTGTGGCCAGTGTGCAGACATTTGTTCAAAGGGTGTTGAAGACTACAATAACTATTTAAAAGTAAATAAACCATATATTTTAGGAAAGGGGAGAAATTTTTCAGATGTAGACAAAATATTTTTTTTTTTTTTCGATTTTTCAGTCATTTTTCACATCCAGGCCCCTTTAAATGTCTCTTTCTGCCTCTCAGTTGAAGAAAACTACACTAAAACTCTTTCATGTTAGTATAAAGAATCAAACAGTTGAATTAAACAAAAGTTTGAAGAAAGTTAGCTGGGTAAAATAACTTGCATTTATTATTTGTGAATAACATTTTCCACTGCAGCCTTCCCTTTACATAAAAACATACATACTTCATGGTGTAATCTATCTGTCCAGCTCTGACAATGCTCCTAAACTGATTTGTCTATATTGTTTTAGAGTCGAGGCTGTTCTCTTCATCTCACCCAGAAGTTTGCTCAGTTGAACCCTGAGACACGAACGGTTCCTTTGATGACGTCAAAATCAGCACCGGGCATCATCATGGCGACTGGAACACTCGGAACTTCGCTGAAGGGACGGTTTGGTGTGTTTATCAGCACTGATGCGGGACTCACATGGCGACAGGTCTGTGAAATAAGCAATTTAAAAAATTGCTGTATTTTTTTCCTATTTATGTTGTAATTACAAGTTCTCAATTTAAGGCGTGCTTAACAACTGTGCACAAAATATGCATTAGCTGTCAAATAGGAAATATTTTTGTAAATATCCTAATCAGGAATCTCATAATAGTGTACCCTCAGATCATACTTGGTCATTATAAAAATTAATAATGTGACTATAGACAGTATAGTATCTGCAGATTCTTTTCTCTAGAGACTTTTCTGTCTATTATTAGACAGCTGAGTGTAGTGTAATTCATGAAACCAAATGTATAAATGTGAACTGTTCTGTTAATTACTAAATGATGATACAAGTGATTAAGAATAGGCTAATATTTTGAAAGTGTGTAAGAGGGAAACAGTGATCAGTGATACAATAAGTTGCTCCATCATCAATGTATGTCAGCAGAAGTGTTTACAACAGATGCAGCTGCACAAAGTGGGACAAGAAATCTTGCTCATGTTACATTTGATGTGTACCTCTATATGCTATAACCACTCCTGCCGACATACACTGACGGTTGCTAATAAGGAGCCAACATCAATATGTAATAATGGAAAGTCCAGGTTGGAATTAATAATATAGTGAGGACAGTTTACAACTCACTGCAAAGACGTGGCGACGAGCTGCGTCAGGCACATACAAAAGACACACACATACAACACTTTCAGCTATCGGCCATGGCCTTCTTCAGAAGATACAACACTCACGCAATCACACAGTCATGAAACCATCACCTCCGGCTGCCGCACTTCGAATCATGCTCTGCAGCGAATCAGGGACGGGAGGAGAGGGAAGAGGGGATAGGAAGGTTACGTCACGGTGGTGGGGATGGGTTAGATGGGCAGCTTAGGAATGGAGTGGGGAGGCAGGTGAGGAGAGAAAAATATAATACAATAAACAATATAAAATAAATTCATAAAAGAATTGCATGTACACTGCAAGTACACAACACACACACACACACACACACACACACACACACACACACACTCAAAATAGGTGAGGTATGGGATAGAGAAGTAGGAACTGTAAAGTATGGGAAAAAGAAGGGAAATTATCGTAGGTTGAGGTTTGGATGATTTCGGGATCGCACGTGCGTGCACGGGTGTGTGTGTTTGTTCTTCTGTACTTGCAGTGCACACATTTTATTTTGTATAAAATAAAGATTGTTTAACTTAACGAAAGTACAGGCTCGCCGATAGAAACATAAAACACAAATAAAAACACACAAACATTCAAGCTTTCACCACCATTGACAGCTTCTTCAGGAAAAAGAGGAAGGAAGGAGAGGAGAGAGGGAAGGATACGGGTTTTAAGGAAGTGGAAAAGGAGTCATTCGAATCTCAGGAGTGGAAGGACTTACCTTAGGGGACAAAAAGGAAGGTAAACAAATACACACACACACACACACACACATATTCACACGCAAACACACCTAGGCAGACATTTGTAGAAACCAATCTTCGACAAAAAGGAAGGTAAACAAACCCCTCACCCGCCTCCCCACTCCATTCCTAAGCTGCATCTTGTTATTCCCATCTGACCCATCCCCACCACCGTGACATAACCTTCCTACCTCCTCTCCCCTCTCCTCCTGTCCCCAATTTGCCGGAGAGTGTGATTCGAAGTGCGGCAGTCAGAGGTGATGGTTGTATGACTGTGTTGTGTGATTGCGTGAGTGTTCTATTTTCTGAAGAAGGCCGTGGCCGATAGCTGAAGTGTTGTACATGTGTGTCTTTTGTATGTGCCTGTTGCAGCTCATCGCCACGTCTTTGCGGTGAGTTGTAATCTGTCCTTACTATATTATTAATTCCAACCTAGACTTTCCATTATTATATAAAACTAGATATACCTACACAGCATTAGAAACAAATTTCGTTCAGTATTTGTCTCTTATCACACTAACTGCCCTTAGGCACCCGAGAATGTTTAATCCATAAATACAAGAGGGAACTTGGAAGTTTTGCATATACTAAAAAAAAAGGTAAAGCAGTCAACAATCCAAAGATTGGTTTGAACACCACAGTGCTTTACTAGGCATGGTCCTGTTTGGAGGTGGTATGCTGTTGCCTTCCTCTGACCTTTGACCTGACTTACCCAGCCAGTTATAGGGGGACCTAGAGTTTAACGTGGGTTCCGAAGCACGGTGCTACTCGCTATTTTTCACATGAGCAACACTGCCAGAGGTGAAAGAAGTGGAAAGTGACAGATAAAAATCCTAGGACCTGGCGGGGATCGAACCTGTGACCTTCGGATTTGTAGTCTGGCACTCTACCACTGTGCTACGGAGATGCACTATACTACTTACTTAGAAATCTGTGATCATCTAGTGTGTGGTTGTTCATTGCTCATTTTCAAAAATCAAGGTAATGTTTATATTCAGAATTGACATGAATAAAGTTGTGAATGCAGTAATCACAACCATTCCTCATGTGCCATCCTTAAAGTGAATAATCTATACTTCATAATCAATTTTTTCTGACAATGAATAACCACAGAAATATTATTATTATTGCCATTTGTAATATACCCAGAGTGCATTTTAAACTAATACATGGTATGCACTTCCTGTCACAGGTTTTGAAAGATTACTACTTCTTCAACATGGGTGACTTTGGCGGTGTGATGGTCGCAGTGAAGTATTACAAAGCCCAGGGGGAGACGCGGGAGATGCTGTACTCTACTGACGAAGGGTTCACGTGGCACACGGAGCAGTTCTACGGCGAGGACCTGCGCATGTACGGCCTGATGACGGAGCCGGGGGAGAACACGACCGTCTTCACCATGTTCGGCTCGGCGCCGCAGCAGCTGCGGTGGCTCATCATCAAGGCTGACCTCCAGAAAGCCTTCAGTGAGTTAACATAGCCAACTATCCTTTAGATTATATTTTACTATTGTATGTTTTGGTTAAATGCGTGAGTGTAACAAAAAATGACACCTTCTAAATTACAAAGTGGTGTGATGTGTCAGACTTACAAGGAGACGGCATGACCCTGGGGTCGGGGATTTGTTGGAAATTTTGTATGGTGAAAGAGGAGCCCTAACACCTCACGTGATTAAATATTAGGACGCAATACTCGCAAAATCCCAAGAAAAATCAATGCGAAGTGTCTTAGGTGCCTTATGAGTATAAAATGTTAGTGTATTGCCAAGCCGCCATCTGGCGTAGATGATTAGGGCTCGTACTTTTAAGCCAGAGGACCCGGGTTCGATTACTCGTCCGGCACTTTTTTTTGCGTCTGTTTCATTTTCTTTTGTCATTCCACCAATTATTCAAAAAGTGTCTCAAACCTACATTATTTTTTAAAACATTATTTCAGCTCAAGAAAGTAAAGTTTTTCAATCATTGAAAAGTATTTATGCTCGTTGTTCTATTTCGTTTTATGGGGTTTCAATGTTTAAAGGGGCTTTGTAGGGTCCCCTTGGGATTATAACGGTCATCTGTGCATAGTACTGTGCGCTAGCTGTGTGACGTAAACGGCAGTTTGTTTTTCGATTTCGTCGTGAACAGACGTGCCTGTTTCAAATTTCAACTTGTTTCCGATCCAAGGTTAAACATGTTGACTGAAGAAGTTGCTGGCTCATCTGGGATGGGAGAAGAAATTCCTGACAAATCCATTGATATTGATTGATCAAAATTACGATTGAAGGAAGCAGTGGTGTATTATGAAACAGAAAATAATTTAAATGCATCAATATCTTCAGAAGAAATCTCTTGCTTTGCTATGTTATTGGCCAGAGAACTTTATAATAAATTATTTAATAATAATAATAATAATATTAATATTAATAATAATAATAACAATAATAACACATTGGAACTTTTGGGTGAAAAACATTTGTAATTGAAGGGAAATTAATTCACACTGTTATATGTTGCTCAAGATGTCGCAAAAATTTTTGCCCCTTTTTTTAATGATAATTACCACTGCGTTTCTTTTTTATAATTATTATATGTATAATAATTGAATGTTTTCCAATAGACTTTGTTATTCTGATTAAAAACCCAATGTATCTCCACATATACTTTACAATGAAAAATGAAAAACCCATCGCCATGAATTGTGTTGATGGACAAAAAGAAAATCCTTTTTATTCATTAACGTAACTAATTAGTTAAAGATAATGTAGGTTTGGGAAACTTTCTGAATAATTGGTGGACTAACAAAAGAAAATGAAACAGAAGGAAAAATGGTGCCGGACGAGGAATTGAACCCAAGACCTCTGGTGTAAGAGTCCGAGCCCTAACCATCTAGGCCAAACGGCGGCTCGGCAATGGACTAACATTTTATACTCATAAAGCACCTAAGAAACTTAAGATTTATTTTTTCGGGATTTTCCGAGTAGTGCGTCTCAATATTTTAACCACGTGAGGTGTTAGGGGTCCTCTTTCACCACACAAAATTTCGGCCCACAGTCTGCCATCTCCTTGTTAGACAGATCTCTTGCAAACACATTTCTTGCCAGATATTATTGTGCACATCCCACAATATTTTGTCGATACAACTGATCTACATCTTCAAATAGTGGTAGTTGTTGGCGACACTGACACAAGAATTAACTGTTATGAATGATGTAACAACATTCTTACCATATTTTTATGACATGTCAGTAAGAATAGAAAGAATCCTCAAAAGACAGCACCCTCCGCCACACACCATCAGGTGGCTTGCAGAGTATGGATGTAGCTGTAGAAATGTGCTTTCTGTCTTCTGGCAAAACTGAGGAATCTGTTGTGTTTTCATGACTGGGGGGGGGGGGGGATCTTGTATTGGGTTAATCTGACAGAAATTCTCAAATAAGATGCCAAAAAATTGTTCAAAACAGTGTGTCAGTGGCTTACTGGTACGTAAATTAGCTCAGTGCCACCAGTAGTCTCACAAAAAAGACAAAAAAATAAATGTTTGATCACAGCCTTTCAGAAATTAAATTTCCTTCATCAGGAAAGTAAAAGGAGAGAGTAACCATTTCCTTTTATCCCCTTTTTCCTCCCTCCCAATAACTGGTGCCAGTAAAAGGAAAAACAATGAAAACTGAGCCAGCAAGGCTCAATATTGTATTTCATGCTTCCTGAACAAAACTTGAAAAATAAAACTTGTACAAATATTGAGGCTGTCAATTCAACTACCTAACTGTCACACATACAAATGTAGAGGAAAGGTAAACCAGACAATGGTTGTTACTGGCAGAAAACTTAGCAAACACAATAAATCCACCAAGCAGACTTTTGCTTTGAACTGGAATTGCGAGTTTGAGTCTGTAACTGCAACCTGAAATATTATTGTGTAGGACTTTGTGGCCACAGCCAGTTGACATAAGTTTTCTGAATGTCGTAATGCATCATAATGTAAGATGGCTATTTAACAACTGATGTTTCGGCCAATGTTACGGTAGCCGTCTCCTGGGTATACAACTAGCTCCCAGGAGGTGGCCATTGTAACATTGGTTGTTAAAGTAAGAAGAATCTTATATTATGACACAGTACAACATGCAGAAAGCTTTTGTCATGCAACCCGAGTTTTTAGTAGTGTCCATCACTACAACTTACACTAGATTCAGCAGCTTTAGCTGTTCCCCGTGCCTTGGTTGCTCGCAATGTTGTAACTCCGTGCAGCTGGTGTTTACTGATATAATTTCATCACCCGATTAGCCTGTTGTCAGAGTTGGCTTCTACTGCTCAGAATAAAACCTTACAAAAATAATTTTTTATCCAAGCATTGCCTTATTTGGGATGTTGCAGCTCAATTTCCCTTTAAATGTACTTTAAATGTTTGTCCTCCAATGAATGTTTCTTATATGGGATGAGTAGCATTTTAATTATTTTTGTGTGTAACATCTGAGCGATGTACATAAAAAAAAGGATGTGATCATTATTTTTCCTTCGCAATTTTGTTCCGGTCTCTGTGCAGAATTGACACTTGTCAACTTTAAAGTTCACTGAAAATTTACTTACGGTATTAAAAATTCTATGTGCAAATTCTAATTATGGAAAGTCCAAGTTGGAATTAACAATATAATAATGAGGGCAGTTTACAAATGGACAACTAGCATAACAGTTCCAATCTGAATGCTCGACTTACCGTCCTATTAGACTCCTCCGTCACACTTAAAAAATTTGAATGTGTACTTGACAGCAGACTCAGAAGTATTGTCACTGTAACACCAAACCAGTGCGGATTTGTTAAGGGATGCAGTACCATTGATGCTATCCATGCCACTCACCTTTTGATTGGAAAAGCACAGAGAGAGACAGAAGAGTGTACACATGGCATTTCTAGATCTAGAAAAGGCTTTGGAGCGTATCCCACACGATCTTATCTGGCAAGCTCTTCGTTGTCATGGTGTCCCTTAAGAGTACCGCAATTCCACTAGTGCAGTTTGAAGTCCTGCTGGTATCTCTCCGCCCATCGGTATCACTGTGGGTGCTCATCAAGGTTCTGCCCTTTCACCTTTACTGTTCGTCCTCTGCATGGATACGGCAACAGCTGACATACAGACTTCACATCCGTGGACCTTTCTTTATGCCAATGATGTGCTACTTGACGAACAAACCTGCCTAGAACTCCAACACCAGGTTCAAACATGGAAGGACAGACTGGCTGAAAATGCAGTGCACCTCAATGTCCAGAAAACTGAATACTTGGAATGCGGCTCCCAAACCAGAGGCACCATCAGTATCGGGCAAGACGACCTGCAGAGGACCGTGCATTTTAAGTACCTGGCGTCCGTTGTCACCACAGACTGTGACAAGAGTCTCGATACTGGGATGGGAGTGAATGCAGCTTGGGTCAAGTGGAGACAGGTCACTGGAGTCCTCTGCGATAAAAAGATGCTGAAGGCAAAAGTTTACAAAACCATTGTACGTCCAGCAGCAATCTATGGGACTGAGTGTTGTCCTATGACAAAACAGCATAGGAGCAAATGCTGCATACAATAGAAATGAAGATGCTTCGTTGGTCCATGGGGCTAACCTGATGTGACCATGTAAAAAATACAGAAGTCCGGCAAAAATTCGGTGTGGCGCCCATCACAGACAAACTGAGGGAAGCCCGTCTCCGCTGGTATGGCCACGTCAGCAGAAAGGGGGACAACTCGGTTGCGAAGACAGCTCACCACATCAACCCACGAGGAACGAGACCACGAGGGAGACTGGCAAAGAGATGGAGTGACATCATCAGGGCAGACATGCACGCTGTTGGTTTAAGGCAAGAAGATGTCAGCGACCGAAAGAAATGGAGGAGACGCAGCAAAGTAGCAGACTCTGCAAGTTGGGATTAATTCTTGGAAAGAGAGAGAGAGAATGAGGGCAGCTTACAACTCACCGCAAAGACGTGATGGCGAGCTGCAACAGGCGCACAAAAGAAAAAAAGAAAAAAAAAAGAGAAGAAGGCAGACAGATACAACATTTCAGCTATTGGCCATGGCCTTCTTCAGAAAGTATAACATTCACGAAATCATACAGGCACACAACAGTCACACAACTGACGGTTGTGTGAATGTGTTGTGTGCCTGTGTGATTGCATGAATGTTGTGCTTTCTGAAGTGTCGTATGTGTGTGCCTTTTTTTTTTTTTTTTCCCAAAAGTGCCTGTCACAGCTAATCATCACGTCTTTGTGGCGAGTTGTAAACTGTCCTCATTACTATACTATTAGCAAATGCATTTTACTAGCTGCTCGGTTAAAAACTGTTTTGTAGGGCATGATTAAAATGACTTGTTTTGTAATTAACATCATTGTCTGTTATATTTTTACATATACACCTGATGGAAAAAGACTTTACACACACTTCCACTTTACAGAGTACAACTGCACAAAGGATGACTACAAGTACTGGTCGCCAAGCACGGACCACGTCGGCCACATGCCGTGTGTGATGGGGATGAAAGAGACATTCGAGCGCCGCACGCCGCACAGCAACTGCTACAGCGGGCGCAACTACGTCCGCATGGTTCAGATGGAGCCCTGTGGCTGTGACAGGGACGACTTCGTCTGGTGAGTGTCGAGATTCTGCAGTTGACTAAACTGCACCACACGACATTGGAATTTAAACAGGGAGAAGGCAGTGTGCGACAAAGGGTAATTGCCACAGGACTATCGCACTAGACTGCAAAATAAATCACCATTGGCTATCAGGTTTTAATTTAATTTATGCACACAACCGATTTGGTGATGCACTTTTTGCTATATTTAGGCTCCTGAGCAGACATAAAAAATGGTCAATGAACATACTGTATATACTAGAGTAATCCGCACACTCCAAATTTTGACAAGGAAGAGGAGGAGGAGGAGGAGGAATAAAACACACACACACACACACACACACACACACACACACACACACACACACACACACACAGATTTGTGTAGATCAGGATACCACCCGTAGGATTTGAACAAGTACTTGAGGGCAGCCATTTGGGATGTCACGTCTATTAAACGATGTTTGTGTGTGTGTGTGTGTGTGTGTGTGTGTGTGTGTGTGTGTGTGTGTGTGTGTGTGTGTGAGGTGTTGTGATTGCTGTGTCCCCATTGGTGTAAAGGTCATCACAATTGCCTAGAAAGCAGGAGATCCGGGTTTGAATTCCAACTGGGTGCACATTTTCAACTTTTGCCATTTACAGCTAATGTCATACTTTATGGATGATGGGCGATGGTCTCCATGACGATCACCCATCATCTCCACATGGCCTAGGTCATGAATAACATTTCCCTTGTGTTCTCTTCCTCTCCCCCCCCCCCTCCCCCCTGTCGTACCTGACAGAGGAAAATATTTCTGCAAGTTTGTGCCAACTTTTTGTCATTTCTGTTTTCAAGAATATTTCAGCATCCCAGTGGAAAATTTCCAACAGTAATTGAAATAATTGTTTACAGCGATGTGGGCTTCTTTCAACACGAGACCTCTTTGGACTGTATCCGCAACAAGACAGTGGGAAGCCCCTACGAGATTCCAGACACGTGTAAGCCGGGAGCATTCTACAGCCGGACAAAGGGCTACATCCACATCCCAGGAGATGCATGCCAGGGCGGGAACGAGCAGCGGTACATCCCGGAGTCTCTGCCGTGCCCAGTTCAGTAAGTACTTTCTGTCGCCAGTGTTTCTCACTTTTTGTAGATTTTTGCACAATACTAAGGATATAGACTCCATTCTGCATGCGCAATTTTAAGATGACAGACATAAATTTACAGTGGGACACAGTGTATTACTATAAGGTAACAGAAATAGTGGAGATTCTTATTCTGTGGTAAAGACACATGTGGAACGTAGTTGGCCCACTAGCAGGAAGAAAGCAGCCAGTATTTTCCCTTTTTTGTTTCCTTAACATTTCTTTCTTGCTAATTTAAGTATAATATCTGATATTCATTGTTGTTTCTTTTTAAGACGACATATTGGGGTTCAGTGTCACGAGTTGTGGTGGAAAAGAGATGTAAATAACAGGTTTGCATCTACATTCTCCCAGATATTTTAAATTATTTGGTTTAATTTTGCTTTATGTAACTTATTTGTTAATTTAATACAATTATAATATTCGGTATTCGATTATATTTATTAGAAACAAGAACGAACTTTATCCACAAGAGAATTTGTTGAGTTTTTCGTTGTAGGCCACAGGAACAAATAAATTCAAGACAGTACCCTACATCACTCGGTTTTCCCCACGGTGTTCAAATTAAGTTGCAGTTCAGTACTGTGTTGGAATATTTCAGTTTCACAGTGCAAAGTGAACATGGTTAGCTTATGATTATGGAAGCAGATGCAGTCTAGGAGGAACAGTGTTTACATACAATACTGAAAGCAAAAATTATCACAACGGACATTGTCAAGCTAAGGCATTGTCTCAAGTGTATAACAAGTACAATGTGTTGCTCGGAACCTATTATTTTCAAATATGCAGAATATGTACAATCTGGAAAATGGGAAGATAAGAGCAAGACAACTGAAGCTGGTGCAAATGATGTATTTCACCATTGACAATTTTTTAAGAATTTTTGTCAAAAGTGGTGAATTTTCTTATTATTCTCAACCATTTTCAGATAAATATACCATCTTTGTGCGTCTTGAAGAAATAAAAAACACAATTTCTGTAAGAGTATTGCATGCTATGTGCAAGCATAAAATTTTTTTAAATGTTTTTCCTTTTTTGTACAATTGCTAACAAAGATATACCGTATACTTTTACGCATATCCATCTTTGTAAACACATTGATCTAGGTGCCAACCTGCAACGGGTGCTGGAGAGCGCTGTGGTCACAAAGCAAATCGCGATGAGCAGCACATTCCGTGGGATGTAGCAGGTCATTTCAGAGCGTGCTATAGCTAGGTAGAGACCACGTCTGGCCTGCGCTACGTTGGGACAACACGTCCCGTGTGAGAACGGCTTTACGCATTGTCGGTATTTACCTAAAGAAATTTATTTTTGTACTTAAGAATAATTGAAAGGCTACTACATTATTAAAAAAAAAAAAAGTACTCATCTTCTACCATTTGTATTCGTAATTTTACTGGCGGAGAAATTTTGGCACCAGTTTTTATCTTTGAACTTGCAAAATATGTTTCGTTATGTTACCGCCGTCATCTGTGAGACATTCAGCAAAGCAGATATCGTCTTCTGTTCCATCCAGGGCATTTGGTTCTGAAAAGAAATCTGTTGGCTGTGCTGCCACGTGTTTGATGGTAAAAGTTAGTTGCGACAGTGCTACGTTTCAGAACTTTGTTTGCTTTGGACCCAATTAATTCTAAGCTGCAGTTGATTCTTGGAACCCAAAAACAAAGAAAGTATTGCTTCGAATTGGTTTTAATTACAGTAAGTGTAGAAAGATATTAGTGAGAAAAGAGATGATAGTACACAAAGGATGCTTGTTAAACAATTTATACTGTTGTTAGAGTACGTTCAGTTGCAGAGCAAATATTCTACTCAAAACTATGCAGTGGAGTGGATCCACTTGTGAATATGTGATCTACGGTTAATATGTGAGCTAAATGTTTATCAGTATTGTAGGTAAAAACAACTGTGAACATGTAGTTCTACTTGTTTGTATGTTGCAGGGAGCTGAGAGAGTTCCTAATCGTAGCGCAGCGAGAGCGGATAGCTCGCTACGATTTGGCGGAGGACACATGGGAAGAGCTGCCGGTGAGGGGACTGCAGAATGTGATTGCCATCGATTTTGATCTCCACAACAACTGTGTTTACTGGGCTGACATAGCGAATGATACTATTGGGGTAAGATTTGCTGCTTCTCTTTATGTCTTAATAAGTGTCTATTCATGGATAGCAAACATTTCAATAATTATAGCTTGGAAGATGTTTTCCACTGCATATCACACAATAGTGTTTTTGTTTGTTTGTTTGTTTGTTTGTGTGTGTGTGTGTGTGTGTGTGTGTGTGTGTGTGTGTGTGTGTGTGTGTGTGGAGAGAGGGGTGGCAATAATGAAGTTCATAGGAATAACGTTTGACTGAAAATTTCCTTCCTAAGATGGTTCTCTTGCAAATAAATTAGTATTTCGGACCATGTGAGATGGCTTACGGGTTTATGGATACATATTTTATCACTGAACTGATGATAATAGCAATATACGTGGTTCAGAATCCTATAACAATTTTTGCAGCAGAGCGGTAGTCATCTCACACTGTTTGACATTGAATTAAACAAGCACCTGAATTAGTCACATTCATTTAAAATATATCTGTCTTCTGTGAAACGTATTCAAACAATCCTCTGAGGCAGAACTGAAACTTTCACTCTGCAGTAGTGTGTGCGCTGATATGAAACTTCCTGGCAGATTAAAATTGTGTGCCGGAACCGGAACTCGAACCTGGGACCTTTGCCTTTCGCGGGCAAGCACTCTACCACTGAGCTATCCCGACATGACTCACGGTCCGTTCTCACAATTTTACTTGCCAGTACCTCGCTTCCTACTTTCCAAAATTCACAGAAGTTCTTCTGCAATGTTCTCAGGAGAACTTCTGTGAAGTTTGGAGAGAAGGAGGCGAGGTACTGGCAGAAGTAAAGTTGTGAGGATGGACCGTGAGTCATGTGGGGATAGCTCAGTGGTAGATTGCTTGCCCGTGAAAGGCAAAGGTCCCAGGTTCGAGTCCCGGTTCCGGCGCACAATTTTAATCTGCCAGGAAGTTTCAATCCTCTGAGGAAATTAGATTAATAAGCTGAAAAAGATTTCATCAGTCAAATTCATGTAAAACAGCAGACAGTGTTGTATCACTGGTACCTTTTTTTTTTTTTCTTTTAAGTAAAAAGTAACCTTTTTTATTGGAGAAAGTGTGGATATTGAAGATTTATAGGTATTTCATACAATAAGAGGTAACTGGAAGAAATGGATGAACAGCAGAGTAAATTTAACTATCACTTTTGCTTCTAAATGTGACATTTGAAATCTATAGAACAGTTGTAAAAGCTTCATACATGTTCCAACTGTGTATTTTAGTATTGCATGGTAGCATCAACACTCTATTCAACCTCTTGATGAAGTTAATTACTGTTGCATTGGAATTTTGAACTTGAGAGGGAAATATCAGCATACTTGTGTAGTTTGTGTTCATCTGTTTCTAAGTGTAAATTTGCATTTGATTTACTTACCGTATATTTCCGCAGATAAGACGACGTTCAGATAAGACGAGGTACAAATTTTCATCAAAATTTTGTAGTTTAAGTATATATCTGGCCTATAAGACGACCCCCAAGTTACCGTATTTACCTGAATGCATGCAGTACCCCTTTTTTTGGGGGGGGGGGGGGGGGGGGGGTTATCTGAAAATACGCCTACTACTTAGATTCAGAGGCAACATTCAGGAAGTTCCGAAAAATGTCATTAGAATCCGCTATAAGTGGTTTTCTTGATTGGTACACCTGGGTTTCACCCTTTGTTGCAGTGTTTGTGGTCTGCTTTTCAACTTTCGTGCGTGTAGTGTTACATTGTATCCGATCATGAAGAAGCATGTTTTTATCACACCACGAAGCTTGAAAAAGAAAAGTAATTTCTTTACTTGAGACAACGCTGAATCGTGCCATTGCGCATATTATGCGGGTGAAAACATGAAATTGCCCGAGAACAGAAGATTTTGAAGGAAGCCGCAATTGTTGCGTATAGCTCTGAAATATTTAACCCTTTCACTGATCCGTACGTAAATATCGTTTCAGTGCGACTCTGGATATATTGATAAATTTTTTTAGACAAGCGACATTGTAAAATCAAGCTGTGTTGTAAATAATTAATTCTATTCCTGCTTTATGGCATATTTGTTATCGTATGTACCTTCGTCCACTCATTAAATTAATAAAGCTCGAAAAGCGAATATTTCCTCCATGATGTAAATTTCATCAGGGTAATATCGCAGATGTGCTGCATAGCGGGGCTATAGTGAGGCTTCAACTTCCAAATAATATATATCGAATCGATACGTTTCGAAACGATATGTATGGAATAAGCGACTGTTTCTGAGCTGGAGATTCGCGTGCTACGCGCCCTAATGTACTAACGAAAATACTTGCTTTTCCTATAGTTACCTAACCTAATGTTCTACGGTTCAGAAACACTAAATTGATTTACAGTTGTACTTTCGATATATATTATTTCAGGCCGAGCTACTTCGAGTGTAAGCTTTCTTTTAAATTATCCAGAGAGCTGTAATCTTAGGTTCCCGCCTAAACACATCCTTTAAACTCATGACATATTCATAAAAATCATAACATTCACCTGTTTCATGCTTATCGTTTCGAAACTTAACTGCTTTGATATATATCGTTTGTGGGTCGAAGCCGCGCTATGCAGCACATCTGCGAAATTGCCAGTTTCAGACTAAAATTTGAATCTAATTTTTTTTGTACCATCATATAAGACGACCTCGGATTTTGGGGCCTTTTTTTTAATGATTCAGTGATCGTCTTATCTGCGGAAATATACGGTACTTTAAGTAGTAGTTTCAGAAAACAAATTACTATACTTATATTATAGAGGAGAAATTCCTAGCAGGAAAAAAATATAAAAAATAGATGAAGATTACTTACCAGGCGAAGGAGCACAGGAAGTGATAGTAGCACAAATAAATCAATAAATTCACACACACACACACACACACACACACACACAAGCACTTTCTACAGTATGTCTGCCTAGGTGTGCTTGCGTTTGTGCAGATGTGTGGGTATGTGTGTATTTGTTTACCCTCCCTTTTTTCCCAAAGGTAAGTCTTTCCTGTCCTGGGATTGGAATGACTCCTTACCCACTCCCTTAAAACCCTCATCATTTCCTTTTCTCTCTCCTTCCCTTCTGCCTGATGAAGCAGCTAGGCTGCAAAAGCTAGCGTTTGTGTGTGTGTGTGTGTGTGTGTGTGTGTGTAAATTTATTGATTTATTTGTGCTACAATCACTTCCTGTGCTCCTTCACCTGGTAAGTAATCGTCACCTATTTTTTATATATAATTATTATACTTAGCCACAGAGAAAGTGGATAACCTCAGATTTCCTTTCTTCTTTTACAGCGTCAGTGCCTTAATGGTACTGATATTTACCACGAGATCCTAGTAAGTTCGAATCTCTCTTCAGTAGAAGGGATGGCTCTAGACTGGGTATCTCACCACCTGTATTTTGTGGACGGAGTACGCTCGATGATAGAAGTCGTCCGAACTGACCTGAATGTGGAGGGCCGCATGCGTGCTACTGTCCTTTCACCACCAGTGCTGTCAAAACCTCGTGGTATTGCGGTTCACCCTCAACAAGGGTATGTACACTGTATGTAATGAAGGTTTCTATCATTTTTGTAAATTGGTCTGAAGTAAAATGACCAGTGAAGTGCTACTGTTCCACAATGCTGAAATGTTTGAGATTAAATTGCTGTGGCACTTCACAGTACTGTCAGTTATTATTAATAAATTACTGTGTGGTATATTTGGTTGATTATGGAATGTGATACATAATTCATTAAAATAATAATAATAATAATAATAATAATAATAATAATAATAATAATAATAATAATATGAAACTGTAATGTTGATAGGAAACAGTAACAAATTAATTCAGCTGGACCATTGTGATGATCCAGAACATGTAGCGAAAATAAATGAACACACTGCACACAATGAAAACAAAATACCCACTAGTATTGATGGCAAAATTCTCCTTCTACATATAAATGTACAATCCCTTAGAAATAAAATGAATGAACTTCAGTATTGGCTTGAAAGAATCAACTGCAGTGTTTTGTGTGTTAATGAACACTGGATGAAAGCCTGTGAAATAGACCTGTTTGTCCCTATAGGTTAATTACTAACCACTAGTTACTGCAGAAAAAATATTGTACATGGCGGAGTCTCAATCTACATAAAAAGCAACCTAGACTTGGAATACTCTGTTATAGATCTTAACATGGTTTGCATTGAAGGTACATTAGAAGTAGCTGGTATAGTATTGCACACTCAAAAAATTGTAATTGTCTCAATTTATAGAACTCCAGGCTCTGATGAAATAGTTTTTATAGAAAAAATTAATGCTTTAATATTACACTTGTCCAAATATAAACAACATAAAATTGTAATTGTAGGTGATATTAATATTGATATAAGGGCTATGAGAAAAAATGTAGTAGATATGATTAACTCTCTGAAGTCATTAAATTATTACTGTCTGAATGAAAAGCCAACTAGACTTAATGCCTGTCTTGATAACATAATAAGTAATGTACATAGAGAGTCGGTGCAATGTGATGTCGTAGAATTAGGTTTATCAGATTACGCAGGTCTATCGCTCCAAATAGATAATTCAACCCCTGTTACCAAAGAAAGGCAGGTGACATATTGATTGCTAGGTGAATCCAATGTAAGCAATATGAAAAATATGTTACAAGGAAAGGATTGGTCCCAAATAATGAATAGCAATGAAACCGTTGATAAATGCTTTTCCATTTTCCTGACAGAGATTACAAACATAGTAGAAAAGACATGCCCCATGGTAACTAGAAGATATACTAATACCCCACATAAGCGCCAACATACTAATAAATGGTACACACCACAGCTAAACAGACTCAGGATATTATTACTTCTGCTGAAAGATAAGTCTCATAATAGTGATAGGGACAAAGAAAACTACATAAATATGAGAAAACTTTACAGGTCTGAAATAAAAACCGCCAAATGTAATGCAAATAATGAATACATTTTGAACTCAAAAAATAAATGTAAAGCAGCGTGGAATGTCATTAAGAGAGAAATTAATAACAACAATAAAGAAAACAGTATACCCATAGACTGTGATATTCTTAATGAACAATTTGTAAATGGCAACAGTACCCCACCCATTGACTCTAATTTCAGTATAGAAGCTTCTCTGACTTATGATAAACAAACAAGAAGTGAGAAATTTACTTGGGCCCCAATCACCTTAAATGACATTCAACAATCAATAACCAAACTCAACTATTCAAAAACAGAAGACTATTATGGTATCAGCAATTTCATCATAAAGGCTATAGTGAAGGAAGTCCAAATGCCACTTCTCTCACTGTCAAACAGAGTATTAGATGAAGGAACCTTCCCTAAATGTCTTAAGCTTACAGCCACACTACCTGTGTATAAAAAAGGAGATAAAAATCTTCCAAGTAACTACAGACCCATCTCAATAGTACCAATCTTATCTAAAATAATTGAAAACTGTATGCATAAACAGATATACAAGTACTTTGAATGCAATAAATTATTAAATGAACAACAATTTGGATTTAGACCACACTTATCAACTGTGAAAGCAGTTGAATCACTGGTAAATAATGTTTATGAAGGATATGAAAAACGGCTATACACTCCTTATTGATTTAAGCAAAGCATTTGATTCTGTGTCTCGTGATAATCAAAAAGCTGGAATACTATGGAATAGGAGATAAACCACTCAAATTACTCAAATCCTACCTAAGCAATAGGGTACAGCTTGTTTATGCAAACAATCAGAAATCATCAATCCTCCCAATAAAAAGAGGAATACCCCAAGGCTCGGTTCTTGGACCCTTCATTCTCATTGTTTATGTCAATGAATTCCCAACTTATATACCCTGTAAGAGTGTATTATACGCAGATGACATGACATTAATAACCACTGGAGACAATCTACAGAGTGTACTGGATAAAAATAAAGAGATGATAGAAATGACTACCCAATGGTGTCAGGCCAATCAACTCTGCATAAATCAGACAAAAACAGAGGAAATAATCTTTAACTTGAAGGTATCTAAAAATGAAAATCAAACTGTGAAATTGCTTGGACTGGTCATAGATCAAAAACTCTCTTGGGAAGGACACACCAATTACCTATGCAGCAAACTAGCTCGGGTACTTTTCCTATTGTACAAATTGAGGGGCAGTATTAGCAAACAATTATTGCTTCAATCGTACTATGCCTTCTTCCATTCCCATCTGCAATATGGAACATTGCTCTGGGGAAACTCATCAGGAGCTAAACGTGTATTCAGATGGCAAAAAAAAAGCAGTAAGGTGTATATTAGGGCTAGCACATAATGAGTCCTGCAGAACTTGCTTTAAATCGCTTGGAATAATGACAATTCCTAGTTTGTATATATATATAACTGCTAAAGAAAACATAGATAAGTTCAGCATGAGAAGAAATGTTCATTCTCACAATACACGAAACAACTGTATGCTGGATTTGCCTTCCACGAGACTAGCCATAGTACAAAATAACTATAAGTATTTAAGCCTAAAATTCTTCAATAAGCTACCAGAAGCAGCTCGTACAATGCCACTGAGCACATATAAAAACACAATACAAACTTGGCTAAAATCCAATGAATTCTACGCAATTGAAGAATTTCTAGAAACTGACAGTAAAAATATATGTTTCTCTTAAATTATGTTATTGTTTCGTTGTAATATGTGAATTTGTATGTATGATATATGCTTAATGTATAAATGTAATGTAGGCTATAAATGTAAATTACACTGTACCCTGACGAAGCCAATTGTATGAAAAATATTGAAAGGCCAATAAATATTCTGTATTCTGTATTGCCTCTGTTGGAGGGCTACAAAGGGTATGTTATTTGTAGGAGTGCTGAGGAAATGGGTTCTACATGTGATGCAGTTTAACAGCTTCAATTGTAAAAGTATCCTATTTACTCGCGTAATTTATGCACTTTTTTAGACGAAAAATTCAGTCTTGAAATCCCGGTGTGCAAAATACTCTGGCTATTTCTCGGCATGCTGGATACAGCACCTAGAACATGCACCTTCAATAGCTTTTCAATTCACTGAATACCTAATAAGTTACATACAAACATAATAGAAGGATACCCTCCTGGAGGGATAAATATGTATAAAAAATAGAAAATGAATAACTTACCCAAAGGACAGGCTCGTAGATAGACACAAAAACACACTCAAACACAAGATACAAGCTTTCGCAACCGATGGCTGCTTCTTCAGGAAAAGAGGAAGGAAGGAGGGGGAAAAGGGAAGGTTGCAGGTTTTAAGGGAGTGGAAGAAGAGTCATTACAATCCCGTGTGTGGAAGGACTTACCTTGGGGGGTAAAAAAAGGAAAGGCAAGCAAGCGCGCGCACACACCCACACATATACACACGCAAACACACCAAGGTGGACATATGTAGAAAGCAAACATCTTTGCTTAAACACCTTTGTGTGTTTATTATTATTATTATTATTATTATTATTATTATTATTTAAAGAAAGAAAAGCAAAGATATACATTGAAAATATGGAGCACGAGCGCTGAGGGTTCAAACATGGAACTTTCTGCTTGCTACACTTTCCAGATACAACCTCTGCAACCAAACAATGTAATTCATAGAGTGGATGTACGGGTATATAATATAGGACCGAAAGTTTCAGAGAGTTTTTCTTGTGGATGGCTGATCATCTACACATATGGCTGGTGCATTTAACAGTATATGGTAGTGCTGTAAACACGCACCGCCCCACCCAGAACTTTATTTCCCAACCCTAGTACTCCCCTCATAAGTTATGAAAAAATACTTTGACAAAGTTCTGAAAATACTTCAACAAAATGTTTTAATAATGATCTTAATGCATATGATGTTAACATTTAAAAAAATACACTTCAGTAAGTAGGTGTATTTTTCTGTTTTCATCAGATTATTATTCTGGACTGACTGGGCGCCCAACAACCCGTCAGTGAGTCGCGCCAACTTGGACGGCTCTGAAGTCAGACGCCTGTTCGGTAGATCGTACGTGGACTGGCCTAACGGTATTACTGTCGATCACATCGCAGAACGCATCTACTGGGTGGACGCACGGCTCGACTACATCGGCTCTGCTGATTTAGATGGCAAAGGTTTCAAGAAGATAATTGCAAATACGGTTAGTGAACATTTTTCACTAAATACACTAATCATTTCTTGTGAGATAGATTGGCTGCCCAGTACTTACCTTTGTGCTGTACCGCTGATAGTGACACAAAAGAAGAAAAAAGGAAAAGGACGAAAAAGGACAAGCTTTCGGAACACAGTTGCTTCTTCAGGTAGGAGAGGAGGGAAGAAAAAAGAATAGGAACAGAAGGGGAAGGTAATTCACGACCTTAGGATGGTGTTTGAAGAGTATGGAAGTCAGAGATACTGTATATTAGTACTAATATACTATATATAGTAATATATTAGTCCACTATATGTGGTACAGCACAAAGGTAAGGAGAATTTCCATCATTAATCAATCATTTCTTGCCAAACTTTCCGTCACTTTAAGAATTTTCAATGTGACACATGAATTCAATATTATCAGAAATGATAAATGATCAAGTTTGGAGGGTAAAGGGAGGAGATCTAATGAAGTTAGTTACACTCCCTGAGCAAATCAATCAATCAAAAGTGAAGGCTGTAAACTCCACAAAATACCTAGGAATTTCTATTACTTCAAGCTTAAACTGGAAAGAACACGTAGATAATGTCCTGGGAAAGGCAAACAAAAGACTGTGTTTTATTGGCAGAACCCTTAAAAGATGCAACAGAACTACAAAAGAAACTGCATACACTACACTTGTCCGTCCTTTTTTGGAGTAATACTGCCCAGTGTGGGATCCTTATCAGGTGGGTTTGATGGAAGACATTGAAAGAATCCAAAGAAGGGCAGCTTGTTTCGTATTGTCACAATACAGGGGAGACAGCGTTACGGAAATGATACAGGATCTCGGTTGGAAATCATTACAACAACGGCCCTTATCGCTGCAGTGTGGGCTACTTAAGAAACTCCAATCACCAATGTTCTCCTCTGACTGTGAAAATATATTGTTGACTCCCGCTTACATAGGTAGAAATGATCATCAGAATAAAATATGAGAAATCAGTGCTCGAACGGAGAGATTTAGGTGTTCTTTCTTCCTGGGCCCTATTCGAGAATGGAATGGGAGATAAATAGCATAAGGGTGGTTCAATGAACCCTCTGCTAGGCACTTAAATGTGATTTGCAGAGTATCCCATGTGTAGATGTAGAAAGTGGAGCAGAACCCAGGCAATATTGTTAGTTATGAATATACCTTTTTTTTTGTCTAAATCCCTTTGTGGGTATGTAAAGGGTTAGTCACAACTTCCTGTAACTGGTAGAACAGCCACCAGAAGGCGATAGTGTTGCCATGTTTAGGGTTGTTACCATGCCTGTTAGGGTATACTGGTATACTTAGCAGTATCATGTGGAGTTTCATCTAACACTGCAGCCTGTTGTTAAATGCCATGCAAGTGAGTCTAAAAGTCCCTAGTGGCCCTCTGGATGCAGCTTGCACATCGGGAGCCAATTCTGGTCTGTTTGTGGGAGCAGGAGCCACAACATCCCAGCCGGGCTCAAATCTGTGCTCTAGGGGACCATCTGTCTTTGCTACTCCACATATGTCAGGGTGCCGGAAGTCCAAAAATGGGTGGAATGGTAGTTGAGCATCTCAATATGCCACAGACCATTCAAAGTTCAAATTTCAATGAGAGAAGCTTACGATAGTTACCACAGTGAACCCGTCACATAATTTGGTAGAGAAACATAAGAAACTCTGGACGTATGTAAAGTACAAAAGCGGCAAAACACTAACAATGAAATTGATGATACGAATATTATAGAGGAAAAATTCCTAACAGGAAAAAAATACGTAAAAAATAGATGAACACTTACCAGGCGAAGGGGCACAGGCAGTAATAGTAACAAGTAAACACACAGACACACACACACACTCAAAAATGCTAGCTTTCGCAGCCTAGCTGCTTCATCAGGCAGAAGGGAAGGAGAGGGAAAAGGAAATGATGAGGGATTTAAGGAAGGGGGTAAGGAGCCATTCCAATCCCGGGACAGGAAAGACTTACCTTGGGGGAAAAAATGGAAGGTAAATAAATGCACATACACTCGCACATTTACACAGACACAAGTACACTTAGGCAGACATACTGTAGAACTGAGTTCTACAGTATGTCTGCCTAAGTGTACTTGTGTCTGTGTAAATGTGCGAGTGTATGTGCATTTATTTACCTTCCATTTTTTCCCCCAAGGTAAGTCTTTCCTGTCCCGGGATTGGAATGGCTCCTTACCCCCTTCCTTAAATCCCTCATCATTTCCTTTTCCCTCTCCTTCCCTTCTGCCTGATGAAGCAGCTAGGCTGCGAAAGCTAGCATTTTTGAGTGTGTGTAGTGTCTGTGTGTTTACTTGTTACTATTACTGCCTGTGCCCCTTCGCCTGGTAAGTGTTCATCTATTTTTTACGTATTTTAACAATGAAATTGCATGCTTATGGAATATCTCCCCAATTGTGCGATTGGATTCACGATTTTCTATCAGAAAGGATATCTGGCGTTCCCCAGGGAAGCATTATAGGTCCCCTACTCTTCCCTGTGTTTATAAACAATTTAGGAGACAATCTGAATAGCTCCCTTAGACTGTTTGCGGATGATATTGTTGTTTATCGGTTAGTGAAGTAAACAGAGGATCAAAAGCAACTGCAAAACGATTTAGACAAAATTTCTACATGGTGTGAAAATTGGCAATTGGCACTAAATAAAGAATGAAATAATACACATGACCACTAAAAGAAATACGTTAAACTTCAATTACACGATAAATCACTCAAACCTTAAGGTTGTAAATTCTACTAAATACCTAGGAGCTACAATTACGAACAACTTAGACTGGAGAGAACACATAGAAAATATTGTGTTGAAGACGAACCAAAGGTTACGTTTCATTGGCAGAAAGCTTCGAAGATGCACCAGCTCCGCCAAACCGACTGCCTACATCACACTTGTGCGTCCTCTCCTGGAGTACTGTTGCCCAGTGTGGGACCCTCACCATGTGGGACTGACGGAAGATATTGAGAAGGTTCAGAGAAGGGCAGCTCGCTTTGTTTTATCACATTACCGGGGGGGGGGGGGGGGGGAGAAAGCGTCATGGAAATGATGCACAAATTGGGGTGGAAATCATTGAAAGAAAGACGTTATTCATTGCGGCGTGATCTGTTTGTGAAGTTTCAATCACCAACAGTTACTTCTGGATGTGAAAATATTTTTCTAGCACCCACCTACTTAGGGAGACATGACCATACCAATAAAATAAGAGGAATCAGATCGAAAACGGAACAATTTAGGTGTTCCTTCTTACCGTGCGCTATTAGAGAATGGAGAGGTAGAGAAAAGTTATGAAAGTGGTTAATGAACCCTCTGCCAGGCACTGAAATATGATTTGCAGAGTATCTATGTAGATGTAGACCTGAAGAAGGAACTGTGTTCCGAAAGCTTGTCCTATCCGTCCCCTTCTGTTTTTGTTACTATCGGCGGTATAGCGCAAAGGAAAATAATCGATCCAAGTGTTTGTTCTGTCCTTAATGACGACACCGTCAATCTTCGTTACTTCCTTCTGGGCAACTTCACCTGTTAATAGAACTTTGACCTTGGAATCTCCTTTTAAAAACTTTATTTTTACTCTTTATTCTACCGTTGTGTTGTGTATTTATAACTCTCTGTAACTGTCTCATAAATTTATATTTAATGTTTTGCTATTTGACATAAATAATTTAAATTAGTTTGTGTTTGCAGGATAAGGTAGCACACCCGTTTGCAGTGGCGGTGTTCAAAGACACGATGTACTGGGACGACTGGAGGCAGAACGCCATTTATCAGGCAGACAAGGACCACGGGCTCGCTGTTCGCGCTATACGTAGTGGCTTGCCTGGATTGATGGACCTGAAGGTAATGCTTTTCAGTTTTAATGTGTGACTGAATAATTTTGTTTCAGACTGCATTGTAAAGGGACCACATTATTTTCATACTTACAAGGGAAACACCAAGTACGGTACCAACGGATTTTGATGGGTCGCAGGTATGTTGTGAGGGAATTCCTCCAGACCATCAACCTAAAAGGATTTATTCAAATGGCCCTTGATTTCTAAGAAAATAGAGATCAAATTTGCAGCAATTTACCATGTGTAATGTGTCTACATGACGGTTTCTGCTCAGCGAGGCAGCGTGGTGTAATCGGCAAGGTGCTAGGCTCCCGTGCAGGAGACCCAGGTTCGATACCTAGCGGCAGAACAATTTTTAAAAATTGTAATTGGTACTTTTTATATTTCAAAAAAATTTAAAACATAATTAAGCAAAGAAAAAGATATAAAGAAAGAAAAACAAAAATAATGAAAAGTCAAATGATTAAAAAAATAACCAAGGAAAAAAAATCTTCCCCTTCAGGTCATTTATTTTTCACTTTTCTTCATTTCTCTTCTTTTATCGTGCATAATTAAATGCCTTTATACCCACTCCTATGTTACAGCTTGAGTAAAGAGTCAGGATAATAGCAAATAACACAGTAGCGACTGATTATTTTACTTATTGCGCAGTGTTATTTACCCACTGTGAGCATATTCCAATTGCGAAACAAACATTCGGTGTATTTTAAGGCGTTAGTGAGTTCACCTTTTGACGCTCATCACACACATCCATTTCTGAAGAGGTTATGTGCGATGGGCCTGCTTCTATCATAGCGCATTTGTTCTCCACGTTGCACTACCTGCCACACGCATGAACAACACGCTACGAATGACTAACCGACTGGCCGTAGCATAATAGTCCACTGGGACATGTCACGTGGGTACACACGTCATAGGAGGAGATAAAAACAGAACGGTCAGGAACTGTAAACATAGGTTTTAAATGTTGCCCAAATATTATAGGTATTAACAAAAGACTGTTTACTGATTTTGAAATATGCTTCAATCGCCTTAAAAGTGTGCTTCGAAAAAACAAAATGAATAAAATAATTGTCACGCAATACATAACATATTGAGCTAATGTTACATGTTTTTATCCTGACCATTTACTGCAAATGTTCACATAAGAACGGTTATAAAAACACTTAATTATGCACAGTCGTCGGACAGGTATGAAAAGTAATTGACCCATGTCAGACTTGAACCCAGGTCGCCTGCATGGCAGCCTCGCATCTTGCCGATTACACCACGCTGTCTCGCTGAACGGTAACCGCCATGTCTAAGTAGACACGTTATGTGTGGTAATTTGCTGCTAATTTGATTTCAATTTTCTTAGACAGCAAGGCCCAATGAAACAAATCCTTTTAACTTGATGGTCTGGAGGAATTCCCTCACAACATACCTACGACCCATCAAATTCCGTTGGTGCCATACTTGGTGTTCCCCTTGTTAGCTTCAAATGGAGGTCTGAGTTCTGCAGCACATGCATAGTGCTGAAGTTTTACTGAATGCGGCAGCAGCTTGGAAAGGTAGTGGTGTATGATAAGTGTGGGGGATTGGAAGTTAGTGAAATAAAATAACCATATTTTTGGTGAAGGATAGGTTGCTTACTCACCACAGAGACATCCGATGAGTCGCAGAAAGGCACAAATTACAGGCCGTTAAGGTCTTCATTGGTCAGAGAAAAACGCGCACCCCCACAGACATAATAAGTTAAACGTTCGGGCAGATATTGAATAGAATTACCTATTACAATTATAAATTACATTAAAGATAGTGAATTGAATTACATGATACCAATATGTGGTGGTTGTGGTGGTGGTGGTGGTGGTGGTGGTGGTGGTGGTGGTGGTGGTGGTGGTTGTCGTCTTCAGTCCGCAGACTGGTTTGATGCAGCTCTCCACGCTACCCTGTCCCGTGCAAGTCTCTTCATCTGAGAATACGTTCGGCAACCTACATCCTTTTGAATCTGCTTACTGTATTCTGTATTCGTCCCTCAGTCTCCCTCTACAATTTTTACCTCACACGCTTTGTTAGGAATTGATAATATTATTTTGTAATGTCTTTGTAAATAATTATTTTGTAATGTCTTTGTAAATATCTCTGGATTGATAATTGAATCTTTGATGTAGCTTTTGTCTTTAAAAATACAGAACGTAAACAGTGAATCTGTGTTATTATTCACGACGTATGCTACATAAAACGCTTCCTTCTAATGTTAAGTTGACAATTCCTTGATGTCTCAGAATGTGTCCGACCATTCTAGCCCTTCTCTTAGTCAGGATATGCCAGAAATCCTTTTCTCCCCGATTCGGTTAAACACCTCCTCATTAGTTACGTGATCTACCCATCTAATTTTCATCATTCGTCTGTAGCACAACATTTCAAAAGCTTCTATCATCTTTTTATTTGAACTCCTTATCGTCCACGTTTCACTCCCATACAATGCTACCCTCCAGACAAATGCTTTTAGAAAGGACTTCCTAACATTTGAATTAATATTGGATGTTAACAAGTTTCACTTCTTTAGAAATGTTTTTCTTTCCATAACCATTCTGCATTTTATTTCTTCTTTACTTCGGCCATCAGAAGTTAACTTGCTGCCCAACTAACAAAACTCATCTACTACTTTTATTGTCTCATTACCTAATCTAATTCCTTCAGCATCACATGATTTTCTGACATTGCGTTCCATTACCTTAGTTTTACTCTTCTTAATGTTCATCTTATATCTTCCTTTCTTCCTATTCCATTCAATTGCTCTTCCAGATCTTTTGCGGTCTCTTGGCAGAATTACTATATCGTCAGCAATATAAATTATGTTAAAATATATTGCTTGACAGGTTAACAAATGTGGTTTCATTACAGGTCCTTGCACAAAAAGTTCTCGCTTTTATTGCTGCATCAGATGTATGTCCTTTAATTTGTTAATCACTTAAAATTGGCAGTACAATTTGCTTTATGGCTTGATTACAACCTAAACATGGTCTTTTATGCTTTTGAAATAGATTTCTGGGTGGACATTGTGGTGAATAATGGCCCCTTTCTCCCCTGTACAGGTGTTCGCGCACTCGATACAGGAGGGATCGAATGCCTGCAGTGGCAACAAGGTGTGCTCCCACCTGTGCTTCGGCCTGCCCAACTTGAGGTTCAGCTGCAGGTGTCCGGACGGCATGAAGGCCGGCACCAACACGACCTGCACCTGCGCCGACGGCAGCAAACCCTTCGACAACGGCACCTGCACGAAGCGTGAGTACTCTCCTGTACAATGTTTGTCTGATGTTACTATTTGTACTTCTGTTGAAAGTATGAGTTCGTTCCAAAAGTTGTGCAATTTTTTCTTTCTTTTTTTCCTGTGGAAACTACAGTCAATATGTAAATCACAACAGCACAGGTAAATAGAGCAATACATCAGCTACAAGCAGTCACCATGAAACACTCCTACTTGGTTTTTATAGGTACAGTTATTATCGAAACAGGTAATTTTGTAATTTTGTCATCCAGCACTACAGCTCTCGTTGTAGGCCAAGGTTTTACCAGATTTAATTAACTTCAGGTTTCACTGGTAGAAAGATCATATACCGTATGTACTCGAGTAATCCGCACACTCCAAATTTTGACGAGGAGGGAGAGGGAGGGGGGGGGGGAAGAGAGAAACGCGGCTTTGTGTAGATCAGGATACTACCCATCAGATTTGTACAAATATGTAAGGGCAGCCTTTTGGGATGTCACGTCTATTAAATTTCAAAACGATACGTAAATATCAAATCAATTTACTTACTAAATATTCTCATACAAAGTGAAAAATATTTCATTTGTAACATATTACTGTGAAAACGTACTCACAGTGACATACTAAAATGAACACTTATAGCATCTGAACCATTAAATAAATGGAGCTGAGACTGGTATTACATGGTCATATATCTTTGTAAAAGTCTATACGTCATGTATTTACATAAAAGATATTTGATAGCGTAATAAGGAGCTTCGACATACGTGTATTTTCCATAAAATAAATGTCGTCAAATGTACCGCCTCACCGTATATTTGATTATAAATGTTGCTTGTCTTCTCTCTGCTGCAAATGTGTCCGCTCTGAGCGCGAGCATCGCTGTTGCTAATCGACGTGTGCATGTGTTTGAACATAACTGCCATGCCACGCCGTAATTAGCGTTTAAACACAGTAGCAGGAATTGCTGTAACCCTCTCGTCTCCAGATATAGTTGTTGTCACGTCCCGATACCGATGTGGGTAATATGGTGGTACTGAACCGAATAATACCTAACTTTAGTAGATAACAGTAGATAACATATTTTATTACTCAGAAAGATGGTACCATAAACTACTCATTCTTAAATCATCAACTGGGCATGCACCAGCCGCAAAGCTGGCAAAGAAGCTGCCGGAAAGATACACTTCTCCGCTACGTTTGTGACCAGCTAAGGTAGCACACAATAAAAAGTTATTATTATACAAAATCTTGAAATATGATAATAATACCCCTTTTTAACTCCACAATGAAGATTTATGTCTTTGAAATATTGTGAATGTTTGATAATATTTCTTTGTCAAAGATTGATCTAAAATATTATCATGTAATACCAGCCTAAAGGGATGTTTTTTTTTAAAGTGGAATAATCCCCTCCTTGTATGTTTTGTTGTAATACCAGCCTAAATTTGAATAATCCACACACACTCCAGTTTTTAGTTCATATATTCGGTAAAAAATGTGCGTGGGTTACTCGAGTATATACAGTATTTCCCTTATAACACAAATAGTGAGATGCTCATGTACTTGCCTTACAGTCCTAATCATGATTTGAGTTCATTTGTCAACACAATGCACTTAGACACCCACGTTGAAATGTTCCAATACCTTTGGTTTGCGAGACGCTTCAATGGCCGATACTTTCTGGCAATAAAAAGTACTTTATCAAAAGATCATAATTTATGTAAATTTGCAGATTTTATGTTTGGCAGGTGTAACAAATAACACTCAAATGCTTTTATTCTTCTTTTATTTGCTGAACTAACTGATACACAATCCAACACTAACAAAGCGAGACTAAGACTAGATTCAGGTCCAAACAAGACTGATACTGACTCAATTGGTGGGATGCGCCTCCATTTACATGTTTTTGGCAATATATCTCATCATTTACTCAGTCATTAATTTGATACATTTAGAATTTTATGAACAGTTTGAATAAATTTCATACAATATAATTGCTGCTACTGTATACTATCTTTAAAAGGAAAACATTACCAAAGGAGACAACCACACATGGACTTAACTTGATAGTTCAGGAAAAGGACTGGATGACAACATATTTGATGGTTGAAGGTGGGGAAGATATCCCTTCTTGTCCTAGACTGTTTCCATGATCACCATGTGGAAGCTGTTAAGAAGAAAATGTAAAGGGTGAAGTCTCGACCTGTCATCATCCTTGGAGGTTTAGAGTCCATTCTTCAGCCTTTAGATGTCAGCATGAACAAACCTTTCAAAGAACACAGTATTTCATTCATTATAATCAAGGACGCTGCTGCTGGGCTATGTAACACATCTTCAAAATTACTGCCTTCTACCGGCATTAATTATTTACGTAATAAAACTCCTAAAGTTCACAACTCACTGCAAAGACGTGGCGACGAGCTGCGACAGGCACATACAAAAGACACACACATACAACACATTCAGCTATCGGCCATGGCCTTCTTCAGAAAATAGAGCACTCACGCAATCACACAGGCACACAACACAGTCATACAACCATCACCTCCGACTGCCACACTTTGAATCACGCTTTGCAGCGAATCGGGGACGGGGGGGGAGGGGAGGGGGAGGGGATAGAAAGGTTACGTCACGGTGGTGGGGATGGGAATAACGAGATGCAGCTTAGGAATGGAGTGGGGATGCGGGTGAGCGGAGAAAATAAAATAAAGTCACTGCAAGTACACAAGACCGCACACACATACACACACACACACACACACACACACACACACACACACACACACATATATATATATATATATATATATATATATATATATATATATATATATATATATATATATAATGGTATAAAATAAAGATTTTTGACTTACCTAAAGTACAGGCTGGTCGATAGGAACACTAAACACACACAAAAACACACAACCATTCGAGCTTTCGCCACCAGTGGTGGCTTCTTCGGGAAAAAGAGGGAGGAAGGAGAGGAGAAAGGGAAGGATACGGGTTTTAAGCAAGTGGAAAAGGAGCCATTCCAATCCCAGGAGTGGAAGGACTTACCTTAGGGACAAAAAGGAAGGTAAACAAATACACACACACTCACACATATCCACATCCAAACACACTTAGGCAGACATTTGTAGAAACCAAAGAAGTTGGACAGAGATGCCACTTCAGGCAGAGGCTCTGTCCACAGAACCGAGGCAAAGATGTTAAAGATGGCGGGCGGGAATTAGAATTTAGCGGAGGTTGAGACCAGGCGGGCAACGGGAAGAGAGAATGTGTTGAAGGGCAAGTTCCCATCTCCGGAGTTCTGAAAGATTGGTGTTGGTGGGAAGTATCCAGATAACCCGGACGGTGTAACACTGTGCCAAGATGTGCTGGCCGTGCACCAAGGCATGTTTAGCCACAGGGTGATCCTCATTACCAACAAACACTGTCTGCCTGTGACCGTTCATGCGAATGGACAGTTTGTTGCTGGTCATTCCCACATAGAACGCTTCACAGTGCAGGCATGTCAGTTGGTAAATCACGTGAGTGCTATCGCAAGTGGCTCTGCCCTTGATCGTGTACATCCTCCGGGTTACGGGACTGGAGTAAGTGGTGGTGGAAGGGTGCATAGGGCAGGTTTTACAACGGGGGCGGTTACAAGGGTAGGAGCCAGAGGGTAGGGAAGGTGGTTTGGGGATTTCCCCTGGTCTCAACCTCCGCTAAATTCTAATTCCCGCCCGCCATCTTTAACATCTTTGCCTCGGTTCTGTGGACAGAGCCTCTGCCTGAAGTGGCATCTCTGTCCAACTTCTTTGGTTTCTACAAATGTCTGCCTAAGTGTGTTTGGATGTGGATATGTGTGAGTGTGTGTGTATTTGTTTTCCTTCCTTTTTGTCCCCAAGGTAAGTCCTTCCACTCCTGGGATTGGAATGGCTCCTTTTCCACTTCCTTAAAACCCGTATCCTTCCCTTTCTCCTCTCCTTCCTCCCTCTTTTTCCCGAAGAAGCCACCACTGGTGGCGAAAGCTCGAATGGTTGTGTGTTTTTGTGTGTGTTTAGTGTTCCTATCGACCAGCCTGTACTTTAGGTAAGTCAAAAATCTTTATTTTATACCATTTATATATATATATATATATATATATATATATATATATATATATATATATATATACGTAAAAAATAGATGAAGAACACTTACCAGGCGAAGGGGCACAGGCAGTAATAGCAACAAATAAACACACAGACACACACACACTCAAAAATGCTAGCTTTCGCAGCCTAGCTGCTTCATCAGGCAGAAGGGAAGGAGAGGGAAAAGGAAATGATGAGGGATTTAAGGAAGGGGGTAAGGAGCCATTCCAATCCCGGGACAGGAAAGACTTACCTTGGGGGAAAAAATGGAAGGTAAATAAATGCACATACACCCACACATTTACACAGACACAAGTACACTTAGGCAGACATACTGTAGAACTGTAGAAAGCAAAGAAGTTAGAATATATATATATATATATATATATTATAGAGGAAAAATTCCTAACAGGAAAAAAATATACGTAAAAAAATAGATGAAGAACACTTACCAGGCGAAGGGGCACAGGCAGTAATAGCAACAAATAAACACACAGACACACATACATTCAAAAATGCTAGCTTTCGCAGCCTAGCTGCTTCATCAGGCAGAAGGGAAGGAGAGGGAAAAGGAAATGATGAGGGATTTAAGGAAGGGGTTAAGGAGCCATTCCAATCCCGGGACAGGAAAGACTTACCTTGGGGGAAAAAATGGAAGGTAAATAAATGCACATACACCCACACATTTACACAGACACAAGTACACTTAGGCAGACATACTGTAGAACTGTAGAAAGCAAAGAAGTTAGAAGTTAGACAGAGATGCCACTTGAGGCAGAGGCTCTGTCCAGAGAACCAAGGCAAAGATGTTAAGATGGTGGGTGGGAATTCGAATTTAGCGGAGGTTGAGACCAGGTGGGCAACGGGAAGAGAGAATATGCTGAAGGGCTAGTTCCCATCTCCGGAGTTCTGAAGGATTGGTGTCAGTGGGAAGTATCCAGATAACCCGGACGGTGTAGCACTGTGCCAAGATGTGCTGGCCATGCACCAAGGCATGTTTAGCCACAGGGTGATCCTCGTTACCAACAAACACTGTCTGCCTGTGTCCATTCATGTGAATGGACAGTTTGTTGCTGGTCATTCCCACATAGAACGCTTCACAGTGCAGGCATGTCAGTTGGTAGATCACGTGGGTACTATCGCAAGTGGCTCTGCCTTTGATCGTGTACACCTTCCGGGTTACGGGACTGGAGTAAGTGGTGGTGGAAGGGTGCATAGGGCAGGTTTTACAACGGGGGCGGTTACAAGGGTAGGAGCCAGAAGGTAGGGAAGGTGGTTTGGGGATTTCATAGGGGTGGACTAAGAGGTTACGGAGGTTAGGTGGGCGGCGGAAAGACACTCTCGGTGGAGTAGGAAGGATGTCATGAAGGATGGATCTCATTTCGGGGCAGGATTTTAGGAAGTTGTATCCTTGCTGGAGAGCCACATTCAGAGTCCGCTCCAGTCCCGGAAAGTATCCGGTGACAAGAGGGGCACTTCTGGGCAGAGCCACTTGCGATAGTACCCACGTGATCTACCAACTGACATGCCTGCACTGTGAAGCGTTCTATGTGGGAATGACCAGCAACAAACTGTCCATTCGCATGAATGGACACAGGCAGACAGTGTTTGTTGGTAACGAGGATCACCCTGTGGCTAAACATGCCTTGGTGCATGGCCAGCACATCTTGGCACAGTGCTACACCGTCCGGGTTATCTGGATACTTCCCACTGACACCAATCCTTCAGAACTCCGGAGATGGGAACTAGCCCTTCAGCATATTCTCTCTTCCCGTTGCCCACCTGGTCTCAACCTCCGCTAAATTCGAATTCCCACCCACCATCTTAACATCTTTGCCTTGGTTCTCTGGACAGAGCCTCTGCCTCAAGTGGCATCTCTGTCTAACTTCTAACTTCTTTGCTTTCTACAGTTCTACAGTATGTCTGCCTAAGTGTACTTGTGTCTGTGTAAATGTGTGGGTGTATGTGCATTTATTTACCTTCCATTTTTTCCCCCAAGGTAAGTCTTTCCTGTCCCGGGATTGGAATGGCTCCTTACCCCCTTCCTTAAATCCCTCATCATTTCCTTTTCCCTCTCCTTCCCTTCTGCCTGATGAAGCAGCTAGGCTGCGAAAGCTAGCATTTTTGAGTGTGTGTGTGTGTGTGTGTCTGTGTGTTTATTTGTTGCTATTACTGCCTGTGCCCCTTCGCCTGGTAAGTGTTCTTCATCTATTTTTTACGTATATTTTTTTCCTGTTAGGAATTTTTCCTCTATAATATATATATATAAGTCATTTTACTTTATTTTATTTTATTTTCTCCGCTCACCCGATCCCCACTCCATTCCTAAGCTGCATCTCGTTATTCCCATCTAACCCATCCCCACCACCGTGACGTAACCTTTCTATCCCCTCCCCCTCCCCTCCCCTCCCGTCCCCGATTCGCTGCAGAGCGTGATTCGAAGTGTGGCAGTCGGAGGTGATGGTTGTATGACTGTGTTGTGTGCCTGTGTGATTGCGTGAGTGCTCTATTTTCTGAAGAAGGCCATGGCCGATAGCTGAATGTGTTGTATGTGTGTGTCTTTTGTATGTGCCTGTCGCAGCTCGTCGCCACGTCTTTGCGGTGAGTTGTAAACTGTCCTCACTATATTATTTATTCCAACCTGGACTTTCCATTATTATATAACTCCTAAAGTTCGGTTCTTTTTGTATTTTTTGATGTGTCCCATGACGATATTAGAGAATTTATTAGTGTTCTCGAGTGCAAATATATGCATAAGTATTTTTGTGACGTTTGCATAGGATTGGCATCTCGCACTATTATTGCTTTTTTTGAGGTTGTGGTTATTATGATACTTAACTTTAACAGATAATGTTCTTTATTAATCACAAAAATGTATCAAAAAAACAGTGCAACTCTTTATTCTCACATCAACAAAGCAACTGGTTCTGATTGAGTACATGCCAGCCGCTCTGGCAAAGAAGCTGGTGGAAAAAGAAACTACACCACCAAAAATCGGTTATTCTCACGTCAACAAACCATTCTGCAGAAACTCGACTGCGAATAATTTTTAAGTGCTATACTTTAAGATGAAAGCCATGCCAGTGTCAATTTATGTAGATTACATCAGTTTTTCTTCACGAACCTTCCTATGAAAAGCATAAAATGCGAGGAAAGTGTAAATATGTTAACACAAAAATGGGGTGAATTAACATTGTGAACATATGAAATTTGACGGGATCGACAAAAAATGGTGTAAATGGCGGGAAAATGTAAAAACTGGGAACGTAAAAACAAGGTTTTACTGTATATTTTTATATACAGTGATAATACCAATACTATTACAGGTACTTACCCTTTGTTAGAGCAGTAAATCTTAGGTTCCTTATTTCTTGCATTTCACTCATACTGCCACTTATGTTATGCACTATTAGCCCTTATCTCCATTTTGTAAAGCTGGCAACCCTACATATGGGGGGAACTACTGGATAGTTCAATTGCCAAGCACACTGTCATAGGGCTGGATCCACTGTCTGTTGCATTAATTGAGTCTCTACACTATTTGAAACAACCTCCGTATTGACAACTTTCACTTTTTGTAACAGACAGATAAAAACACTGTAACGGGCACATGCTGGTGCACACATGCACATTAATATGTGCCAACACCTGTAAAGTGTGCAAACTCATACTATTGAGGTTAGGGGTTTATAATAATAATAATAATAATGATAATAATAATAATATGCCGTCTTCATTCACAATAATTTTATTGTATGACGCATTTCAGATCTATAACTCCAGTTTCGAGGACTTTATTATTGTATATTTGTGTTACATCTGCTTCAGTTTTTCACCTAACGGTAGAAGAATGACACAGTTGTTAGTTTTTTGCGAGAAAGTAGCCACAGGCATTAATGTGAGGATCTTATAATAAACATTGTTACCTGTATTTGTTGTTGTTATGGTCTTCAGTCCAGGGACTGGTTTGATGCAGCTCTCCACCCTACTCTATCCTGAGCAAGCCTTTTCATCTCCTCATAAGAACGGCAACCCACATCCACTTGAATCTGCATACTATATGCGTCTCTTGGTCTCCCTCTGCGATTTTTACCCCACACACTTCCCTCCAATGCTAAATTTACAATTCCCCCATGTCTAAGAATGTGTCCTACCAAGCGATCCCTTCTTTTAGTCAGGGTATGCCAAAAATTCCTTTTCTCACCAATTCTGTTCAGTACCTCTTCATTAGTTATGCGATCTACCCACCTAATCTTCAGAATTCTTCTGTAGCACCACATTTCAAAAGCCTCTATTGAGATGAAATTATCTCCTGCATTGCACACATTTTTGCACTGGCATGTTTATGCCAGTAATGTATACATCAAATTCATTACATTAAAATTGTGGAGTATTGAAGCTATAGTTACAATCATTTGTTTTGATTAACAAAGTAGGTTAACAAAATAAAATAAACATTAGGCATATTCAACTTCAACTTTGACTAACTTATTATCATACAAGAAAACCCGAAAAATGAACTGTTTATATTACTAAGTGTTTTATGTGGTTGTTATATTATTTCTATAAGCAAGGCAAAAGTTAATACACAGCAAATGACTTTAGATAGTGGGGGAATATGGGGGGGGGGGGGGGAGAGGGGGGGATGGTGTACTTTTGCATAATGTAGGAATTAAGGGACGTACTTGTGTTGTTTACTTTCTGTGTGGCTGCTGTTTGAAGAGGCAATCTTCATTAAATACAGAAAGTAATCTGTTGTATTCACTGTCGGTCTGTTCATTCAGCATGTCAGTTGGATGATATTTTGTTTGTGTATTTCTAGTGCCTCTAATATATAAGTTTGGTGCCTGACATTTGTCTGTGGCAGATTATTAGGTCTTTGTTGATGTTTGGGAGGCTGTGTTTTCTCTCATGAAGGTGAGTTGCTACTGCAGATTTGTTATGCACTTTTAGACATAGAGCTGACATGTGTTCATTATATCATACGGCAAATGATCTGCCTGTCATGCCTATGTAAAAACTGGGACAGCCTGGGCATTTGATCTTGTAAACACCTGATTTATTTTGTCAGGTTTTCTTGCAACTGTGAGGAAGGACCTATTTTATCTAGTTGTCAGTGTAATAGCTCATTTTGATACCATATTTTTTGAGTTGATTGGCAATTTTATAAGATGCTGCCCCAATTAAAGGAATACTAGAATATTTTGTAGTTTTGGTGTCTGTTGGTAGCAAGTGTGTTGTTTCATTTCTGTTTCCGTACTTTTTCATGTTATAAAGGAGGTGGTGATATTGTAATACTATCGAATCTTTGCACGATTACCAATGCCGAAACTGGACTGTTACTGTTACAGATGGAAATACTTGTGGCTCCGACCAATTCGGGTGTAAGAACGGTCTGTGCATCCCCCGCCTGTGGCACTGTGACGACGACGACGACTGCGGCGACGGATCGGACGAGGTGGGCTGCGGAGGCAGAGTGACTTGCCAGACGGGTCACTTCCAGTGTGCGACTGACAAGAAGTGCATTCCGTTTTACTGGAAGTGTGACTACGACTACGATTGCGAGGACCACAGCGACGAAGAAGGCTGCAGTAAGTACTCACAAGAACTTGGTCACTTTTTCTAACTGCTTCTGCATCAAACGAGGAAAAGTACAGTGTGGAATAACAACATTATGATAAAGATGGATTGCTAACCTTAGGTATTACAAAACTGGCCAATGTGTCTTTTCGACTATCTCCCAGACTTTGAGTGTTGAACGTGCACAATGAGAGTGATGCTGGGTGAAAGTCAGATTGGACTACGATGCATTTCCAGTGGTGATGAGCTTGTGATGTTCTAAACACTGGAACCCATTACCGAGATCACTGTTTACTTAACCACTTGTATGGTGAAACGAGTGAGCCCTTCTCCAATGTATCAGGTATATACCTTCGAGAGAGTTGATGGCTTAGAACAATATACACAGACTGTTGATCGTATTTGTTTACAACTGTGTAGTACTCGCCCTTGTGTGACTCGTGTATTATTACTGCAAATGCTTTGTGAGTGGGAACTGTGTGAATCAAACAAATTGCCGTATCAATGCGTTTTTATCTCTAAGCTGTCAGCAGTTGTATTTTTTGTTTACTGGTTCAGAGGCCTTGTAAGGCAAGGCTTCTCTTTCCTCTTGACATGTTTGCTTCTCTGTATTCATCTTTCTTCTTAGTTTGTTCCTCTAGTTCTTTCCATTCACTTATTTCTTCTTCTCATCCCCAATTGTACTAGGGTTAAATGGGTCATTCGTTGATATTGTCACTTCCATCACGTTTTTTGGTCACTGGAATATTTGACCGCCCAGAGCATGGATGTCTGCAAGTCAAAAAATCGCACTGACGTGTTTTAGGGCCCACTTTAGATTTGTAGTTTTATAAGTTTTTGCAAACATTTTGGACCAAAATAATAATCTAAATAATAATTAATTAATTAATAAGAGTGTCTGAAACCCTTCTAGGGAAAAAAAATTAGGTAGTGGCGGGTATCGAACCACCGACCTTTCGCGTTACAGTGCAGCACCTTGCCCACTACGCTATGGCTATAAATCAAAACAGGAGCTCTTTAATCTCATACTATTAATAACCGTTGTTAACTGATGTTAATATGGCATTTGTAGACATTAGATTATCATTTATCGTACGAAGAACGATGTGTTTTTGTTAATTCCTCAGTGTGCCTTTGCTTTGAAATAACAACGTGGAAGTTACATTAAGAAAATCATCAAATACGTGAGGAATGTCACGTGACATCTCCGAACGGCTGGTTTTCGTTAATTCAATGGAGGGTGTCAAATCTCCGTTATTTTTGCAAATATGTCTCAAACGATACGAGATATGAAAAAAACATAACGGAGCTAAGTTGTAGTGAATTTTCTCCTCTACCAATTAGGTTATTCAATTATCATGTCAGATGAACGGTTCGTTTGCAATTACAATTATATTAGAAACGGCTTTTTCTGGTTTTTCTACTGTATTTTTTGTCCGAAAAATCTGAAAAAGGGAGGTTCTGGTCTCTGGCGGCCTACAATCATGTCTGTAAAATTTGGTGCTGATTGGTTTGCCTTTTAAACAGGGAACACGTTACAGACAGACAGACAGACAGACACACATCCCAAAATCGCCATTAGTTTTGCAAATACCTTTGAAACACTACAAGATATGAAAACACACACACACACACACACACACACACACAAGAGAACAAAGTTGTAGAGAATTTTCTCCTCTACAAATTCGGTTATTCAATTTTCGTGTCAGATGAATAGTTAACCCGTTATTTTCATTTAAATTTCGAGCTGTCAAAAGACGATCGCAAAGGCCCACTTTTAGTGTTACTACTGTACCCTAAAGTAGGACAAAAAGAAGTGCACAATGAGTCTCTGATGGTGCTCTTTTTCCCTCTCTGATGGTGCTCCTTTTTCCTCTCTGAATGTGAAGGTTCATCTTAGGAAGTATTCCATGTATTTTGATGCAGTTTCCACTAATACACAGATTAAATTACAAGGAAGAATTGTGTGTGTAGTTTATTACCACTTTTAAGACAAGTTCTCCAGCTGTAGATGCTTAGCTTTATCCACACAAAGCAGGGGCAGGTCATTAGTAATTCTAAAATTTCAAGAGTGTACCTTTACATTTAATTAGTACCTATTTACTTCATATAATTGCCACTTTATATTATTTTAACTTGCTGATGCCATGTAGAATAGGTGACCAGAGTGTAATCATAAAGCCAAACTAATTTTAATGTCATGAAAAAGTGTGTTAAACACAAGAAAGAGCTATAGTATAAGTAGAACAGCCAAAAATTTTGGGATCTGGAAAACTTGAAAAGTAAAGATATGGTTTAGCTACTACATTTGTTTGTCATTTGAAATGTGGCTTCAATTTAATGATTTGCATCCATTTTTAGAATTTACAGAATGTCAAGACCATCAGTTCAAATGTGCAAATCAGCGATGCATAAATGCCCAGTGGAAGTGTGACGGCGAAGATGATTGCCACGACGGTTCAGATGAGAAAGACTGCGCTCAAAAAACAAATGCAACGGTGACCTGTAGACGTAAGTATTAATACTGTTTGTTATTTTTAGTCATTTAAACTGAATCTATGTTAAGTGTTAATTCAAATTTGATTTCCTGTCAGAAATAGGACATAACAAGTCCTTTAAATCATACCTTATTCCTGATATTGTTCTTGGCTTCATAATTCTGAATATTAGTTGGCTGCAGGTCTCTATTATTTTACACAAGGCTTTTTAAGTATTGTGTACCTATTGTACCCTACATCCATTTAAACTTGCTTTCTTTATTCAAATTCTGATATCCCAATAAAATAAAAAAATAAAAAAAAAAAACAACAACATAGAGTGAAAAAATCCAAGTTGTTACACCAACAATATTATGAGAATATGTTGCAACTCACCATAAAGACAATCACTGTGCTACAGACACAAACATATAGAAGACATTCACACTCAGATGACTAAAGCTTTCGGCCCCAGCATTCATCAGCGGGGTTTCTACAAATGTCTGCCTTGGTGTGTTTGTGTGTGTGTGCACGCGCGCAACTGTGCATGCGTGCATGCGTATGTGCTTGTTTATCTTTCCTTTTTTCCCCGAAAGGTAAGTCCTTCCACTCCTGGGATTGGAATAACTCCTCATCAACTCCCTTAAAACCCACTTCCTTCCCTTTTTTCTCCCTTCTTCCTTCATCTTTTCCTGATGAAGCGGCCAACAGTTGCGAAAGCTAGAATCTTTGTGTGTGTGTGTGTGTGTGTGTGTGTGAACCTGTGCTTTGGGTAAGTTAAACTATATAAAAAGTAGATCAGGTTTACTTCCCAGGTGAAGGAGCACAGTTACGTGACAGAAACATAAATAAAACACACACACACACACACACACACACACACACACACACACCGATACACAAACTTTCACAACCATTTGTTGCTTCCTCAGGGAAGGAGAGGGAAAAGGAAAGGATGTGGGTTTAAAGGAATGGGGTGAGGAGTCATTCCAATCCCAGGAGAGAAAAGACTTACCTTTGGGGGAAAAAAGATAGGTATACAAATGCACACACCCACACACATATACAAGTGCATGTATACAGTCACAGGCAGACAGTGTTTGTTGGTAATGAGGATGACCCTGTCTTGGTGCACAGTGTTACACCATCCGGGTTATAAGGATACTTCCCACAGACATCGGGTTATAAGGATACTTCCCACAGACACCAACCTTTCAGAACTCTGGAGATGGGAACTTGCCCTTTATAATATTTTGATAGATGTTTAGTAGTTACAGTTTCATTCTACCACTTTCAAACAGAATACTCAGCTTTTCAATACACCGATGTATGGGGGTTCTGCTCGCTGCAACATTATTCTCCTGGGGCGTCGTGGTAGAAATAATCGGTATGTACAATTTTCACTTCTTCTTTAATCTGACTAAAACGTCTCCACCAAAACAATACAAATTCAATACATCAGAACTTGGCTGGTAGTACTTCCATTCTCAAAACCCAGAGTGTCATGGATTCCAGAGCACTTGACAAACGACTCAAACTCGAACTCCCCCACGCAAGGCAGTGAGGCAAATATATAACATCAGCAATAATGATGTTACATTATGCATTGTTCATAACAATAGAATATACTGATTTACAATTAACAAACACACAAATAAAACATTTTATGTATACAAAATTAATCACAATATAAAATGAAAACTATACATACAATAATTTTAGATGGCACATGTATTTTTAAGACGAAATTTCCGATCTTTCTGTTAACAATAAAGTGCCATGTTAAATATCAATTAATTTGTTAATGAATACATCATACATGTTCCTAACATATATTGAGCTATCAATTATCTTGGAAATTCTCAAAATAGGTTCAAAATCTCAAGTGAGTCAATATATACAAAGAAATACAATATTCAAATCTCGAGTACATCATTAATTACACAATTAGCTGGTCTACACAACTTGTTTGATCCTAACATACATGCAATGCTCTTAATTTTCATTTCTTTTTGTTTTTTACAAAAGATTTTACAATTCATCTGTTTAAGTCTTGAAATAACATACAATGACGCAACTATTGTTTGTAGAACTGTCTGGAAAGAAAATATATGAATCTCTTAATGAAATCCATCACTTGTTTTAATCACAGTATCACCGAGACACTGTCCTACACTGATTCCTAGGCTGGCTATTTCGTTTGTAACTTCACATGCAACTTTTATTACTATTGAACCACAAGATTCCGGATCCGAAGCAGACGGTATCGTACGATAACATTGAGATGAGGGGGTCAGCAGTATCGTTACACCTTCAACATATTCTCTCTTTCCATTGCCCACCAGGTCTCAGACTTCATTAGTTTGAAATACCTGCCCAACATTCTACAACTACTTTCCCTCCAATCTCTGGACAGAGCCTCTGCTTGACAGGCATCTCTGTCAAACTTCTTTGCATTTTGCATATGTCTGCCCTGGTGTGTGTGTGTGTGTGTGTGTGTGTGTGTGTGTGTGTGTGCGTGCATGCATGCTTGTATATGTGTGTAGGTGTGTGTGTTTGTTTACCCCTAGGTAAGTCTTTCCTCTCCCATGATTGGAATGACTGCCCCCTCTCCTTCACTGTGTTAATTGCTGCAATTCAAATCCTGCCTATCAGAGCCTGAATAATCCACCATTAAATGCAGAACTTTCCATCCCCACCTTTACTCGGCTTCCTTCCCCTCCACTCACTCTGTCTAGATGCTTGTGGCATTGGAGTGGCCAGACACGGTGGTTGTGTGCATATAGTGATTGTGCTAATGTCTGCGTTTCCTTTTCTGATGAAGGCCATGGTCAAAAATTTAAGTTGTGTGTATGTGATTACAGTAGAACCTCGTTTTTACACTGTTCAAGGGACTTCAGTGAAATGGTGTAAAATGCAGGAAATAATGTTTTAAATGGTAAAGGTTATTTACAACTTGTACAAAAACCAGACAGTGGTTGTCGGAGTTGAAGGGCATGAAAGGGATGCAGTGGTTGGGAAGGGAGTAAGACAGGGTTGTAGCCTTTCTCCAATGTTATTCAATTTGTACATTGAGCAAGCTATAAAGGAAAGCAAGGAGAAATTTGGAGAAGGAATTAAAGTTCAGGGTGAAGAATTAAAAACATTGTGGTTTGCCGACGACATAGTAATTCTGTCAGAGACAGAAAAGGACCTGGAAGAGCAGTTGTACGGAATGGACAGTGTGCTGAAAGGTGCATATAAGATGAAAATTAACAAGAGCAAAACTAGGGTAATGGAGTGCAGTCTAAGAAAATCAGGTGATGCTGAAGGAATTAGATTAGGTAACGAAACAATAAAGGAGGTAGATGAGTTTTGTTACTTGGGCAGTAAAATAACAAATGATGGTCACAGTATAGAGGATATAAAATGCAGAATGGCAATGGGTAGAAAAGCGATCTTGAAAAAGAGAAATTTGTTAACATCGAATATTGATTTAAGCTTAAGGAAGTCCTTTCTGAAGGCATTTGTGTGGAGTGTTGCCTTGTATGGGAGTGAAATGTGGACGATAAGCAGTGCGGAGAGGAAGAGGATAGAGGCCTTTGAAATGTGGTGCTGCAGAAGAATGCTGAAGATTAGGTGGGTGGATTGCGTTACTGATAAGGAGGTACTGAACATAATTGGGGAGAAAAGAAATTTTTGGCATACCTTGACTAAAAGAAGGGATCAATTTGTAGGACACATTCTTAGACATCAAGGAATTGTGAATTTAGTGTTGGAGGGAAATGTGGGGGGAAAAATCGCAGAGGAAGACCAAGAGATGGATACAGTAAGCAGATTCAGACAGATGTAGGTTGCCGTTCTTATGTGGAGATGAAGAGGCTTGCTCAGGATAGGGTATTGTGGAGAGCTGCATAAAACCAGTCTCCGGACTGAAGACCACAACAACAACATTGTGATTATTTTTGTATACATGAAATGTTTTATTGTTGTGTTCGTTAATTGTAAATTACTATATTCAATTGTTATGAACAATGGATAATGCACCGTCATTATTGCCAATGTTATATATTTGCCTCACCGCCTTGCGTGGGGGAGTTTACAACAAATTGTAAAATATGCTTACTGGATCAGCCTTGCAATTTCGTAGTTTATTTGTGACATATGTACATAATAGGTATCTAAATACTCGCCAGGAAGGTTATTGTGTAATAAAGGTTATCCAAATTTTTACTATTTTAAGCACCAGGCAGAACTGGTAATTTTATGGGGAGTAGAAATTTTTGACGTAATTTCATTCCTTATAATCGAGGACGCCGCTGCTGGGCTATGTAACACATCTTCAAAATTACCTGAACCGCTTCGATAGATATCGTTTGGAAGCCGCTGCCGGGCTATGTAACACATCTTCAAAATTACTGCTTTTTACCGACATTAATTATTTACGTACTAAAACTCGTAAATTTCCATTCTTTTTGTATTTTTCGATGTTTGACATGACAATATTAGAGAATTTATTCGTGTTCTCCATTGCAAATATAAGCATAAGTATTTTTGTGATGTTTGCATAGGATCAGCATCTCTCACTATTATCGCTTTTTTGACGTTGTGGGTATTAACAGATAACATTCTTTATTAATCAGAAATATTTATCACAAATACAATGTAACTCTTTATTCTCACATCAACAAAGCAACTGGTTCTGATTATTTGAGTACAAACCAGCTGCTCTGGCAAAGAATCTAGCGGAAATAGGAACTGCACCGCCACAAATCGGCATTATTCTCACGTCAACAAACTTCTTTCTGTCTGAGTTCACGCCAGGCAATTTGGCAAAGAAGCTGGTGGAAAGAGGAACTACACTGCCACAAATTGGTGCATCATAAGTCAACTAGAAGCGTACTGCCAACAACGAAATGCGAAATGTATGTTCGAATAAATGTAAAGTGCCAAGAAACTAGACTGCAAATAATTTTTAAGCGCTATACTTTTAGGCAAAAGCCATGCCAGCATCAATTTTTATAGATTACGTCAGTTTTTCTTCATGAACCTTCCTACAAAAAGCGTAAAACGCAGGAAAAGTGTGAATAAGTTAACGCAAAATGAGGGCAAATTAGCATTGTGCACATAGGAAATTTGACGGGACCAACAAAAAATTGTGTAAATGGTGAGAAAACATAAAAATGAGGTTTTACTGTATGTATATTTTCGTGCCTGTCTGCAGGTCAGCGAGCCTCTTTACGGTAAGTTGTTACCTATCCTCAGTTATTGACATACCAATTGATTTTCCATTGTTTAAAATATTACTATCTTTTGGCATAGTATAGTTAATAGAATACCCGATTCAAGGCAAGGCCACATGCGAGACAACACACGTCATATACCAGCTGACATGTGTCCACTGTTCAGCCTTTTATTTTGGTATGACTACTAACAAATTGGCTGAGCGGATGAATGGGCACAGACGAACTGTTCGCCTGGGGGACACCCAATATCCTGTGGCAGAACATGCCCTCCAGCATAACTCCAGGGACCTAGGCACGTGTTACACCACACGTGCTATTTGGATAGTACCAACAAACACCAGTCCCTCAGAGATACGGAGGTGGGAACTTGCCCTCCAACATATCCTCTCCTCCCGCCACCCCCTGGCCTAAATCTACGCTAACCCTTCCCCTTCCTCCATCCTCAGCACACCTATTCATTATTCCTTCCTCCCCCCCTCTGCCCCCCCCCCATGTGTGTGTGTGTGTGTGTGTGTGTGTGTGTGTGTGTGTGTGTGTCCGTCCGTCCATCTTTCCCTGTAGTCAAAAACAATTTAGACAATCCCCCGCCCCTTCTACACCCCTCAGCATCATTCAGTTCACTCATCTTCTCTTCTCTTTACTACTTGATCTTTCGTCTTTGGTTATATATATCCTCTCGGCTTGGCTCAGTACAGATATGCAGTATCTCTGACGTCCACACTCCCGAAACCCCACCTTCATGACCTAGGTCGTGAATTACCTTTCCCTTCCGTTCCCATCCTTTCTTCTTCCCTTCTCTCCCACCTGATGAAGGAACTGTGTTCCGAAAGCTTGTCCTTTTTTTTCCCCTGTTATTTTTTTTCTGTTTCTTCATTCGTGTTACTATCGGCGGTACAGCATAAAGGTAAGTACTGGCCAGCCATTCTATCTCGTTTCAACTATACTATCATCTCTGAGGAGAATGTTCATCATTAATCGAAATAGTGAAAAACTTGTACAACTAACAATGCAACGAGTTGAGAGGCCTTATCGTTTCTGCAGCCGACAGTTTCAAGTGCATGAACAGCACGGAGTGCATCCCGCTGGTGTGGCGCTGCGATGGCTCGCCCGACTGCGCCGACCACTCAGATGAGGACAGGTGCGAGTCCCGCACCTGCGAGACCTGGCAGTTCGAGGTGCGTCCACAAACGTAATCTGAGTGGCTTTCATCTGCTTGACATACAGGATGTTAAACTGTTATCTGCATTGAGATTTTGTTTAAAATATAAACTTAAAAAAATACATATCTTTTCTTTGCATTGCTGTTGCTGTGTGCAGTTTCTCAAAGTTCGTGTTAGTCTATTTCATTCACTTACAAGATGTGTTTTTCAATAACTTCAGGTAACTTCAGAGGTGATAGTGAATATTCTTGTGTGCTCTTTGATTAAGCGCTTAAAACTGTGAATAATTTACTTCACATGTAAATTGACCCTTGGATCATATTACAGTAGAACCTTGTTTTTACACTTTTCAAGGAACTTCAGTGAAATGGCGTAAAATGCAGGAAATAATGTTTTAAATGATAAAATATGCTTACTGGATCAGCCTTGCATTTTCCTAGCTTATTTTTGACATATGTACATAATAGGCATCTAAATACTCATCAGGAAATTTAGTTTATATAATGAAGGTTATCCAAATTTTTACTGTTTTAATCGCCAGGCAGAACTGGTAATTTTATGGGAAGTAGAAATTGTTGACGTAATTTCATTCATTATAATCGAGGATGCCGCTGCTGGGCTATGTAATAAATCTTCAAAATTACTACCTTTTACCGGCATTAATTATTTACGTAGCAAAACTTCTAACGTTCCGTTCTGTTTGTATATTTTGGTGTTTCACACGATGAAATTAGAGAATTTATTTGTGTTCTCGAGTGCAAATATATGCATGAGTATTTTTGTGACGTTTTCATAGGTTTGGCACCTCACACTATTATCACTTTTTTGAGGTTGTTGGTATTATGATACCCAACTTTAACAGATAATGTTTTTTATTAACCAGAAATATGTATCCCAAAAACAATGCAACTCTTTATTCCCACGTAACAAAGCAACTGGTCTCTGGAAAAGCTGCTGGTGGAAAGAGAAACTACACCGCCATAAATCGGCTTTATTCTCATGCCAAAAAACCGTTCTGTTTGAGTACATGCCAGGTACTCTGGCAAAGAAGCTGGTGGAAAGAGGAACTACACTGCCACAAATCAGCGCGTTGTAAGTCAGCTAGACACGTACTGCCAACAACGAAATGCGAAATATATGTTTGAATAAATGCAAAGTATCAAGAAACTCGACTGCAAATAATTTTTAAGTGCTATACTTCAAGGCAAAGCCATTTATATAGATTACGTCATTTTTTCTTCACGAACACACTTCTAAAAAGCGTAAAATGCGGGAAAAGTGTAAAATGTTAATGCAAAAATGGGGGCAAATTAACATTGTGAACATACGAAATTTGGCGGGACCAACAAAAAATGGTGTAAATGGCGGGAAAACGTAAAAACTGGGAACGTAAAAATGAAGTTTTACTGTAATTGTACTGTTTGAATATCTAAATTGACTGGAACAACACTGCTGTGCAATGTCTGTATGGACTACCTGGTAGTGTAAACTCTGCAGAAGTCTGGAAGTGACTAGGTCAGCATTTGAGGCCAGTTGGACTTAAAGGAGACTTCTGATACTAGACTTCCACGGTTTTAGGGATAGTATATATCCACAACACTTCTGGGGGTGTCTTTAAGCAGATGGGACTCTGTACCACATCTGTGTCATCAAAAATGTTAAAATCCAAAGCCGCTCTGCACATATTAGGTCGTGATCATCAGCATCTTCTATTTGACACCCACTTATTTATTCATATTTCAATTATATTGCAGTGTAAGACAGGCAAGAGATGCATCTACCAGTCGTGGCGCTGCGATGGAGATAATGACTGCCCAGATGGTTCCGACGAACAGAACTGTACCTCTGCTGGTATGCTTCCGACTACCGTATCTCCAATTAGCCCGGCGGTAAGTTGGATTTTTATAGAAGCTTGCTTTAAGTTAATCGATATAAACCCAGAACTCTCTCTCTTTTATGTATTCAATTTTTTATTTGTATTATTTTTATTTTTTTTTATGATGTTCACGTACGTTGTCGATTAGTGATCACAGGCATTAGTTGTAACAATAAATTCTATTTATATATTTAAATTATAGAAAGAAACTTTCCTGGTGGGATAAACAAATATAAAAAATAGAAAACGGATGACTTACCCAAAGGACAGGCTCGTTGATAGACACAAATAAAATCACACACATACAAGCTTTCGCAACTGTTGGTCGCTTCTGCAGGAAAAGAGGAAGAAAGGACAGGAGAAAGAGAAGGATATGGGTTTTAAGGAAGTGGAAAAGGAGTCATTCCAATCCCAAGAGTGGAAGGACTTACCTTAGGGGAAAAAAATGAAGGTAAACAAATACACACACACACACACACATATCCAAACGCAAACACACCTAGACAGATACTGCCTAGGTATTTTCCCCTTAGGGGAAAAAATGAAGGTAAAGAAATACACACACACTCACACACATCCAAACGCAAACATACCTAGACACACTGTCTAGGTGTGTTTGCATTTGGATGTGTGTGTCAGTGTGTCTAGGTGTGTTTGTGTTTGGATGTGTGTGTGTGTGTGTGTGTGTGTGTGTGTGTGTGTGTGTGTGTGTGTGTATTTATTTACCTTCCTTTTTTTCCCCCTAAGGTAAGTCCTTCCACTCCTGGGATTGTAATGACACCTTTTCCACTTCCTTAAAACCCATATCTGATCAGATGTAAGAGAGGGCCCTATGGCCCTAATCTGGTCAGGTTAAATAACCAAATAAATAAAAAATAAATAAATAAAATATCCTTCCCTTTCTCCTCTCCTTCCTTCCTCTTTTTCCTGAAGAAGATGCCAGTGGTGGCGAAAGCTTGAATGTTTGTGTGTTTTTATTTGTGTTTTTTGTTTCTATCAGCGAGCCTATACTTTGAGTAAGTCAAACAAACTTTATTTTATACATACATATATATTTATTTATTTATCCATGAGACCTTTTGTTGTACATAGTTTGCACAGTTAGGTGTTGGATCCATTTATGACAGTAACATTTGATACATTTATCCATACCTGCCAACTCTTCCGATTTAGGCAGGAGTCTTCTGATTTTTCACTTTTTTTTACCACCACCTGATTTTGCCATTATTTCTCCCGATTTTTAGCTCATATCCTGAAACCCAAGATTCATTTTTTGGCCAATGGTCAAAAGTCCTTTGTTCTTTTATCACTTTAATCTAAATACGTATCAAAATTCATAGAAATTAGGAGTGGCACGTGACTTGTATAACGATTATATCTGCTCTTTCCACGTATTTGCAAATACACTTTTTGTTTTGTCATTGTACGTAAGTGAAATCACTTCAGTGGTTTTTAATCGATGGAAACCTTTTGAGTGGATAGTTAGGAGCATCAGATTCATATGCGAATTGCAGAAAGTCAACTTTTGTGTAAACAGCTAGTTTTTGTGATTCTGTGGTATGTGGCTTAGGATGTCGAAAAGTATGATCCCTTTTTTAAGCAGTTTTATTTGTATAATGTACTCTTTGTCGATGTGATATTTCCACATCACATGGTGGAGAAAGCGAGGTACCGGAATACGTGCAAAGAATATGAAAAGTGTTTGAGTAACAGTAAAAGACTGAAATTGTTGAGAAAAGTGAAAGTGATCAGCAATACATGCAGAGTACTTATTTCCATTGTTTATTTTAGAGTACCGTTTACCAATAAAATGTGAAGAACATGTGGGTCACTTGTTCCATAAAATGTTCCCTGGTAGCAGATACTGCTGTGAACTTTTTTGTAATTAAAAAAAAAAAAAAAAAAAAAAAAAAATCTGTCACTTTACCTGAATGGCTACAAAGAAAGATGTATTCAACACATGGGTTAATGCAAGTGTCTTTCTGTAGTGTTGTGAAATGACAGGGAAAGGCTAAAATCAGTTATCTTATAAGGTTTATAGTAAAGTGCGCTGCAGTTTTTGGCAGAATGTATCTCCTGATTTTTTGAGGAATCTCACTGGAAAAAGCTGTTTTAGTTTTTCCTGTTTTTCCTCTTGTCCGGACAACTTTACCATATTTTATCACCGTTTAAACATTCCTTGGAATTACACAAATATTTCAAGGCTAAAATTAGCCAAATCGGTTCAGCCATTTCCGAGTTTTAGCCAGACTAACGAACAGCAATTCATTTATATATATAAAGATAATAAGCTTAATTAAACTGTGTATTACTTTTTAAGAAATGTGTTAGTCAATTTTGAGTTTCATAAATGGTAACTGAATGTTTTCCTTTCACAGGCTCCGTGTTCAGAGTGGATGTTCAAGTGTAACGACACGGGCAAGTGCATCCCCTACTGGTGGAAGTGCGACAGGGTGCCCGACTGCACTGACGGGTCGGACGAGTTCGGCTGTAGATTCTTGCCGAACCCTTCAACAGAATCGACGGACATTGTGCCCGATACCACAGATGGTCCGGCCTGCCCTAAGCAACACTTCAGATGCTCTGCTGGTAGGTGATAGGAGATCAGCTGCACAATGTTCACAAGCGTTTGAATGGTCACTGTTTCCCGTCGCACTAGTCAGCAGTATAAAGGCAACCACTTGCCTAAAGCAGCTGGATGTGTGGAGCACAGCAATGTGTAACAAAAGGCAGCATTTAGTAACTTCTGAGCATTTACAGTATTTGTCAGAATCTAAGCTGCACTCAAAGCTGAGCCACATCCAAAAATGACCCGAAATTTAAAGGGAAAGAAGCTTTTGGCCACACTTAAAAACTGAACCAGTTCTTTCATTCTAACACAAGAGTATTGAGTAAAATGAACAAAGATAACCTACAGTAGTTGGGTTCATGCCATGCAATTTTAGTCGGGGGAGACTTAAAACTTGCCGGCCGCGGTGGCCGAGGAGACTAACGCGCTCCAGTCACGGTCTGCACTGCCACTACGGTCGGGGGTTCGAATCCCCCCTCGGGCATGGATATTTGTGCTGTCCTAGTTCGTAAGTAGTTCGTAAGTAGTTTGTAAGTTTAGGGACTGATGACCCCGTAGTTAAGTCCCATAGACTATACAAACATTTGAACATTTTGAGACTTAAAACTTAAGAGTATAGTTTGGGACCCCTCTAGTTTCATTTCAGGCGGTACTGACAAGCAGCCTTGCAAGCTTCTTTTGGACGCATTCTCCAAAAACTGTCAACCCACACACAATGGAAACATTTTAGACTTTTTAGCTATGAACAGCTAAACCTTATTAACAATGTCTGTGTAGAGACAATAATTAGTAATGAAATAAATCTCAATTTGTGATCACTTATGGATTCACTGTACCGGTTTAGATGTAATACCAATGTGCAGCGAATGAAAATTTGTGCCAGGCCGGGATTCAAACCCGGGATCTCCTGCTTACTAGGCAGATTCGTTGACCACTCCGCCACCGAGGACACAGTGACCAACCCGACTGCAGAGGACTCTTCCCTGCACGTCTCCCGCCACACCCAAATCTCCATTCGCCACGCTCTCTCTTTCCTATTAGCACAGCCTATAGTAATGATAATAGGAAACAGACAACGTGGCGAATGGGGATTTGGGTGTGGCGGGAGACATGCAGGGAAGAGTCCTCTGCAGTCAGGCTGGTCACTGTGTCCTCGGTGGCGGTGGTCAACGCGTCTGCCTAGTAAGCAGGAGATCCCGGGTTCGAATCCCAGCCGGGCACAAATTTTCATTTGCCGCACATTGGTATTACATCTAAACCTAGTACAGTGAAGCCATAAGTGATCGCAAATTGAGATTTATTTCATTAAAAATGAACACTGTAACATCGTCAAAAATATATAACAAGAATGAGTGATCATGATATTGTCATAGGGTCAATGGTGACCAAAGTTCATAAACCAATCAAGAAGGCTAGGAACGTGTTTTTGTTAGGAAGAGCTGATAAGCAATTGGTAGGATTGCACTTAGAAAATGAATGAACATCATTTAGTTCCGGTACAGTGGATGTAGAGGAATTGTGGGCTAAATAAAATGTATTGTAAATCAAGGGTTAGAGTAATATGTGCTTGTAAATTGGATTAAGGACAGAAAAGATCCACTGTATAATAATAATGTTAGAAAGCTACTGAGAAAGCAGAGACAGTTGCACTCTCGGTTCAAAAAAGAACATGCTAATGATGACAGGCGAAAGATGGATGTGTGAAGCATACAATAATTACCACAGCAATACCTTAGGAAAAGATCTTTCCAAGAACGAACCTGGGTGCACGAATGGCAAAACGTTATTTTTTCGGATGAATCCAGGTTCAGATTACAGCATCATGATGATTGCATCTGTGTTTGGTTACCTCTTGTTTGCATTGATGGCACATTGAGCAGTGGCCGTTACATTTCAGATGTGTTATGACCTGTGGCTCTAACCTTCATTCAATCCCTGTGAAATCCTACATTTCAGTAGGATAATGCACGGACACATGTTGCAGTTTCTGTATGGGCCTTTCTGGAGACAGAAAATGTTAGACTGCTGCCCTGGCCAGCACATTCTCCAGATCTCTCACCAATTGAAAACGTCTGGTCAATGGTGGCGGAGCAATTGGCTCGTCACAATACGCCAGTCACTACTCTTGATGAGCTGTGGTATCGTGTTGAAGCTGCATGGGCATCTGTACCTGTGCACGCCATCCAAGCACTGTTTAACTCAATGTCCAGGTGTATCAAGGCCATTATTATGGTCAGAGGTGGCTGATCTGGGTACTGATGTCTCAGGATCTATGCACCCAAATTGCGTGAAAATGTAATCACATATCAGTTCTAATATAATATATTTGTCGACTGAATACCTGTCTATCAACTGCATTTGTTCTTGGTGTAGCAATTTTAGTGGCCAGTAGTGTGTGAAAGTTGCAGCTGCTTTGTGCGTAATGCAATTTCTGTCTCACCACTGCTATGACACAGTGGGTAGATTAGCATCTATTTTAAAAATAACATTTGTATTACTTGCAAATATTACTTCTACTTTTAATATATAAGAAAATACTGGAAAGTCCTAAGTGAAATCAGGATAGTGGGCGGGATAAGGGTAACAACTTAGTACATGTTTAGGCTTTGCTTTTTCTTATTAATCGGGCATGCATTTTATTAATTTGCTTAAAAAATTTAAAAAAAATATAGGTCATCCTTTGCAGCTTTGAAAAATGTGTGGCCCATAAAACTTCACTGACACATTTGTGATTGTTGTATTTTAAAGAGTAAAATATGCTGAAAGAGATAATGTTTCAAGGTTAGTTTTTCATATTTCTTCTAGCTATTGTATAAGTTATATAAAAACAATTGCAGAAACTACAGTAATCCTTAGGAAAAAATGTATTTAACATGTTGGTTGGGAAGGGGGGGGGGGTTAATTTTAATCCAGATATTTGTGGGGAAACCAAAGCTTTTTTATCCTTGTCCATGTCCCAGGAATGTTCTGTACTTCAAATAATTCAGTAAATGTAAGTTTTTGTACTATGTACAGAGTTTACCGTTTTAAGGATTACTGTCTTTAACTTACTGTCTACCCATTTAAAGTGAAAATGACATTACATGTTTAGGATCTTGTTCCAAAACTAAATTCTGCTATATTTACCGTTAGAACAATATCTGAAATAAGTGATTTTTCAACACGAAAAGTATTCTATTATGCTTACTTTCACTCACTTATGACATACGGCATTATTTGTTGGGGTAACTCGCCTGATGCAAAAATGATATTTCTGGCTCAGAAATGGGCGGTTTGAGCAATATGTGGTGTAAGTTCACGAACTTCATGTTGACCCCTTTTCAATAGTCTGCAAGTTTTGACACTGGCGTCACAGTACATTTTTTCTTTAATGTCGTTTGTTGTTAATAATATTAGCTTATTTCCACGAGTTAGTAGCTTTCACTCGGTGAATACTAGACAGAAGTCAAATCTACACTTGCATCACACCACCTTGACACTTGTGCAGAAAGGTGTACAGTATTCTGCAGCATCCATTTTCAATAAGCTGCCACAAGAACTAAAGAATCTTAGCACTAACCCACGTGCTTCCAAATCTAAATTGAAGAGTTACCTTGTGGCTCACTCCTTTTATTCTGTCGAGGAACTCCTAGAAAAGATAAACAATTAAGCTAATTCATTTTTCTTCTTTATTGATTCTTTTCACTTTGTCTCAAGATTGTCATGTGCATAGTACTACTTAAAAATTTTCTGTTACCATTCTTGTGATAAACTTCGTGTATTGACTTGTTCCATGACCATGGAGTCTCACTCCTCAATTAGTTCTTGTGGAACAGAAAACCATATTATTATTACACACTAAACTGTTGATAAATTGGCTTCCATTACTAGACTATTAGTCATCTTCTATTCTCGCAGGCGATTGCATCATGCAGTCTTGGGTCTGCGACGGAATCCCCGACTGTAGAGGTGGGGAGGACGAAGCCGACTGCGGCGGCTCGAAGCGGACGTGCGCGCCCGCCCAGTTCACGTGCCAGTACGACGGCAACTGCGTGCCGCTGACGCAGGTGTGCGACGGCCGCCAGCAGTGCCCGGACGGCTCGGACGAGTGGAACTGCGGGATCACCACGGCCAAGCCTCGTGAGTACTCGGAGCCGAAGCTGCGGGCTAGTGTCTGACACCCTTGTAGTAGCTATGAGGTCTTGTTGTTATGAGAAGGCTTACCGATACAGCCCATTACACTATCCTGTCCTGTGCTATCTTATTTCTTTGTACAATTTCTACAACCTCAATCAGTTGTAGTGTGGTGTTCCCCTCCAGTGTAATGCTCTTTTTATTGTGTCAATTACAGTTGCATTCTTCCTCATGTAATCATAAATAAGAGGAGCCAGTGCTGTAAGTATTTTGCCATCAACCTTCTTTTCATTACCGTATATTTCCACAGATAAGATGAGGTACAAATTTTCATCAAAATTTTATAGTTTATAAAAATTATAGAGGAGAAATTCCTAGCAGGAAAAAAATATATATATATATATAAAAATAGATGAAGATTACATACCAGGTGAAGAAGCACAGGAAGTGATAGTAGCACAAATAAATTAATAGACATGTCTGCCTAGGTGTGCTTGCGTTTGTGTATATGTGTGTGTGTGTGTGTGTGTGTGTGTGTGTGTGTGTGTGTGTATTTGTTTACCTATTTGTGTGTGTGTGTGTGTGTGTGTGTGTGTGTGTGTGTGTGTGTGTGTGTGTGTGTGTATTTGTTTTCCTTTTCCCTCTCCTTCCCTTATGCCTGAAGAAGCAGCTAGGCTGGGAAAGCTATCATTTGTGTGTGTGTGTGTGTGTGTGTGTGTGTGTGTGTGTGTGTGTGTGTGTGTGTGTGTGTAAATTTATTAATTTATTTGTGCTACTATCACTTCCTGTGCTCCTTCGCCTGGTAAGTAATCTTCATGAATTTTTTTGATATTTATATTTTATAGTTTATGCATATATCTGGCCTATAAGACGACCCCCAAGTTACCGTATTTACCCGAATGCATGCCACAGCTAAGCAAGCTTCAGGAAGTTACAAAAAGTGCCGTTAGAAACCACCATAAGTATATTTCTTGATTAGTACACCTGGATTTCACCCTTTGTTGCAGTGTTTGCGATCTGCTCTTGGAACTTTTTTGCGCGGAGTGCTACATTGTATCCAATCGCGAAGTTTAAAAAAAAGTAATTTCTTTTATGGATATGACATTTAATCATGCCGATGCACATATTATGTGGGTGAAAACACACAATATTGCTCGCGGACAGAAGATGAAGGTTCAAAGGAAGCCACAATTGTTGCATATAGCTCCAAAATATTTTAACCCGTTCACTGCTCCATACGTAAATATACTCTAATAGTTTCAGTGCGACTCTGGCTACCTACATTTTTGACAAGTGACTTTGTAAAATCAAGCTGCATTGTAAATATTTAATTCTGTTCTTGCTTTATAGCATATAGGTTGTTGTATGTACCATTGTCCACTCAGTAAATTAATAAAGCTCGAAAAGCGAATATTGAAAAAAATTGTTTTTGTAAATCTGCCTCCATGATGAAAATTTCATCAGAAAAATATTGCAAATGTGCTGTATAGCGTGGATATAGTGAGGCTTCTACCTACAAATGGTATATATTGAACCGATACATTTTGAAACGATATGTATGGAATAAGCGAATGTTTCTGAACCGGTATAGGTTAAACAATAAGTTTTTTTAACTAGAGGGCACATAGTTTCCGAATCTATGGTTCAGAAACACTAAATCGATTTAAAGTTGTACTTTTGATATACATCATTTCAGGCCGAGCTACTTTGAGTGTAAGCTTTCTTGTAAATTGCCCACAAAGCTGTACTCTTGGGTTCCTGCCTAACCACATCCTTTAATATCATGATATATTAATAAAAATTATAACATTCACCCTGTTCGATACATATCGTTTCGATACTTAACAGCTTTGGTATATATTGTTTGGCGCTCGAAGCCATGGTCTGCAACACATCTGCAAAATTACCAATTTCAGTCTAATCATTTTTGCACCGGCGTATAATACGACCTCGGATTTTGGGGCCTTTTTTTATGATTCAGCCACCATCTTATCTGCAGAAATATGCGGTACTTAGATGTTTTGTGTTGTTTTACTATCATATAGAACATACTAGATTGCGTTTCCCGGTGTTTATTTATTTCTGCCTTGAGTTAGTACATCTTCTACCCCTTCACTCTCTGACAATCTCCTATTTTCTAAATTCATGTTATATTTGTCAGAGAATATGTAAGAAACAATGATGTCTTGCATAATGTACAAAATTATAAGTGCAGTATCCAAACAAAGGAAGGTGGTAGTCAAAATACAAATGACACAACATTCATACAATCTCATATTTATTGAATTATATGTTGTACCAGTATATAATTTTTCAAATTGATGAAATGAATATTATATAAGGAAACTTTCCTGGTGGGATAAATTTATATAAAAAATAGAAATCTGATAACTTACTCAAAGCACAGGCTCGTCGACAGATACAAATAAAAACACACACAAACACACATACAAGCTTTCGCAACCGTTGGTCGCTTCTTCAGGAAAAGAGGAAGAAACGAGAGGAGAAAGGGCAGGATACGGGTTTTAAGGAAGTGGAAAAGGAGTCATTCCAATCCCAGGAGGATTATCCCTTATCCCTTAAGGGGATAAAAGGAAAGTCAAACAAGAGTGCACACACCAACAGACATACACATGCAAACACAACAAGGTAGACATTTGTAAAAAGCAAAGAGGTTGGACAGAGAACAGTTGAGGCAGAGGCTCTGTCCAGAGAACCGAGGCAAAGATGTAAAGATGGTGGGCGGGAATTTGAATTTAGCGGAGGCTGAGACCAGGTGGGCAATGGGAGGAGAGAATAAGCTGAAGGGCAAGTTCCCATCTCCAGAGTTCTGAAAGGTTGGTGTCGGTGGGAAGTATCCAGATAACCCCGACAGTGTAACACTGCGCCAAGATGTGCTGGCCGTGCACCAAGGCGTGTTTAGCCACAGGGTGATCCTCTTTACCAACAAACATTGTCTGCCTGTGACCGATCATGCGAATGGACAGTTTGTTGCTGGTCATTCCCACATAGAATGCTTCACAGTGCAGGCATGTCAGCTGCTAAATCATGTGGGTGCTATTGCAAATGGCTCTGCCCTTGATCATGTACACCCTCCGGGTTAGGGGACTGGAGTAAGTGGTGATGGAAGGGTGCATAGGGCAGGTTTTACAACGGGGGCAGTTGCATGGGTAGGAGCCAGAGGGTAGGGAGGGTAGTTTGGGGATTTCATAGGGATGGACTAGGAGGTTACGAAGGTTAGGTGGGCGGCGGAAAGACACTGTCGGTGGAGTGGGAAGGATGTCATGAAGGATAGATCTCGTTTCGGGGCAGAATTTAAGGAAGACGTATCCTTGCTGGAGAGCTACGTTCAGAGTCAGCTCCAGTCCCGGAATGTATCCAGTGACAAGAGGGGCACTTCTGGGGTTGTTTGGTGGAAGGTTCTGGATTTTGGAGTGATGAAGAAGTGGCTCTGGCAATTTGCGTCCTCATCCCTTGCTTCCTGCACATCACTTGCCAATTGACAGTTCCTCAGTGTCTCAGGTGTGTCATATGAACTGATCCCTTCTTTTAGTCAAGTTGGCTGCTGTTATTTTTTTCCTCTCCTGAGCTCAGTTCAATACCTGCCTGTTTAGTCTTTAGCTTTATTCTTTGGGCTCACATTTCAAAAGTTTCTATTCCTTTCTTGTCTCGGTGGCTTATTCATACTCCTGACTTCAGTATGAAGTTATGCTGTAGACAAATAACTTCAGAAAAATCTTCTTAATTTTTGAATGTAGGAATATATGAAGTTAGCAACCATACAAAATGAATACTAATTTTTTCGGTGAAGAGCAAAGTGGCTAGAACTCGTGTAACATGCAATTCTTAACACTTACTTCATGGAAAACTTAAGTACATGACCCTGTATCAGTCTTCCATCTCTTGTCCATCTGCTCCTTCCCTCGTTCCTAATCCTGGGCCCCTAGTCCATACCCCCCACTCCCTTTTCCCCCTTGATGAATTCATATTTAGTGACTAATTTATATTAAATGTGTCCGTGTTTTGTAAAAATTTCTGAAAGAACTTATTTGTAAAACAGCTAGGCCCTGAAATACTCTTTCTGGTGTTTTGAAAATTGTTGCTAATGGTTCTTCTTTCTTATTCTATTACAGCAATTGCTCCTCCTATGTGCGCTCCTGGATTCTTCCCGTGTGATCTTTTACAATGTGTCCCCTTGACACAGCGCTGCGACGGGACTCAGAATTGTTACGATGGCAGTGATGAAACTAACTGTTCTGGCAGCAATCTTTGGATACCACAAGTAAGAAATTTGATATGTTGATGTGCATCAGTAAAGAAATGGTAATAGTTTCGTGATTGCACAAGTAACTAGTCTGACAGACTGGCTATCAGACTTTGCCCAATTTTCTGTGCCATAGGATGTGATTGTTATTCTGTCATCTCCTTTCTACTAGAAGTGATTAGAACAGTAAGATGTATGTGAGAACAGACAGAGTAGGTTCTCAAATACACAAGTGGCTTGTAACTTGACTGTGTATCCTTTATAGACATTATTCTTAAAGCTGAAAGCTATGGCAGTATCAGTTAAGGTCAGTTACATCACTTCTTTCTCCACGAAGATGATTTCATAAAGTGTAAAACATGGAGAAAAATGTAAATATGTTAATGCAAAATGGGGCCAAATTAACATTGTCAACATAGGAAAATTGACAAAAAAACCTGTAAAAGTGGGAAAACGGAATCCAGGAATTTAAAAGTGTGGTTATACTGTATATCCATGTGTTAAGGTAAAGCAGTCAATAATCCGAAGATTGGTTTGAACACCACAGTGCTTTACTAGGCATGGTCCTATTTCGAGGTGGTATGCCGTTGCTTTCTTCCGACCTTCGAACTGACTTACCCAGTCAGTTATAGGGGGACCTACAGTTTATCGTGGGTTCCGAACCACGGTGCTACTCGGTATTTCTCACATGAGCAATACTGCCAGAGGTGAAAGAAGTGGAAAGTGATAGATAAAAATCCTAGGACCTGGCGGGGATCGAACCCTCGACCTTTGGATTTGTAGTCTGGCACTCTATCTGTGTGTTATGTGAGATAAATTATTAAAACAATGATTTTTATTTCCTTATTTTTCTAAGAGACGTACTCCAGCATTACTTAATCTGAGAGACTTACACCTGCATTACTTATGTATTAATATTATAATGAGGAAAGGTTGCAATTAATCGTAAAGTTGATTGCTGAGCCAATGACAGGTACCTAGAAAAGCAATCTACTCACTTCTACATATCTGTTTGTGACTCAGTGATTGTCTTTGCGTTGAGTTGCAGCCTATCTTCATAGTATAGATATTCAAACCTGAACTTAACACAGTTAATAAATATTTAATATTTAGGTTGGATTTATTTCACTGTATATTGAGTACTTGTGGAAATTGATTTCAGTTCCTTTTGCAACAAAACAATGTTGATTTTGTAATGACCTATTGATCACTGCATTACTTTTATCATATTAAATGTACTTCACTGAAGAAAAATTTGTTTCATAAATGTGAAGGAAAATTTTAAGAGCAAACTTGGGAAACAATCTTGTGCATGTGACTTCTAATATAGTAGCATCTCTTTAGGTTGTGTATAGGATGAATGAATCTTTTGTAAACTGTATACTTCTTTGGGAAAATAACATCTAACACTGCCACAAGGAGAAGTACTTATAACATGAATTAACTAGAAGTTCAGTAATACAAAAACGTATGCCTAAGTGAAATTTACTTAAAGTTAAAATTACAGAGTTTCTTTTGTAATATTATTTATGATTTAAATAGATCACAATTTTTTTATAATACAGTGAGTTAATGTTGAATAAGCACACAGCCTGAAAACTGTTTTCAGGAACCAAGTGATAGGTAAAAAACATGATGCAATAAGTAATTGTGAAAAAAAAAGAGGTCTATTTCTTCACAAATTGTCTATACAGTGGGACCTATCTTAATGAGCATAATTCATGTCTGGAGTCTTGGTTGAAATGTGAAACACTGATTATGCAAAATATATCTTTTTGGCAGAAATTGTGTACAACTACGAAAATGTGCTTCATTCCGAAAAATACACATAAAAATTTAAAAGAAAGCTATATCAAAAGAAAAAAAATTAAATTTGTTTCCTTTGAGATAACATAGTTTTGCTATGGCTTGTGAGGAACGACAGGGGTCCCTAGAATGATTTTACATGGAAGGGGGTCGCATTTTCGAAAAGTTTGAAAAACACTGTGCTAATGTATCAGAACATGTTCACTTCGTTGCAAACATAAATTGAAATGATTGAAATAATTTATAAAATTGACTACAAATGCTAATTCTGAGTTTAAAATGTGAATCCTTTGGTTTATTCTCAAGTACCACATTATCCTGTTTTATCTCTGAGTGCAAAAACTTTTCTATGACAAAAACAATTGATATCAACAAACAGTACAATCCCTTGAGACAACATTGTCTCATTATACCAAATGTATTAAACATAAGGAGAGGCATTGAATTAAAATTTATGCAGTGGCCAGGATTCGAACCCGGGCCCTCCTTCTTACTAGGTAGGTGCTTTAGACCACTCAGCTAACGCTGCATTGTAGCCAAAGCAACTACACGGACTGTCTTAAAGCACATCTCCCTCCACACCATATACTTTAATTCTGCCTCATGTTCCCTGTGAAATGCATATCAAATTTCCAGGGCTCTCCTACATTGGAATAGCACCCCAGCAAAGAATGCGAATAGGAACAACCCCGCCTTGTTCCTTAGGGTACATGAGGCAGAAATAAAGTATATGGTATTGAGGGAGACGTGTTTTAAGACAGTCTGTGTAATTGCTTTGGCTACTACGCGGTGTTAGGCGAGTGGTCTAAAGCACCTACCTAGTAAGTAGGAGGTCCCGGGTTCGAATCCCTGCCACTGCATAAATTTTAATTCAATGCCTCTCCTTATGTTTAAAAACAATTGAGTTAGAATGTTTCCTGCAATCGGCCAATGAATTTATGGAACCCAGATGGAAAAAGTGTTTGTTGGCTTGGTCAATGAAGTTATTTTTGCTATTGACCATAGCTCTTGTGAAGCCTGTAAAATTGCTGAGCATTTTTGAAAAGCCTACAGTAAAATAAACAAAAGTGTGGTTCTGATCAGTGGTACTATCGTAAATAAATATTCCTGTAGTACAAATCATACTAGTAAACCAAAGACAATAGCACTGCTACGATAGTGCCTCGAGGATCAAGTTGGAGGGGCAAGCTTTCACTAGAGAGTCACGAACCACAGTTTGCCGGCACCGAATAAATGTTTTTGCCACAATGTCGCAAAGTTGCATGCGTCGATATACACGTGGCCGACATTGCATAAGTTTTCATTTTGCTGACGTTTGGTTGCAGGTTTTATCATTATCTGGAGGCTCCACTGCTCTGGGAAGAGTCCTGAGGATCTCGTGGCAGCCGATCGACGTGTCGAGATTCCGCGACAGGCAAAATATGACGGTGGAGTACCTGCCGAGTGTGAGCCGAATCAACAGCACCCTGTGGCACAACTACAGTCGGGGCTGGATAGACGGCCCATCCGTGATGTTCGACGGCCTGGTCCCGGACACGTTCTACAATGTGACCGTGTACGCCCGTCTCAAGGGGGGAGTGGCGTTCCCGCCTGCTGAATACGTCACCATGAAGACGGAGGAAGGTGGTAAGTGTTGAAACTGTGACGTAGCTGTGTTCCATTCCTAAAGTGACTGTGTGCTAAACAATTTGCGTTTGTGAGAACGAAAATATCATTCATTCCGAGTGGCTTACAGATGGCAACAAGATAGAGTGTGCACTACAGTGTCCTCTGAAATTACTAAAATATAGCTGTTACAAAAAGGTGCGGCCAAACTTTCAGGAAAAATTCCTCACACACACAAAGAAAGAAAATGTTATGTAGACATGTGTCCAGAAACGCCTAATTTCCATGTTAGAGCTCATTTTAGTATTTCTCTTTAAATGTAAATTTCATTCCAACGTGATCAAATTGTAAATTTTCACAATCAACATGTATGGGCTGACGAGAATCCGCACGCAATTGTGCAATCATGTCATCAACACAGATTTTCTGTGAACGCTTGGGCAGGAATTGTTGGTGATGTCTTGATTCAGCCTCATGTTCTTCCACCTACGCTCACTGGAGCACGTTATCGTGATTTCTACCTGTGCCGCTAGAACATGTGCCTTTACAAGTACGACACAACGTGTGGTTCATGCATGATGGAGCTCCTGCACATTTCAGTCGACTTGTTCGTACGCTTCTCAACAACAGATTCGGTGACCGATGGTTTGGTAGAGGTGGACCAATTCCATGGCCTCCATGCTCTCCTGATCTCAACCCTCTTGACTTTCATTTATGGGGGCATTTGAAAGCTCTAGTCTATGCCACCCCGGTACCAAATGTAGAAACTATTAGTGCTTGTATTGTGGCTGGCTGTGATACAATACACCATTCTCCAGGGCTGCATCAGCACATCAGGGATTCCATGCAACGGAGGGTGGATGTATGACTCCTCACTAACGGAGGACATTTCGAACATTTCCTGTAGCAAAGTGTTTGAAGTCACACTGGTACGTTCTGTTGCTGTGTTTCCATTCCATGATTAATGTGATTTGAAGAGAAGTAATAAAATGAGCTCTAACATGGAAATTAAGCGTTTCCGGACACATGTCCACGTAACATATTTTCTTTCTTTGTGTGTGGAAGTTGGGCCGTACCTTTTTGTAACACCCTGTATAATGTGTGTTTGTCACCATTGGAACCGGCACTTCTTCCAGTAGAGTGTTTCTCATCCATTGACAATGCTCCACTCCGTTTACATTATCATCTGGTTACTTCAAAATCTCCGTCATGACCTTCAAACAGTGAGCTGTCAATATGTGTATTTTCAAACTGGCTAGCCATTTTCATGTGATCCAACCCCCCGCCCCGCCCTCTCTCTCTCTCTCTCTCTCTCTCTCTCTCTCTCTCTCTCTCTCTCTCTCTCTCTCTCTCTCTCTATCTTTGACTTGAGACACATGCTGACTTTTAAATTACTGTATGCTGACGATTTACAGTGTTGCTATATTTACCAGTATTTTTTTGTAATAGCGAATTTCACTTTGCGTCACTGTATATGGTATAGATGTTCTACCAAATTGTGACGTATGAAAATTTGTGGTAGAATTGTGACCCAAAGTGAAATTCGCTACTGGGAAAAAATACTGATAAATATATCAACACTGTAAATCGTCACCATACAGTAATTCAGAGTTGGGCACAAATCGGCTCAATGAGCAGCACTCCGGCTCAGGCCGGAAAAAGAGCAGCGTTCGCACGCGGGCGGTAGTTGTCCTAGTTGCCGCTGGAGGTCTACATGCTTGCTGGCGCATGTAGTTCCGTGAGAGTCCGGTATTAAACAAAAAACTGTGATTGAGTTATCTTGTAAGTAGGTACAGCATTATAATACGTACCTCTACTTTACTTCCTTTCTCGCGTAGATTTTAAGAAGATTAAGTCGCATTTCACCTTCTACACATCCATACTGGTTGAAGTGATGTGTTCTATAGTGATGTTCTAAATTGTACTTTTTTATGCCTAATATTTTACCACATACCAAACATTTTGCGCCTCCTTTGCTTTCAGCGAACAAGTAATCACACTCCCAACTAGAGTTGAACTGGAAAATAGAACACCATTTTACCGCACTGATTCGACTAGCCATTTCAACTCCACAGCGTACTATACCATAATGTAATATCATAGATTATAACGAAAACCCTTAAGTACAAAATTCGAACTAACTGACTCAGAAGGGCAGTCAGTGTGGCATATCTAAGTTTGTGACGGTCCTGGAGTCATGTTTGGGTAACCCAGTGGTTAAGGCGACCGCTCGCAAAAAGCGGGAAACCCGGGTTCGAGTCCTGGCCCGGCACAAATTTTCATTTGTCACAATTTGGTAGAACATCTTCACTGTATACAGTGATGCAAAGTGAAATTCGCTATTGTGAAAAAGTATTGATACATGCTGACTTGTTGGCCCTGAAGCTACACATCAAGAGCTACATTTATTACCTCAGAAATTCCACTGGGTTGCCAAAATGTGAAAAATATACTATGCATCACACCTTGCTTATTGTTTTCCACGTGATGTCACCCAGCTGTTATCTAAGTTTTGTTGTGAACTTCATAATGTGTTTTCTACACAAAAGCTATGTTTCTTTTTATTATTTTGCTTTGTGGAAATGTTTGCCAACAGCATTCCTTCTCTTTTACACAGGATCGCCTTCCCTACCGTCTGGCTCTTACCCATGTAACCACCCCCGTTGTAAAACCAGCCCTATGCACCCTTCCACCACCACTTATTCCAGTCCCGTAACCCGGAGGGTGTACATGATCAAGGGCAGATCACCCTGTGGCTAAACACGCCCTGGTGCACGGCCAGCACATCTTGGCACAGTGTTACACTGTCCAGGTTATCTGGATACTTCCCACCGACACCAATCTTTCAGAACTCCGGAGATGGGAACTTGCCCCTTCAGCATATTCTCTCTTCCCGTTTCACACCTGGCCTCAACCTCCGATAAATTCAAATTCCCGCCCACCATCTTTAACATTTTTGCCTCGGTTCTCTGGACGGAGCCTCTGCCTCAAGTGGTATCTCCGTCCAACTTCTTTGCTTTCTACAATATGTTTGCCTAGGTGTGTTTGCATGTGTATATGTATGGGCGTGTGTGTATTTGTTTTGTTTACCTTCCTTTTTTTTTTTTTTTTTTTTTTTGCTCTAAGGTAAGTCCTTCCACTCCCGGGATTTTAAATGACACCTCATCCACTCCCTTAAAACCCACATACTTCCCTTGTTCCCCTCCTTCTTACTACTAACCCACATACTTCCCTTGTTCCCCTCCTTCCTACTACTTTTCCTCACAAATCAACCAACGGTTGTGAAAGCTTGAATGTTTGTTTGTGTGTGTTCTCATTTGTGTCTGCTGGCAAGCCTGTGCTTTGGGTAAATATTGTAAATGTTTGTTTATGGTCAGGACGTTAGTTTGCTTGGTATCTGTACACTTTAACTATGAGTTACGTTTTGGTTTTTAATTTTATTTTTTGTTAATGTTAACAGGGACATATATCTACTTCAAACATTGGTATATAATTAATTTGTTCATTTATTTAGTAATGTAAAATAACTGGTGAATTCTAGTACTATTTATATGCAGAAAGTGAGCAAAATACATAATCATTACTAGGTGTATGTAGGATATTCTGTTCCACCACAGGTATCCATGTGAATGTTTTACTATGGACTCTTTGGATGGATGCAACATTCCCTAGAAAATTGTAGTGGCGTCTCTGCCCTTCCAATTACCAGTGGCTCCAAAGCCAGATGTTGTGGTCCATGAGATATAGAATTGGATGGGGGGATGGGCAGTCATGTGATCTATTTCCTTTGTTATGCCAGGCAGTTCTCAGAATTGTCACAACTGGAATCAGTGCAACAGTTCAACAAGCTCTTTGCGAATTGTGACATTGCTAGTGTGTATGGCTGCATGCGTCAAAGATCGTCTGCCACCAGGCCAGTGTTATCAACCGAGTGCATGTTCTTAGTGTCCAGTAGAAGGTTATAGTGAGGTACAAAGTCTGCTGGACAATTATAGTTAGGGTTGTGTCTGAGAGGTTTGGCCAAATCCATTATTCGCCGAATCTAGCACATTGGCTTCAGATTCGGTGTATAATGGCCGAATACTACCGTATCCCGAATCCAAAGTGTTATATAGAACCTTCAGTTACGAATGTTTTCATTTATTTTGCATAACAGTGCGCTTTTGTTTGCGTTATTTACTTTATTTTCCATAGATCTGCTGAAAGATGTGATGCCATAAAACGAAACGAGCTCACTTTGAATAGTTCTGATAAATGGCGCTAGGTGCCGCCACTAGTAACTTTTCCCATCTAATATAAACAGTGCTACACAGGCTTGCTTAGCAGGTGCAAATTTAAATACTTGCACTAAAACTTTTGCGCTCGTAAAGAAAAAAGGAAGACGAGTCTAATTTCCTTTTTATTTTAGACTATTGAATTTTAATACACCATCCAACAAAGGAAATAGTATTGCTCAACTTCAAATGTAGCAGCGTAAATGATTGTGTGCTATGTGGAGAAGTGACAAAAATAATATTTTAAAGATTTGTACAGAGAATTTACATTACCTTCTGCAGTATTTTCCTGTAGGCGGTATCTACTTTTCCCCTTGCTATACATTCTTCTACAGATTTGCATTTGGCTTCTTGCCACTCCCGCTTAGCCATTTTGCACTTCTTGTCAATCTCATTTTTTAGTCGTCTGTACTCCATTTTGAAACAGGCAAAATGGAGTACAGACGACTAAAAAATGAGATTGACAGGAAGTGCAAAATGGCTAAGCAGGAGTGGCTAGAAGCCAAATGCACATCTGTAGAAGAATGTATAGCAAGGGGAAAAGTAGATACCGCCTACAGGAAAATAAAAGCGACATTTGGGGACAAGAAAAGCAACTCTACGAATATCAAGAACTCAGATGGGAAACCAGTTCTCAGCAAAGAAGGGAAAGCTGAAAGGTGGAAAGAGTACATAGAGCAGCTCTACAAAGGAAATGAACTTAGAAACGATGTTGTAGGAAGGGAAGAGGAAGTAGATCAAGATGAAATAGGAGATAGTATACTGAGAGATGAATTTGACAGAGCCTTGAAAGACCTAGGTAGGAACAAGGCCCCAGGAATAGATGACATACCCTCAGAGCTACTAAAGTCTCTGGGAGAGCCAGCCATGACAAGATTATTTGAACTGGTGTGTAGGATGTATGAGACAGGCGAAATGCCCTCAGACTTTAAGAAAAATGTAATAATCCCCATTCCAAAGAAATCAGGCGCAGACAGGTGTGAAAATTACAGAACCATCAGTTTGATAAGTCATGGTTGCAAAATTTTAACACGAATTATCTACAGGAGAATGGAAAAGCTGGTAGAAGCTGACCTCGGGGAAGATCAGTTTGGATTCAGGAGGAAAGTAGGAACCCGGGAGGCAATACTCACTTTACGTCTTATCTTAGAAGATAGATTAAGGAAAGGCAAACCTACATTTTTAGCTTTTGTAGATTTGGAGAAAGTGTTTGACAATGTTGACTGGAATACACTCTTTCAAATTCTGAAGTCAGCAGGGGTAAAATATAGGGAAAGGAGAGTTATTTATAACTTGTACAAAAGCCAGACCGCAGTTATTAGACTCGAAGGGCATGAAAGGAAAGCATCAGTTGGGAAGGGAGTAAGACAGGGTTGTAGCCTTTCTCCGATGTTATTCAATTTGTACATCGAGCAGGCGGTGAAGGAAAGCAAGGAAAAATTTGGAATAGGGATTAAAGTTCAGGGGGAAGAAATAAAAACATTGCGTTTTGCTGATGACATTGTAATTCTGTCAGAGACAGCAAAGGACCTGGAAGAGCAGTTGAATGGAATGGACAGCGTGTTGAAGAGTGCATATAAAATGAACATTAACAAGAGCAAAACAAAAATAATGGAATGCGGTCTTAGAAAATCAGGCGATGCTGAAGGAATTAGATTAGGTAACGAAACAATGAAGGTGGTAGATGAGTTTTGTTACTTGGGTAGTAAAATAACATGCGATGGTCGCAGTACAGAGGATATAAAATGCAGAATGGCAATGGGAAGAAAAGCATTTTTGAAAAAGAGAAATTTGCTAATATCGAATATTAATTTAAGGGTAAGGAAGTCTTTCCTGAAGGCATTTGTGTGGAGTGTTGCCTTGTACGGGAGTGAAACATGGACGATAAGCAATGCGGACAGGAAAAGAATAGAGGCTTTTGAAATGTGGTGCTACAGAAGAATGCTGAAGATTAGGTGGGTAGATCGCATAACTAATGAAGAGGTACTGAACAGAATTGGTGAGAAAAGGAATTTTTGGCATACCCTGACTAAAAGAAGGGATCGCTTGGTAGGACACATTCTTAGACATCGGGGAATCGTAAATTTAGCATTGGAGGGAAGTGTGTGGGGTAAAAATCGCAGAGGGAGACCAAGAGATGCGTATAGTAAGCAGATTCAAGTGGATGTGGGTTGCCGTTCTTATAAGGAGATGAAAAGACTTGCTCAGGATAGAGTAGGGTGGAGAGCTGCATCAAACCAGTCTCCGGACTGAAGACCATAACAACAACTGCAGTATTTATTTATTATGCAGTCCCTTAGATGCACTAACCTTTTATAGGTATAATGTTGGAAGGCATGTAGAATTTTAAAAGCATTGTAATATAATATTTGCACCGAGTTTGTGAACTGTAAATCAATTTTTCTTCCTGTAGGGTGTTTATCTCCATTTTTGAACAAAGCTAATTAAACTTGTGATGTATGTGTTTTATTTGCAGTGCCATCGCCACCTGTAAATGTCACTGCCAAGCAACTAAATGGTCAACACGTGATGGTAAGCTGGCAGATGCCTGAGAAGCCCAACGGACACCTAATGACGTACGAAGTGTCCATGTCTCCGCCCGTTCCTCCACTGCACAAGTTGGTTTCCGCATTGAACACCTCCATCTTGTTTGAAACTGACTTTGAAGCGGGAAAGAAGTACACATTCTGGGTGAGTGCTGATGCCGTCATGTCGCTTGTTTATCTATGCAGCAACGGGTTTACTTCGAAAATAAAGTTTTCCCTCAATTATTTCATTTTTTTAAAGTGGTTTAAAGTAGTAAGGCGTACCGTAACAAACATGTGAGGGCAGCCATCTTGGGATGTCATGTCTGTTGAATCTCAAAATGAATATTATAGAGGGGAAATTCCTAGCAGGAAAAATATGTATATAAAAAAATAGATGAAGATTACTTACCAGGTGAAGGAGCACAGGAAGGGACAGTAGCACAAATAAATCAATAAATTCACACACACATACACACACACAAACGCTAACTTTCGCAGCCTAGCTGCTTCGTCAGGCACAAGGGAAGGAGAGGGAAAAGGAAATGATGAGGGTTTTAAGGGGGTGGGTAAGAAGTCATTCCAATCCTGGGACAGGAAAGACTTACCTTGGGGGAAAAAGGAGGGTAAACAAATACACACCCACCCACACATATACACAAACGCAAGCACACCTAGTCAGACATACTGTAGAAAGCTTTCTACAGTATGTCTGCCTAGGTGTGCTTGCGTTTGTGTATATGTGTGGGTGGGTGTGTATTTGTTTACCCTCCTCTTTTTCCCCCAAGGTAAGTCTTTCCTGTCCCGGGATTGGAATGACTCCTTACCCACTCCCTTAAAACCCTCATCATTTCCTTTTCCCTCTCCTTCCCTTCTGCCTGACAAAGCAGCTAGGCTGTGAAAGCTAGCGTTTGTGTGTGTGTGTGTGTGTGTGTGTGTGTGTGTGTGACTTTATTGATTTATTTGCGCTACTGTCACTTCCTGTGCTTCTTTGCCTGGTAAGTAATCTTCATCTATTTTTTTATATGAATGTCAAAATGACACATAAACATCAAAACAAGTGACGCCACACAATGAGGGTGGGGAGGGGGGGGGCGCAGAATTATCATATCAGAGTGTGCAGATCTCATACCACTCCCATAAAATTTTCGTATTTTACCTACTAAATGTTTTCACACAAAGTTGCTTGTCTTCTAATTCCTGCAATGTAAAATGTAACTGCTCTGAGCACTAGCATCGCTGTTACTAATCAACGTGTGTGTGTGTGTGTGTGTGTTTGAACATAGCTACAATGCTGCGCGTTAATCAATGTTTAACCCCAGTGGCAAGAAATCGCTGTAACCCTGTCTTCTCCAGATATAGCCTTTGTCGCGTGCTGATATCGGTGTGGGTAATATGGTGGTACTGAACCGAATAATACCCAACTTAAGTAGATTATGTACTTTATTACTCAGAAATATGGTATCAAAAGCAAATACGACCAGTCGTTCTTACATCAACAATGCAACTGTTCGTACACGCCAGCTGTGCTGCCAAAGTAACTGGCGAAAAGAGACGCTTCTCCACCACATTGGTTTCTGACGTGAGGAGACCATTTACAGTGAAATTATTGGTATGTTATGTCACTGTCATTCTCAAGTAAAATATATGCAGTTCTGATAGTGGCTAAGGCAGTGCACAATAAAAAGTTGTTGTTACCCGGTCTTGAAATATGAAGACTATAAATCCCTTTTTAACACCATGATGCAGATTTATGTTTCAGAAATATTATGACTATTTGATAATATTTCTTTGTCAAAGATTTGATTGAAAATATTATGTGTAATACCGGCCTAAGTGTATCTGTTTTTTAAAGCAGAGTGTATTTTGTTGTAAAAGATGGAGTAATACCAACCTAAACTCGAGTAATCCGCACATCCCAGTTTTTTTGTTCATAAATTTGGAAAAAAATTATGCACGGACTACTGGAGTATATACAGTATTAATTTTGCTGGGAAGGGTGAAACTTCTTCAATCTGTGTGGCAGTCTATGGACAATATGTCTTGATTGGATTTTATAAAAAAATTCAAGCATTGATTAACATACTGTGGAAACCACAGGATTGTTTTTGTTAGTGTGCATCTATACTATAGGGTGGTTCAAAAAGAATATCACAACTTTGAGAACAAAGAAACATGACAGAACAATAGGTAATTACCATATACTCGAGTAATCCGCACACATTTTTTCCCAGAATTTATGAATGATAAAATGGGGAGTGCGGATTACTCTAATTTAGATTGGTATTACTCCATCTGCAACAACAAAACACACCATGCGGGGATTACTCCACTTAAAAAAAAAAATCCTTTTCGACCGGTGTTACACGATAATATTTTTGATCAAATCTTTGAGAAAGCACTATTATCAAATATTCGTAATATTTCTTAGACATAAATCTTCGTTGTGGTGTTAAAAAGGGGTATTATTGTCATCATATTTCAAGATAGCGGATAATAATAACTTTTTATTGTGCGCTGACTAAGCCGGTCACGAACGTAGCGGAGTAGCGTATCTTTCAGCACCTTCTTTGCTAGCACTGCTGGCGCGTATGGACAGTTGCATTGTTGATGTAAGAATGAGTACCATAGTTCATGGTACTATCTTTCTGAGTAATAAAGTACATTATCTACTTCCGTTAGAAAACGGATGACTTACCCAAAGGACAGGCTCGTCGACAAACACAAATAAAATCGCACACAAATAAACATACAAGCTTTCGCAACCGTTGGTCGCTTCTTCAGGAAAAGAGGAAGAAAGGAGAGGAGAAAGGGAAGGATATGGGTTTTAAGGAAGTGGAAGAGAAGTCATTCCAATCCCAGGAGTGGAAGGACTTACCTTAGGGGGGGGGGGGGAAGGAAGGTAAACAAATACACACACACACACACACACACACACACACACACATCCAAACGCAAACACAGACATACATTTGTGAAAAGCAAAGAAGTTGGACAGAGATACCACTTGAGGCAGAGGCTCTGTCCACAGAACCGAGGCAAAGATGTTAAAGATGGTGGACGAGAATTTGAATTTAGTGGAGGTTGAGACCAGGTGGACAACGGGAGGAGAGAATAAGCTGAAGGGCAAGTTCCCATATCCGGAGTTCAGAAAGATTGGTGTTGGTGGGAAGTATCCAAATAACCCGGATGGTGTAACACTGCGCCGAGATGTGCTGGCCATGCACCAAGGCATGTTTAGCCACAGGGTGATCCTCATTACCAACAAACACTGTCTGCCTGTGACCATTCATGCGAATTGTTGCTGGTCGTTCCCACATAGAACGCTTCACAGTGCAGGCATGTCAGTTGGTAAATCACGTGCGTGCTGTCGCAAGTGGCTCTGCCCTTGATCATGTACACCTTCCGGGTTACTGGACTGGAGTAAGTGGTGGTGGAAGGGTGCATAGGGCAGGTTTTACAACGGGGGCGGTTACAAGGGTAGGAACCAGAAAATAGGGACGGTGGTTTGGGGATTTCATAGTGATGGACTAGGAGGTTATGGAGGTTAGGTGGGCGGCGGAAAGACAATCTCGGAGGAGTGGGGAGGATGTCATGAAGGATGGATCTCATTTCGGGACAGGATTTAAGGAAGTCGTATCCTTGCTGGAGAGCCACATTCAGAGTCCGCTCCAGTCCCGGAAAGTATTCAGTGACAAGAGGGGCACTTCTGGGGTTCTGTTGAAGGTTCTGAATTTGGGGGGATGAGGAAGTGGCTCTGGCAGTTTGCTTCTGTACCAGGCCAAGAGGATAGCTGCGGGATGTGAAGGCTGTTATCAGGTTATTGGTGTATTGGTTCAGGGATTCGGGACTGGAGCAGACTCGTTTGCCACGAAGACCTAAGCTGTAGGGAAGGGAACGTTTGATGTGGAATGAATGGCAGCTTTCATAATGGAGGTACTGTTGTTTGTTGGTTGGTTTGTTGTGGATGGGTGTGTGAAGTTGGCCGTTGGACTGATGGGGGTTTCTATTTTTTATATTTGTTAATCCCACCAGAAATGTTTCCTTCTATAATTCTAAGTTAGTTATTATATATAAAAAGTAGATGAAGATTACTCACCAGGCGAAGGAGTACAGGTAGTGATAGTCACAAATAAATCACACACACACACACACACACACACACACACTTTCACAAACGCTAGCTCCATTTATTTAATGATTCAGATTCTATAAGTGTTCATTTTAGTGTGTTACTGTGAGTACATTTTCACTGTAATACGTTACAAATGAAATATTTGCAGTTTGTATGAGAACGTTTAGAAGGTAAAACGTGAGAATTTTATGGGGTTGGTGCAAGAATCGTACGCTCTGGATATGACAACATTGCGCCCCCCCCCCCCCCCTCTCTCTCTCTCTCTCTCTCTCTCTCTCTCTCTCTCTCTCTCTCTCTCTCTCTCTCTCTATCATTGTGGTGTCATTTGTTGTGTTGTTTTGAAATTTAATATACGCGACTTCCCAAATGGCTGCCTTATGTACTTGTTCAAATCCGCCGGGCAAAATTTAAGGTGGACGAATTACTAGAGGGTGCGGATTATTGAGTATATATGGTAATTAATTTGAAGAGTACTTAACAATTTGCTGTCTGCACGTCTTGTAAACATCTATTCACTTGATGCCAGCAATGCTAATTTGGATTACTTGGCTTCTCGCCAGCTGTTCTTGACATCAATGGGAGCTCGTTTTTCCCAGTAATATATAAGAAAATATTACATACATCCACTCACATTCTTCATAGTATTATGAAAAGCTCTAGCGTTAAAGAAACTCTATGGCAATAACGTGTCTGTTTCAGGTGGTTGCCAGGAATGGCGGACATCGAAGCAATAATTCTGAAGCGGCAACATTAAAGTTTGACGGATCAGCAGTTTCTGTCTCAGTGGACGGCTTGCAGGCGAAGACTGTCAACGAGACAGCAGTCTCGGTCGCCTGGCAACGCCTCCCCGATGCCGAGGGCTACATCGTCAAGACGCGCCCCCGTCTTGCCAGATACCCTGCCATCCCTTCATTTAACACTACGCTGAGCAATGTTACAGGTCTGTTTCTGCTTGGTTTGTGTTGGTATTGCAGTTTAACTAAACAGATGTGTGGCTGCCCAGGCTTGCCACATCATATGTAAATGTGGAAGTATGGAATTTCCAGTGATTCTCAAGCATCTCTTGCAGAGAGAGAGAGAGAGAGAGAGAGAGAGAGAGAGAGAGAGAGAGAGAGAGGGGGGGGGGGGGAGTTTGTGTTTTGGGAGAGGGGTGTAGGGGAGACTATCAATAATAAACATTAATCCCCCTCATCTATCAGGAGTAAGTTGTTGTTGTTGTTGCTGCTGCTGCTGCTGCTGCTGCTGCTGCTGCTGCTACTGATGATGATGATGATGATGATGATGATGATGATGTTGTTTATTGTTTACATTCCCTCACACCCTTATCAGTAGCAGAATAGTGGGTACATTTTAGATGCATACTAACCTCAGATCAATGGGGGAAAGAACTTATAAATGAATGTCTTTTGTAATGATATATAATATAGTGAGGACAGTTTACAACTCACCGCAAAGACGTGGCGACGAGCTGCGACAGGCACATACGAAAGACACACACATACAACACATTCAGCTATCGGCCATGGCCTTCTTCAGAAATAGAGCACTCACGCAATCACACAGGCACACAACACAGTCATACAACCATCACCTCCGACTGCCACACTTCGAATCACGCTCTGCAGCGAATCGGGGACGGAAGGGGAGGGGAGCACTTGGAGCACTCATATCCAATCCCTATCCGAACCACAGTGTTCCTCCTCGTGAGCCCCTCATAGGTCCCAGACCATGCTTAGCTGACCTCTTGAACCTACCGCATCCCTCCAAACTCCCTACCACCACTCCACAACATCCAATACCAAAACAACCCCAGAACACTGTGGTCAACCTATCCACAAAAAACCTAAACCCCACTGAAGTTTCCGTTCTATCCAAAGGTCTTACCTTTAGTCCTACACCCCAGTTTAATCATGTTGCTCTTGTCAAAGACCTACTCTCCTTTTCCCGATCCCTACGATGGAAACACTACTTTGCCACCAATCCCTCTGACCGCAATCTACCTAATCCCAATATTGAACCCTGCCTGTCCCAATTCATACCACCATCCAACAAAGATCCCCCTGCACTCCCACCTAACCACCCTCTGGTTACCCTCCAAGAGTTTCTCACCTCCAACTTGTCCTCACCATCCTTTCCCAAGTCCCTTCCCAAGAACTCAAACCTTTCAGCAGAAGAAAGAAGAGCCATCCAAAACCTTAAAACTAATCCTGACATAATCATCCTCCCTGCTGATAAAGGTTCCACCACTGTAGTTATGGATCACAGTGACTACCTGGCGGAAGGGCTCCGCCAACTATCTGACTCCTCCACCTACAAGTTGTGCCAGATTGACCCCATCCCCAAAGTCCAACAAGATCTCCAATCCCTACTAAAATCCTATGGCCCCTCCCAGAAACTCTCCCCTGAATCCATCTCCCTCCTCACCCCAGCAGCACCCCGCACACCCACCTTTTACATGCTCCCCAAAATCCACAAACCTAATAATCCTGGACGCCCTATTGTGGCTGGTTACTGTGCGCCTACCGAACGAATTTCAGCCCTAGTTGACCAACACCTCCAACCTATTGTCCAAAATCTACCTTCCCACATCAAGGATACCAACCACTTCCTTCACCGACTCTCCACCATTCCCACCCCTTTGCCTCCTGGATCTTTACTTGTCACAGTGGATGCCACCTCCCTATACACCAACATCCCTCATGCCCATGGCCTTGCCGCTCTGGAACACTACCTCTCCCAACGTCCCTCTGAATGCAAGCCTGATACCTCATTCCTCATAACCCTTACCAATTTCATCCTACTTAACAACTACTTTTCCTTTGAGGGGAAAGTTTACCATCAAATCCAAGGCACAGCCATGGGCACCCGCATGGCACCCTCCTATGCCAACCTGTTAATGGGCCGTCTGGAGGAATCCTTCCTAGCATCCCAAAACCTCAAGCCTCTGGCCTGGTTCCGGTTCATTGATGATATTTTCATGATCTGGACTCACGTCCAGGACACCCTATCCTCCTTTCTTCAGAACCTCAATTCCTTCTCTCCCATCCACTTCACCTGGTCTTCCTCAACCAACCATGCCACATTCCTGGATGTCAACCTCCACCTCACTGATGGCTCCATCCACACTTCCGTCCATATTAAACCTACCAACCACCAACAGTACCTACATTTTGACAGTTGCCATCCCTTCCACGTCAAAAAATCCCTCCCTTACAGCCTGACCACCCGTGGACGGCATATCTGCAGTGACAAGAATTCCCTTTCCGAATATGCTGAAGGTCTCACAAAGGCCTTCACAAACAGAAACTACCCCACAGACCTAGTCCGCAAACAAATCTCCCGTGCCATATCCTCACACACCCCAAATCCTCTTCCTAACACTAGTAACCATCCACAAAAGAGCGCTCCCCTTGTCACCCAGTACTACCCTGGTCTCGAACAACTAAATTCCATCCTTCGCCAAGGTTTTGATTTTCTATCCTCATGCCCTGAAATGAGAGACATCGTGCCCAAGATCCTTCCCACCCCTCCTAAAGTGGTGTTCCGTCGCCCTCCCAACCTTCACAACATCCTAGTTCATCCTTATGCCACTCCGAAACCCAGTTCACTGCCACAGGGATCATATCCTTGTGGAAGACCCCGCTGCAAGACCTGTCCAATCCACCCACCCAGCACTTCCTATTCCAGTCCTGTCACAGGCTTATCCTACCCTATCAGAGGCCGGGCCACTTGTGAAAGCAGCCACGTAATTTACCAACTGTGCTGCAAGCACTGTACAGCTTTCTATATTGGCATGACCACCAACCAGTTGTCCATTAGGATGAATGGCCACCGCCAAACTGTGGCCAAAAACAAGGTGGACCACCCTGTGGCACAGCATGCAGCGGAGCACATGCTTGATTTCAATGGCTGCTTCACAACCCGGGCCATCTGGATCCTCCCATCCACCACCAGCTTTTCTGAACTGCACAGATGGGAGATATCCCTACAATACATTCTCCGATCCCGAAATCAACCAGGCCTCAACCTACAATAACTTCCCTATATACATATTTTTCCATACCTTACAGTTCCTACCTCTGTATCCCAAACCTCGCCTGATTTGAGTGGTGTGTGAATGTGTGATCGTGTGTGTGTATATATGTGTGTGTGTGTGTGTGCGTGCGTGCGTGCGTGCGTGCGTGCGTGTGTGTGTGTGTGTGTGTGTGTGGTCTTGTGCACTTGCAGTGTGCATGAATTTTCTCTCTCTCTCTCTCTCTCTCTCTCTCTCTCTCTCTCTCTCTCTCTCTCTCTCTCTCTCTCATATATATACGTAAAAAATAGATAAGGTACACTTACCAGGCGAAGGGGCACAGGCAGTAATAGCAACAAATAAACACACAGACACACACACACAAAAATGCTAGCTTTCGCAGCCTAGCTGCTTCATCAGGCAGAAGGGAAGGAGAGGGAAAAGGAAATGATGAGGGTTTTAAGGAAGGGGGTAAGGAGCCATTCCAATCCCGGGACAGGAAAGACTTACCTTGGGGGGAAAAAATGGAAGGTAAATAAATGCACATACACCCACACATTTACACAGACACAAGTACACTTAGGCAGACATACTGTAGAACTGTAGAAAGCAAAGAAGTTAGAAGTCAGACAGAGATGCCACTTGAAGCAGAGGCTCTGTCCAGAGAACCAAGGCAAAGATGTTAAGATGGTGGGTGGGAATTCGAATTTAGCGGAGGTTAAGACCAGGTGGGCAACGGGAAGAGAGAATATGCTGAAGGGCTAGTTCCCATCTCCGGAGTTCTGAAGGATTGGTGTCAGTGGGAAGTATCCAGATAACCCGGACGGTGTAGCACTGTGCCAAGATGTGCTGGCCATGCACCAAGGCATGTTTAGCCACAGGGTGATCCTCGTTACCAACAAACACTGTCTGCCTGTGTCCATTCATGCGAATGGACAGTTTGTTGCTGGTCATTCCCACATAGAACGCTTCACAGTGCAGGCATGTCAGTTGGTAGATCACGTGGGTACTATCGCAAGTGGCTCTGCCTTTGATCGTGTACACCTTCCGGGTTACGGGACTGGAGTAAGTGGTGGTGGAAGGGTGCATAGGGCAGGTTTTACAACGGGGGCGGTTACAAGGGTAGGAGCCAGAAGGTAGGGAAGGTGGTTTGGGGATTTCATAGGGGTGGACTAGGAGGTTACGGAGGTTAGGTGGGCGGCGGAAAGACACTCTCGGTGGAGTAGGAAGGATGTCATGAAGGATGGATCTCATTTCAGGGCAGGATTTTAGGAAGTCGTATCCTTGCTGGAGAGCCACATTCAGAGTCCGCTCCAGTCCCGGAAAGTATCCGGTGACAAGAGGGGCACTTCTGGGGTTTTGTGGAAGGTTCTTAAATTGGGGAGATGAGGAAGTGGCTCTGGCAATTTGCTTCTGTACCAGACCAGGAGGATAGCTGCGGGATGTGAAGGCTGTTATCAGGTTATTGGTGTATTGGTTCAGGGATTCAGGACTGGAGCAGACTCGTTTGCCACGAAGACCTAAGCTGTAGGGAAGGGAACGTTTGATGTGGAATCTTTCACAAGGGCTGTTTGGTTGAATTTGGGAGTAGGGCTAAAGGTCAGCCCTTTGGATAGGACAGAGGTTTCAGATTGGGAGAGAGGTTTAGAGGAGAGGTTGACCACTGAATTGGGATGTTGTGGTTCCGGATTGTGTGGATTGGAATTTTGAGGTGTGGGAGGGAGAGCTTAGGTCTGTCCAAATCACAGATTTAAACATTATCCATTTTTTTTTTTTTTTTTTTTTTTTTTTTTTTTTTTTTTTTTTTGTCAGGAAAGCTACGTCTTATCATCGGAGATTAAAATAATAATGGATGAATATGATAAAAGATATCATAGTGATTAAAAGATATCATAGTGATGTATGTGTAACAATAAAGATTGTGTGACTTACCCAAAGCACAGGCTCGGCGATAGACACAAAAAACACACATAAAACATTCAAGCTTTCACAACCGTTGGTTGCTTCATCAGGAAAAGAGGAAGGAAGGCAGGGAAAAACGAAAGGATGTGGGTTTTAAAGGAGTGGATGAGGGGTCATTCCAATCCCGGAACCGGAAGGGCTTACCTTAAGGGGAAAAAAGGAAAGGTAAATAAGCGCGCACACACCCACACACATATACACGCAAACACAACAAGGTAGACATTTGTAGAAAGCAAAGATGTTGCACAGAGATAACAGTTGAGGCAGAGGCTCTGTACAGAGAACCGAAGCAAAGATGTTAAAGATGTTGAATTTAGCTGAGCTTGAGACCACCATCTTTAACATATTTTCCTCGATTCTCTGGAAAGAGCCTCTGCCTCAAGTGGTATCACTGGCCATCTTCTTTGCTTTCTATAAATGTCTGCCTAGGTGTGTGTTTATGTGTGAGTGGGTGTATTTGTTTACCTTCGCCCCCCCCCCCCCTCCCCCAAGGTAAGTCCTTCTGGTCCCGGGATTGGAATGACCCCTCATCCACTCCCTTAAAACCCACATCCTTTCCTTTTTCCCCTCCTTCCTTCCTCTTTTCCTGACGAAGCAACCAACGACTGCGAAAGCTTGATGTTTGTGTGTGTTTTTATTTGTGTTTTTCGGGTCTATCGGCGAGTCTGTGCTTTGGGTAAGTCAAACGATCTTTATTTTTATACATATTATTCCCACCAGGAATGTCTCCTTCTGTAATATTCATAGTGATGTATGGTTTAGATGACATACAGCTCCACAAACAAAAAATTACGATGGTAGTAATGAAAGTAAGTGTTTTAAATGGGATAAAATTCTGGAGGAAATGGGGAAGAAAAACTTCCTTCTGTTAGAGGAAGCACAGAGGATACGTTTCTCCATGCCAGGCTATACATGGACATAAGAAGGTCCAAGAGGCTAGTTAAAAGTACCTGGGAAACTTGAACTGGATTATTATTATAGATACAATATGGTTGAACTGTTATAGAAACATTTTTGTCATATTATGTATGTTGAAAAATTCAAATTAATGCTCCACTTGAAACTATTACTTTGGAGTCCTCCTACATACATCATATCTGCACTCAAAGATCACTCCAGACAGCCCCTCAACAAATTGTCCAACTTGCTGACATTCTACTCCTACTGTGGATCATATCTTATCAAGCCCGCTCTTACTCAATATTTGTTGTGAATCCTATTGTTTATGATGTCATATCTTCTGAACCATGGGTCATGTGATTCTTAAATCTGCAGCAATTGTTACCTCCCGGTAAGGAATGTGTGTACCAAATTTAGTTGAAATCGGTCCAGTGGTTTAGGAGAAAATGAGCAACATTGTCGCTAAATGCAGCAATTTCTCACACATCTCATTGTTGATGACATCATATCTTGTGAACTATGTATCATATGTGAGTCTTACAATAATGGCAACTGTCCTCATGGATTGCAGCTTACATGTTTAAAATTTGATAAAGATTGGAACAAAACTGTAGATTTGTATGCAACACGTACACACAAACACACTGATTTATATATTAGATTGTTTTCTTGTAATGTAATATTATTTCTGATAATTTTTATGCTGTTTCTAACAACAAATGTCTTCTTTGAATGTATGACAGTTCTATTGTGCACTGTGCTTCAGATCTGTTTTCGCATAAGTGCAGATCACAGACACTGTTCCGGCAATCCAAGAGATGTGGAGGGCCCAGTTCCCCCCCCCCCCCCCCGACCCCTCCCCCCCCCACACACACACAGTAGTAATACTTTTCTGCTCTGATATAAAATTTCATGGTTTTATTTCTGCCAATTCTGCCTGATGCTTGGTAACGTTCTGTCATACAATTTAAGTGCTATAGCTACTATTGGTCTCATACTTAAAATATCAGATATGTAGGTACTGAATGTGGTGCTTTAATTCACAGTTCTAAAAGCATTACTAGGCCAGATGGTGGTAGTGATTGTGTTAAGGCTGAATGTAACGGTAGTAGTTTTCTTGTGCTGCCTCTTACATGTTGTAAGAAATGATCCTGACCGTGTGCTTCTCTTCCTTTCCTTTGCAGTTGGTCACCTGTCCCCTGGAGTACGATACGTATTTGTTGTGTCTGCATTCCACAAGAGCTATATTGGTCCAGACAATGCTGTCGAGGCAAAGACTACAGGTAAGTGTGAAGTTACTTTTACCACAATAAAGTGCAAAGTTTTGCAATACTTCTTAAATACCACTCACTGCCTTATGCCGGCCTCTCACGGGCTGTGGAAATGCACGTGGAATATACGATGATCCCTATTTGAACTGGGTGATCGCCACATTTAATTATAAATTTCTTATTAAAGTAAACTCGAGGTTAAGCTAAATTTGTGAAGGGGTGTTTTAAATGATACATCTTCAAGCTGTGTTCCACCTTTATTTCCAATGACACTGAGATGATACTGAGCCACAAAACCCGCGCATAACTTCTATTTATTACATTACTAACAATTGTTGACAGTATGATGTATTACTTAATTATCACAATGTAATTAAGCGAATGGATTCTTTTATACACAACAAGTCTTTGTAATTTTCAATATGAAGGAACTAGAATAACAAATACATGATTAAATAGTTTTGTCTTATTATAATAATGAGAATTATTGTTGAGTTGATGTTAAATAATGCCCTCTACAATGAACTGCAATGATTGACAATTTGATACAATGACAGTTAGGTGTAACAACAGCTTTAAATTACAATCTGTGCTGACATTTGGTCAAGCCAAAAAACTACGAAATTAATCTAATTTTAATAAAGGAAATGAGATGAAATAAATACTACAAAAATAAATACTATGAAATTACTGGGGTTTAATAATGGGAACAAAGGTAAATAAGTATTACGAGATTATTGAGGTATAATAATGGGAATATAAGGAATTACTAAGAAATTAATGGTATTTTATTTATGGGAATAAAATGAGGTAAATACTTAGTGACATAAACAATGTAGTAGTTATAATGTAGAAATGAAGATAGATGGTATCGTAAACTTTACTACAGGGAAAGGTGGTATCATAAACTTTACTACAGGAAAGGAAGGGTACCCTATGCTTCAGTAAAGAGAGGTATCATATAATACAGTAGACAGAGGCTCATTGTTACATTACAAAGAGGACGTGGTGCCATTGCAGCGTGTAATTCCACGTTCCACTGCCCTGCGAAGCGTGGAACGAAGGATCTGGCATGTTAGATTCTTGCTTTGTGGAGTGGAACGTGGCCAATGAAAAGTGACAGGTCTGATTTTCATGTGACAAGCACAACTTTTGATCCTCCATATTGCAAATGGAACTCCGTATTTTGTGCTTTCGTTCGTTTTAGCATATGATGTATAAATATAATCTTTTTAAAGCTCCAGAAAATTGAAGAACTTTTGGAAATGCGTCATTTTAGGTATGATTTGTTACAACAAATTACCGGAAACTATATATTCATAGTGAATAAGATATTACAACATGCTTTAGGTGCATAGTATATCACAAATACAGCACACAGTCTCCCGAGGAGAAATAGGGTAGTTGGTAGTATGGCAAGCTCGGGAGCAGAAGTTGCGAGTATTCGGGTTCGCGAACCCATACTTCTGAAAAGTTTTCCTTTTTCTTTTTTTGTTTCTTTAATATTTCTGGTTCTTTCTTATTAATTTAAGTGCAATATCCAATATTCATTGTTCGGATTATCGTGGTGGTTAGCGTTATGAGCTATGGAGGAAAAAAGATGTAAATAACAGGTTTGCATCTACACTCTCAGAGATGTTTTTTTAACGAATTGGTTTAATTACAGTTTATGTAATATATTTGTTAATTTTAATACAGTAATAATAACCATTATTCAACATTATTTACTACAATCAAGAATGAACTCTTTCCATGAGAGAATTTGAGTTTTTCGTGCAAGGGCACAGGTACCAATAAATTTCGTGACAGTGCCATATGTCATTCGGTTTTTGCCATGGTTTTTGAATTCTGCTGCAGTTCAGTACAGTGTTGGAATAGTTCAGTTTCACAGTGCAGGGAGAGTGTGGTTTTGGAAGCAGATGAAGTAAAGGACCAAAAGTGTTTATGTGCAATACTAAAAGCAAAAATTATCACAACGAACTTTGTCGAGCTGAGGCGTTGTCCCGCGTGTGTGAATAAGTAGAATGTATTGGTCAGAACTTATTATCTTCCAAGGAATGCCGACGTAAACATCTGGATATGCAGAATATGTACATCGTGAAAAATAGTAATATAAGATAGCAAGGCAAGTGGAGCTGGTGCAGATACACTGTCTACAGTTTTTTATGATATTTTACCAAAAGTGATTTGGTTGTACATTTTGTTATCATTATCAAAGCTTTCAGTTAATGTATCATCTTTCTGTTTCTTGAAGAAAAAAATTACAATTTCTGGAAGAGTATTACATGGTACGTTCAAGCATAAGAAAGCTACAGTATTCAGTTTTTTTTTTTTTTCCCCGGCATTTGCAAACAGATACTGTGTAATTTTAAAAACATCCATCTTTGTAGACAATGATCTATGCGCCAGCCCTCAATGGTTGTTGGAGAGCGCTGCGGTCGCAAATCACGATTAGCAGCAAGTTGTGTTCCGTGTGATGTGGCGGGTCATTTCAGAGCATGCTGTAACTAGACAGGCAGTACGTCTGGCCTGCGCCAAGTTAGGACAACATGTTCCGTATGAGGACGGCTTTAGGAGTGACTCCATTTTGACACTATTCTCCTGTTAAGTTTGCTTTGTGGTCTCTCCTCTATAATCTGCCCCACCTCTCCCCCAAACTTTCCATCCCCTATTCTATCTCTCTCTCTCTCTCTCTCTCTCTCTCTCTCTCTCTCTCTCTCTCTCTCTCTCTCTCCATTCACCTCATTTTCATACCATTTTCTTCATTCTCACGTCTCTCACCCTTTACTTTTGCAATTTCTGACTTACTAACACTCTAATGTTCACTGTTCAGCTACTACAGGAATTTCATTGTTCCATTAAATTTTACACAGGTAGTGAATGTGTGTGTAAATAATGAAGGAAAATTTTTTTTGTAGCCTTTGTGTTTCACTGCTATTTCATCTGATAATTGTCCACACGCTGACACAGTGAATACAAAGATATTAATTTCCTGCTGTTTAGAATTATGTGCTTCAACTAATATTATTACTGAGTGTCAGTGAATTACGGGCCAACTAGATAAATCTAACTTCCTGGCAGATTGAAATTTTGTGCCGGAACCGGTACTCAAACCTGGGACCTTTGCGTTTTGCGGATAAGCACTCTACCACTGAGCTATCCCAACATGACTCACAGTATGTCTTCAGAATTTCAGATCTGCCAGTATCTACCTCCTACTTTCCAAATTTCCCAGAAGTTCTCTTTCAAACCTTACAAGAATAGCGCTCCTGGAAGAAAGGATACGGTGGAGACATGGCTTATTTACGGCGTAAGGGGTATTTCCAGAATGAAACTTTCACTCTGCAGCAGAGTGTGCGCTGATATGAAACTTCCTGGCAGATTAAATTGTGTGCCTGAACCAGGACTCAAACCTATTTCCAGCACACACTTTTAATCTGCCAGGAAGTTTCATATCAGCGCACACTCTGCTGCAGAGTGAAAGTTTCATTCTGGATTAATCTAACTTGTTACATCCCATAGTGGCATGCTGCTTTCTGTTTTATACAACTTGTAACCAACTATAGTCCGTTCACCAAGAGCTGGGACGAAATGTAAACAATGTCACGTGAGCAACTATGGTCGTTTCCAGAGATCTTTCTCTGTGGTCACGTGATACAAAGGGATGTACAAAATCCTTGGCGCATGCTTTGCAGCTGGTGGCGTCGCCTGGCTGCCGAGCTGACGTCGTAGTGCACCCTGAGAAACCTGGGCAACAATGGAACAAAATAATACATGACATGGAAGATTCAAAGCCAGTTACAATAATGTTAAAAGTAGAAGAAACTGAGTTAATTCTTTCAAAACAGATTTGTTTTCATTCAGGTTGCTAACAAAACGCTCCATTCATAGATAATTTTTAATAACATTACCAGTAATAATAATCATAAAGGAAGGCAAAACAAGGTTCATTCTGTCAAACTTGAACTATTTTCATTGAGGTTTATACCAAACCGCTTCTCTCTCTCTCTCTCTCTCTCTCTCTCTCTCTCTCTCTCTCTCTCTCTCTCTCTACAATTTCCACATTTGACTTTCAACTAAAAATACGACACGGAGGACGCACTTGTTCCGAACTTCTGCAGTCACTGTTTTTACTGCTTCTTCTTGCAGTTCTTTAACTTCTGGCATTTTGTATGTTTTGCCTTTCACTGCAACATAGCCTTTGATTCTGACCCACACTTAGTCGATGGCGTTTAATTCACAGCGGTACGGAGGAATTCTAAGAACAGTTTTCCCTGCATTCTTCGCCATTTCATCTATCGTGTATTCGTTGTGCACTGTTCTGAGATTTTGAAATATATCTAAAAGTTATTTCTTCAACATACCGTCTTCAAAATCGAGGTTTTTAGATTGTAGCCACTCTGATATTTTGTGCTTATTGGAATTCGCACTGGGGACTTTTTCTTTTCTGCGATAATGGTACCGCGCTTTATCAACAACAGTAACTGCAAGCAGAGGAAGAACATCTTGAAATCACTTCTCGAAGGTTCAACTAGTCTTTAAAGATGAGACGGCCACTCTGACTGCGCGCCCCTGCCTTGTACACCCCTCGACGGCAGCGCTGTGGTCACGCACCTTGCTGTGTTTACAGTACGTCTCTCGTTTCGGTGAATGGAGTATAGCAGCATCTACTGGTTTAATGTACCGGATGGAGCAGAGGAAATGCTTGTTTTTTGAACCACTAGTAAGTGGCGGCAAGAGGGGGTTGTGACCTTGACTGAATGTTTGCAGACTGCCCATACACTGCAGTTTCAGTCGCTATGGAGAGTAGAGCATCGTGTGTTCGTTTTCAAGCAGTACCTTGGAAACAATGATTCCATAGTCACAGTGCAACGTTTTTTCCATCAAAATTTTAGAGTTGGACATCAAGGTGCAATGCCTGATCGAAATACTGTACTCAGATGGGTTGCAGTGTTTAGAAGTACTGGATCTGTAATAAAAAGAAACCACCAGGTCTTCCCCATTAAGTTCATACACCAGAAACGTAGACCGAGTGAGAACAGCAGTTCTTGCTAGACCAAAACAATCAGCTAGACAACAGGCTGTAGCGCTCGGTATGTCACGTCGTTTGCTTCACTACGTCTTACGTGATGATCTCAAGTTTCACTCATACGAGATAATGATCATAGATCCGCTTTGTGAAGGGGATTTCGTGCAGTGCAGAAAGGTTTGTCGCACAATGCACATTATGGAAGATCCAGATGCTACAGTCGTCATGAGTGATGAAGCACATTTTCATCTAGAAGGTAATGTCAGTGTTCACAATTGTTGGTATTGGGCGTCGGAGAAACCACATGAATTACACCAAAGACCTCTCCACAGTTTAAAAGTAACAGTGTGGTGTGATATGTAACAGGCAAGACACATAACAATATTTAAATACAGTTACCACCAGAATTTCTTAGTTAAACAGACAAAATTAAAACTGTCATGTTTTGTCATACCAGTGTAAACTGTAAACAAATGTGAACACAATATATGTGTACACAGTGGATCATCTTAATTATTATCCAAAGTAAATTACCAATATAAAATATCCTATTAATTAGTACAAACATAAACTATGGAATAGGTTGATGTAAATCAGTGAAACAAATCGCAATTTGCGATCAGTTAAGGCTTCACTGTACTAGGTTTAGATGGAATACCAAAGTGCGACGAATGAAAATTTGTGCTCGGCTGGGAATCAAACCCAGGATCTCCTACTTACTAGGCAGACGCCACCGAGGGTACAGTGACTGGCCCGACTGCAGAGGACTCTTCTCTGGGTGTGGTGGGAGACATGATGTAAATCTTCAAATATAGATGAACACGTGATTGAGTCTCCTACCTGCTTTATTTCAGCTTTTGGTGTGTGCTGCTCCTTTTGCTGACAATGACTTGCCCACAGATTTACTTCAGCAAACCCCAGAGACTGACTAAAATTTTCACTCTCAGATAGTTCTTAAGAATGTGCATTGGAAATATTGATTTAGGAGGTGTGATATTGTTATTTGATTGTTTTTATGGATGGAACTGGATATGTCACCTTGACAAATTGCCTTCATTTTCATTTATTCATTGTAGCAATAAAGCGGAAGTGTGTATTTGACATCTCTGCCGAATGTGCCGTACTAAGGATTATTATACTGACAACTGAATTAAATTTTCACAATGGAAAGGAGCTCCAAAATATATTTGTAGTGACATAATTACTTCCGTGTTTCAGGTGTCGAACTGCCAGCTGTCGGACGCATATCGACCAGTGTAGATGCTGTGACTGGCAATGTACTGGTCAAGTGGGCACCTCCAAAGTCGGAGGCCAAAGTGGAATGGACATATGGAGTTTACTACGGGCTGACCCTTGAGGAACTTCTATCACGTATGAAAAACTAATTCACTGTCGACCTAAAACTCAGTTTACTGCAATGAGTGTAATTGTGTATTTTCTGTAATGATATACAGGGTGGCCAAACTTTCAGGAAACATTCCTCACACACAAAAAGAAAGAAAATATGTTATGTGGACATGTCTCCGGAAATGCTTAATTTCCATGTTAGAGCTCATTTTATTACTTCTCTTCAAATCACATTAATCATGGAATGGAAACACACAGCAACAGAATGTACCAGTGTGACTTCACACTTTGTTACAGAAAATGTTCAAAATGTCCTCCGTTAGCGAGGATACATGCATCCACCCTCCGTCGCATGGAATCGCTGATGCAGCCCTGGAAAATGGGCTGACATTAGAGTTATCGTCAACTGTATGGAGAATTGCCTCGTCCATTGCAGGTGTCCTCGGCGTTCTAGGTGTTCCCCAGTCGCGGGTCATAGGCTGGAATGTTCGGTGCTCCCTAAGACGCCGATCAATTGCTTCGAACATCTTCCTGTCAGGACACCTTTGTTCTGGAAATCTGTCTCGATACAAATGTACTGCGCCATGGCTATTGCCCCGTGCTAATCCACACATGAAATGGGCATCTGCCAACTCCGCATTTGTACACCTTGCACTGACTGCAAAATCACGTTCGTGATGAACACTAACCAGTTGATGCTACGTACTGTTGTGCTTGATGCTAGTACTGTAGAGCAATGAGTCGCATGTCAACACAAGCACTGAAGTCAACATTACCTTCCTTCAATTGGGCCAACTGGCAGTGAATCGAGGAAGTACAGTACATACTAATGAAACAATACAGTATTTTGACAGTTGTTTGCACAAATTATTTCAATTTACATTTAAAGAGAAATACTAAAATGAGCTCTAACATGGAAATTAAGAATTTCCAGACACATGTCCACATAACGTATTTTCTTTCTTTCTGTGTGAGGAATGTTTTCTGAAAGTTTGGCTGTACCTTTTTGTAACACCCTGTATACATCGCTTTTGGAAAATATCTATCGCAAATTCATTGTATCTTAGTAATGTCTACCTCTGTTATCATCATCACCCTTTAAGACCTGTTTTATTTTGCTGCTGGTCCAGCTTGCTTTGTGATTTTAATCCATATCCACATTCTCTTCTAGTTATCTTTACTTTTCTTCCCCTCCCCCCCCCCCCTCTCTCTTTTCTTTTCTTTTAAGTAACTTCTGTGTGCAAAGAAACATGTTTACAAAAGCAACTAGATAAATAGTGGAATGTAA